>PVLA01003815.1:0-194826 GCA_004027455.1 Hydrochoerus hydrochaeris | reverse complement strand
GATAGTGTAAATGAAGGCAGTCACTTGGATACCAAGACTGATGCTAACCTGGGTCACAGTTGAGCCTTACAACTACAAGGATTTGTACAATGTCAGGGGTATAACAAAGCTCATGCCATAGCTGGCAGCGATGCGTGCTGAAATACAAATCCATCTGGAGTGCAGGCCTCTGATGTTTGGACAGGTTTAAAACTATCAGTGAGCACTGTCCTAATGAAAGCTGTACTTTCTGAGTATGGTGGAGGGGTCCCTTGACTACCAAGCCTGGTACAAAAGTGTATGATTGCCTGAGTCTCACAGCTCCAAGGACTTAACAGTCTCAGAGTGGTGTGGGGTGGTATTCCCTAAGCCCAGTGAAAGTCAGAAGTAGTGCAAGCCAAAACACTAGCCTGTGCAACCAGTCACAGGTCTATACCTGATGCTAGGGCAGATTTAGAAATTTTATTTTTGGGTTCTGGCCTGGGTATAGGAGTCCCTGTTTTCACCTGGCACTGGATCTTACTGAAACACTTGTGCCCAGTATTGAGCTCTGAGGCAAAGTCCTGTGGTAGTTTTGGTGTTCTGCTCCCCATCTGAGTGAAGTCTTGCTTACTCCTCTGCTTACCCAGATTGGAGGCAGGATGGTGAAGGCAGTCCTTGGTCACCTGGATAATATATTCCCTGAGGTTTGGTCAACCAGTATTGGCTTGAGGGCAGGAGCTGTAGGGATCTGCTGAACACTGGGTTTCACCATTGCAGGCCTAGAATGGAGTTTCAAATTTAAGGCCTGGACTTAAATTTTTCCCTGTTCTCTAGTGGGAAGGCATCTCTTTTTTATGTTGGGCTGCTTGGAGTTGGGGGAAGGGTGACACAGATGTCCTAGTTACTTATCTCATTGCTGAAACAAATATCTAACACCCCAAATTAAAGTAGAAAAGGTTCATTTTAGCTCACAGTTCTTACAGGGTTCAGTCTATAGATGGCTGGCTCCAAGGCAGGGTAGAATGGCAGTGGGGCATCACAGAGGAGAAACAGTTCATGATATAGCAGGCACAAGGCAGCAGACAGCAAGCAATAGCAGTGAGCAGCAAGGCTGTCTTCTCTTTCCCTTTATGTTCCACCCAGGTTGCCCATCTTTTGAGTAGTGCCACTCAAAACTATGCTAATTCTAATCACTGGGCTTATTTAGTACCATACACTCTTAATTCCCATATCACATGCCTAATCCACGTTCACTCAGCCCAGATTTGAGAATCTCCACCTATGGCTTTGGGGGAGATATCTAGATATATCGTAACAATAGGTCATTTTTCTTGTCTCTCTCTCTCTCTCTCTCTCTCTCTCTCTCTCTCTCTCTCTCTCTCTCTCTCTCTGTGTGTGTGTGTGTGTGTGTGTGTGTGTGTGTGTGTGTTACTGGAGATTGCTGATGGGACCTCACATTTGCTAGGCACATGCTCTACTACTGAGCTACATGCATCCTGAGAATCTTCTATGCTTGAATTTAGAGACAGGATGTCAATAAATTGTCTAGGCTGAGCTTAAGCCTCTGATCCTTCTGTCTCAGCAAGTAAAGTAGTTGGGATTATAGGGATTTGATACCCCAGCCAGAACATCATTGTTACTATAGTAAAATAAGGCACTATGATTTCTTTTGTGGTTTATTTCTTATAAACGGAGTTTGGTGCATGAATAGTTGTTCAGACTGGTGTGAGATGAGGAGATACAATGAGTACCAACAGAAAATAATTTGTTCCTGCAGTGTTTTTCCCTGGGGCTGGCATGGAACTGAACACTTTGATCTTCGCTGCCACCATACTCTGTCTATTTTTAAATGATCGTTTTTTTCAAGGTGCTACTTTCAGTTTCCTTTATTCCTCATCTTCTGTTTGAGTGACTTCTTCTAAACTCATAATTTTACCTAACCTCTCATCTTTACCAATTTCTGAAATCACTTCTATATTGGGATGATGAATTTTACATCAACTTGATTGATTAAGCCAATGAGGGTGAACTTATGACACACGTACTGCAGTGAGGCTGTGTGTAATCTCTGATAGGTCTGAAGGATTCACCATCACTAGATGAAGAATATACAGAAAGCTGTAAAAGCATTCTCTTGAGTATGCCTATGAGGTTGTTTCCAGATATTTTTATGGGAATCTGATTGAACTAGGTAGGGAAGACTTGTCCTCAATATGCAGGGCCACCATCTCATTGGTAAGTACCCAGAGGAAATAAACATAAAAGATAAAATAATGTCTCCTTTGAGAACTGAGACATGCCTGTCTCCTGCCTCAGACATCAGGACTCCGGTCTTCTGCCCATTAGACCTCAGAACATGCACCAGTGGCCTTTACCTCAGATACTCAGGACATCAGTTTAAACCAAAAGGTACATCTTTATTTTCCCTGTTTTTGAGGCTTTTAGATATGAACTCAGCCAGGTTACCAGCTTCTGTGAATCTCCCTGCTACATGTGTCTTGTCGTGGGGCTTTTCAGCTTCCATAGTCCAGTGAATCAATGACCCTAATACATCTCACCTCATCTATTTATATTCATATCATATTCTGTCTCTCTAAAGAACCATATATATTAATATATATAGAATACATATCTTTTCTCTATATTATGAAATCTCTGTTATGCTACCATTCTTGATGTTTCCATTTGAATGTCCAGTATTTCAGATTTCACACATAAATATATGAGATAACTGTGCATTTTCTATGTTGACTATGCTGAACCTGATACTGAAATATATATTTTTTTGTCTCTGAAAGGAAGGACTACACAGATCACAAGTCTCAAAATTTTATTGCACTTCTTATCTTTCAATCAGTCTTCATGTTGTTTAATTCTGCAATACCTGGCAAATGTGTTTCCTGGTCTCCAAATCCACTTTCACTAATGGAAGTGGGTTTCTTGTCTCCCGTCACCCTTCTCCTGTGTTAGTGCTTTACAAGCGTTAGTGTGCCTGGCATCATCCAGAGGTTGCTACAATACGGATTACTGGAATTGAGCCTGTAGTTTGTGATTTAGCTGGTCTGAGATGTGGCATGAAAATTTTCATTTATAGCTGTTGCCAAGTAATTCTGATCCTGTTGGTTTGAGGCCCACACTTTGATAATCGTTGTCCTACTTTGTTATAATAGCCACCTAATGAATCTCCCTGCTTCTGTTTAGGATTTCATCCAAATTACATTTCATGCCATTGTACTGATTCTAAAACATAAGTCTGCATAAAACCTGAAATTTCTTTTTGTTGTAGATTGGGCAAAGCAAATGCCTGGCACAAGCTTAGTTTTTATAAATATGATAGGCTGTAGACAGTGAGCAGGATTTGCATAGGGAGAGCTGAGACTCATTTCATTCTGGCGTAGGGATGAGGGGAAGGGGATAGAGAAGGAACAGGATACAGCATTGCTCAAAATAATGTGTGAGGTTGCAAAACCTTTCACAAAAATCAATTGCTAAATAAATTATACACATATATACACGCACACACAGGCAAGTGAGGCTATTCACTTGATTTTATTAGACTGATCTCAGCAAGGAGAGAGAGGAGCTCAGTATTTTATTTTGCTTATAGTGTTAAAGAGGCCTGGATTTTCTTCTACACATTCACCCATCCCACATAGTTCAAATATTTGTTTTAGCATTCTTCCATGTAGCTTTTAAAGCTCAGGACATATATATTTATAGAGTAAGTCTACTTATTCAGTTTGTGTATAGAAACTTTTCCACTGAAATTAGCTCAAGGACTTTATTTAGTTTTCCCATAGACAAGAGTATATTTGTTACATCCCTAGAGTCTTACTATTATGATTTCTTTATGAAAAGAACTGTCATTTGCTTGAAGCTTCCCCTTCAAAGATCTTTTTATGTGGTGCACAGAAACTTATCTCCTGAAATATTATTCATCTTATTTTGTGGAATTCATTATTAACTACTTCTTCCCTATCCACAGAGGTGAATAAACTCAAGGAAAATTTGTGAAGTAAAGAAGATTAGGCTCTTCCAGGGATGACAGTTGGCTGTTCTCTTCTGCAAGCAGTGGGTGTCAATTAGGATCTGTATCAGATTCTTATTTCAAAATGAACATCATCTCCTCCCCCTCTTCTTTTTTTCTACCCTGAGAGCCATAATAGAGAGCTGGGGTAACACTTATTTTGAAACTACTTCCAAGGTAATTTTGATCCACCTTTTGGAAGGGAACTGACTGATTACTGAGTCTCAGCCTTTTTTTTTTCACAGACTGGAACATTTTTCTATTTTGATTGGGGGGGAGAGCAAATATACTAAAATTGATTAAGGGGCAAAGTAATGTTGCTGACCTTTAAATTAATCACTCAAGGCAATAAAACACATATAAAGAACAACATAAACTTATATCATCACTACTTCTTCCAAAGAGGAGATATTTTAATATAAAATGTATGTATTACACCCACTCAGAATAAACAAAGTCCTTTAACTGAATAAATTTTAGTTAATGAGAAAACTCATTACTTTGCCCTCACCTTGAGAAGAACCACTCAAAATATTATTGGATGAGTGCTTTTGCTAGCACCTGGATACATTGCCCTAGATAGATGCCTGCAGGAAAGAAAGCTAAAATCACCTCTGCGTTCTGTACTCTTCATTTTAATTTGCCATTTTAAAGCTTTGGTTTTCATGTATGGTATAGCAGCCTATTTTGGTTCAATTAAACATTTCCTTTTCTGCTTTTAACTGTTCTGCTCCAGGAGAACCAGCCTAACTGCTAAGAATTCACGACATTAGGTCAGATAGTTCTTTCTTTCTGTCCTTCATCCGTGGCAGATTTAAAAACCTTTGATGATTCACTTCTATAATATTTAAAGTTCCATTTCATATCCTTCAAACTTAGGGCTTTAGAAAATAGCTAGCTGCGTGGGACGGAAAGAGAAGAGCCTATTAAAATCTACAATCCTCTTAGTGACCCATTCACTAAGCATCTCAACAAATCTGTTCAAATTCTTCCCTCTGCTGAAAACAAAGGGAAAAGCAAGTGAGAAACTAAATCCTTACCAAGACCAATCTAAGAACAGCCTACCTAGAAATAAGCCTTATTAAGAAAGGATACTTATTTTGCACATTATAAATACCAAATCAAACAGCTGAATGGGGTCCAGGCAATTAAATCAACTCTGCTTTTATAGTAATTGAAAAGACTCTCCTAACTTAGTATTCTATGAATATGGTGAATTGAATAAGTCTACATTCTGTACTGGGAGTTATTGACTGTGTACAAACATGCAATGGATTTTCAAGGCTATAGAAGAGATTCAAAATCATTATTCCTTTTTCCTCTTTACTCATTGAATCCTGAAAACTCTGAACAAGTGTAACCAGAAGGAGACCTGCATTTTAGTCTACACTTCCTTTTCTGTGTCCCATTGTTCTCGTTCATCCAGATGGGTCAGATATGTCCCTTCAATTTTTGTCAGGTTTTTAAATTTTTAAAAAATGTAGTCAGTAATTACTAGGCTCTGCCTCTTTAACAACTGGTTTCTATGGAAGGCTTTGAACATTTTCGCTTTTTGTTAGTTGGGACTGTGTAATCTCCAGCTGTTTGTATCTCCAAGTGGAGTATTTCAAGCATTTCTACTTGGAAGACCAATGTCCTTTGGTACATTAAAGCTACAGGTTGTGTGAGGGAAGATTAAATTCATTTTGATGGGAAGAGTGACTTTCAGTAAAATTAGCAACACATTTACCATTTCTGTTGCACCATGATTATATCTTGTAGCCCATTACATGTTTCTTCAGCCACAAGTATTCCAAGCAGAACTAGTACTACTACTAATAGTAAAGATATTGGAGATATTTTTATAACATCTTGTGTGCCAAACACTATTCAAATCTGTTGGTTTTATTAATTGAGTTGATAGTTAACTCTCTGAATTAGATACCATCATGAAGAAGAGACTGAGGATGAAGAAATTAAGCCCATTTCAAGAAGATAGTAATTAAGAAATAGTATGAACACAAGCAAGCAAGTCTCTGTTCTGATTTTCAACCTCTATTATTTATTCTGAGAAAATCAATCAGAGGAATTTATTTTCAATTATGTTATATTCAAAAGTCATGCTGTTACAGGCAGCTGAGCCAGTTAGAAATATTACAGGCAGTCAGACAGGGCTAGGCCCTGGAAGAAGCTGGCACAGAGGACCAGATGTCTCATGACTTTGGAGGAGACACACACCTCTTGCTTTCAGCCAGATCTCAAAACTGAAGAAACACACCTCTTGCTGCGGGCCAGATCTCAAGACAAATGCACACTTAAGTGTAATCCTTAGAGAGTAAGTCTGGATCATTTTATGCCCACTTTACAAATTCCCATTTCCCCACCTTTGAGCCATCTAATCTCATGGTTTTCCTCTATAAAAAGTCCCTGGAAAAGACAGAGTCTGGGACAACCCGCTCAGGACCCCCTACTGTCTCTCTTCAGACAGGAGCTTTCTCTCAATAAATACATTCTACTCTTCACCTCTATTGTTCCTAAAATTCATTCTTCGATTTTAGAGAACAGGAACTCATGGACATAGTAGGTCAGGTGTTTCATTCACCTATATCAGTGCTTATTATATATTCGTATAGCAAATATATTTAGAACTAATGATATGGTAATAACTGCCTGGGAAAATTTCTAGGAATCCTGGGGAAGAAGAGTTTGGAGAGCACAGATTTTAAAATCAGATACAGGATTTGCATACTGGAGGTTACCTACTGGGTGGAACTGTGGACAAGTTTATTGGTCTCAGTAATCTGTTTCCTTTTAGTCCTTTGTGACAAGACCCATTTCTCAGGGTGTTATGAACTGGAGTATAAAAAGGTAATGACAGCCAAAAAAAAAAAAAATTAAGAGCAGACTAGAACTTCTCTGCCATCCATTCTAATTTGTCTTTCTGTCTACATATGTCTCAATTCATTAATAAACCTTCATGTAACAACTTTCTACAAAATTAGCATTATCATCAGGATTATAGAAGGACAGTTGGTACAAAAAATTGTAAAATAGTTTGCCCAGGGCTGCACAATGCTGGGATTAGTAGCTGGGCATGGTGGTGGGGTGCATGCCTGTAATCCCAGAACTCTGGTGTTTGAGATAGGAATATCACTGGGAATTGAGGTCAGCCTGGGATACATAGTGAGTTCAAGATCAGCCTGAATTACATAGCCAAACCCTGTCTCAAAAAAACAACAAACAGACCAAGCAAACAAACAAAAGTTAGGTTTAAGATAGCTGGAATTCCAATCAATGACAGGGACACAAGTGTGTGTTCTTAATTGTTATGTTATTTTAGTTAAAATAAAGCTATGGATTGAGAAAGCTGTCTCACATTTTTGCTCCTGTTTTTGCATAAAGAAGGACTGCTAATCTTGTTGTGTAAGCTATTTGGGGTCACACACTGAATTGTATAGTTGGAAACAGAAATATTTTCTTTTCCATTGACAACTTCTTCTTGCATATCACAGTGATCTTAAATTTAGAACCTAATACAGGATTGATCAAGCAGAAATTTGGGGCTTTCCCATAAGATTTAGGACCTAGGCTTCCCATGATTATATCATACCACAAATATTATGGTCTTGCCTCTGTCACTGCACAGTGATGGATATACTAAACTTATACAGTATTGTACCCTAAGGTAGAGAAATAGGCAGTGGATAAGACTGAAAGAAGATTTTCTGCTTCATTTGTTAAAGAAATATCTGAGAGCACTTTTCACAAAATATGCTCTAGTTCTAGTAACATAGAGATTCAATCTGAGTGATTAAATTCTACCTAATTAAAAAAAAAGCCTTTTTCTAATTTCAGGTACTTTTTGTTTCTGATACTCTTTACATTTTGTTTACTATGTTTTCATGATGCCAAATTCTTTATCCCTTTGTCCCTGGAGGTAGTTGTATGCCTATAATGGATAAAATAATTCTATATGTAAAGTACACATGGATATGCAAATATTTTTGTATTTTAACTCTGTAATACATCAATATTAAATGTATAAATATATTCTTTTTAGAACTTCTCTCAAAGGCTTTAGATAATCCAAATTTTTGAATATAAGTTGAAGATTGGATGCACAGCTATAATTATTTATTAATCATACAGTTAATATTCCCCATGCTGCCATGAAATGTCTGAGGAGACATATTGCTAAGAATAAACTTGCTCAGCATTGCATTATAATGCAGACAATTTTCCATGGGGAAAGAAAAAAAAAACA
Source organism: Hydrochoerus hydrochaeris (assembly GCA_004027455.1). NCBI lineage: Eukaryota > Metazoa > Chordata > Mammalia > Rodentia > Hydrochaeridae > Hydrochoerus > Hydrochoerus hydrochaeris. The sequence goes on along the minus strand of PVLA01003815.1, from coordinate 186,595 downwards.
CGTTTTTACCTATAGTGAAGTAAATCACTAACAATTTTGCCCACTTGGTCAGAGGAGCAATTAGTGAAGTGGGAGAGAGGCCAAACATACCAAGAACTTAAAAATGTGTTCTACTCATGTATCGATATGCTCATTTTAGATTTTTCTATAACTTCTGCACATTTTATAAACTTCCTTTACTTTGGTAACAATCTTGCTATTAATAACTTGATTTTATGAATATAATAGACAATAGCCATATTTTTCATGGATGCATATTATAACTGTATGAATAAATATACCTAAGGTAATTAAGTGTATATATTATTACTTATTTATTGTTTTAAGAGGACAGCTTATTCTGACTTTTCTATCCATCTTAGTGACTAAGTCTAAAGTACTACATAAGACCATACCTGTCTTTTCAATACCATCATGCTAATATCCAGTTAGACTAATCTTTGATTTCAAAAACAGCATTTTTGCAAGGCTTTCAGTACCTTCAAGGTCACCTGAGTTTCTTTCCTGATGTGATACAGAATCATTTACACATGGTAGTGTAATGATACGTTTCACACCTCCAAGATAGATAGATGTGGTCTCAGGCAAATATTTCTGCAGTTTAACCACCCTGAAAGAAGAATAAATACATAATTCAATATACAATCTTATCCACTGTTTTAGGTAGGTTGGAAAATTAGCTAATGCTTACTTTTGTGTCTAATTGTGTTAACTGGAGTGGGTTATTGAACAATCACAGTATCAGAGAATTGGGGATGTTAGAGAACAACAATTTGGCCATGATCTACTGTGATGCAAGTGGGTCAGGAACAGGAGAAATAAATGTGACATGATCTTTTCCGTCCTGGTGCGTAGTTGTCACTTTATGAACGTATGTCCTTGGCCCTGTCTCTTGTTAATCGTGAGTCATTTCTATTTAATAAATAAATAAATAAATAAGACAAAGAAATAACTATGAAATATTTTACAAAATTTATAATGTGTTCTAAGAAATGAGAGGTGTTTCAAGAAACCAGTTCTCAAATCAGAATAAATCACTGAATTGGCAATTTTGACATGATAGTATTTAGCACTGTTGCTTTGCTAGTACAGCCAAAATTTATTTCATTAGAAGAATACTACTCAGTAACATTCACTGTCATTTTCCAATGTTTGGATATTTGTTATAGGCTCCCATTACAAAAATAGTTTAACAGGAAAAACGTTTTCTTCTTGTCTATCAACAGTTCAATTTTAGAAAAATTTGGGCATATAATGAATGATTTTGTAAGCCATTGGAAGAGTTCTAAAATTCTGTTTATTTTTATAATCATGTTTTCTAATATTTAGCTTTTACTAGAAACAATTGAAAATAATCAGAGCAGAAAAATATAATTATAACTTTTGAAGAAATCATAATTATGGGAAACAAAGTCAACAAAGAGGTAGACACTGATATTCTCACTATTAAAAAATGAAACCATTAAATTCCTAAGATGTAAATGTCATACATAATTTAATTTTGGAACCTTATAATTTTTGTTATAGACTATCTCATCTTGTGGGAAGACCATTTGATGTAGTTTCTAATTTTATTTTAAATCTTTATAGTCTATATCACAATATAACCAAACCACCATGATTGATGATTTTGGAGAAACATTTAGAAGAATAATAGAGTCAATTTATTGACAAAGTTTACTTGGAAAAAAAATTTGCTGAACATTGCTACTTTGAATGGTTCTAAAAGATATAAAATTATTTGGGTTTAAATATTTCTATCATTTAAGTATGAAAAATAAAATTCGGATTTCTTCATTTAATGGATCTTTTTTGAATATGCTATATTTTCTGCTTCCACACACAATATCTTCTCAAAAATTTTCTGTTAAGAAGAGTCAATTTCAAATTTATCAGCTACAAAATGTAATTGTAGTGATGACTGTATGCAAATTTATGAAAAATTAAGTTAAATACTGAAAATCACATGCTTCAGAAATATTTACAGTGAAATTCTCTGAGTTAATGCTAAGTTGTGTAAATATGTAACAAGGATAATTATTGTGTATATATTACTTTTAGAGCTTTGTAACCATTATAAGCACTTCATTTTGCTCTACAGTATATACACACTTATGATATAATTTTATGTTTTAGAAATAATTTTACTTTTATAATATGTTTATCAGGAACAAATCCTAGGTCTGTCAATATAAAAGAAAACAATTTTAGTTAGTAAATATTTCAATAATTATATCTCACTTACTTTAATAGCTTTCTCATTCTCAAAATTGTCTATTTGAACAAAATTACTTTGGAAAAAGTGATGATGTTATAATTTCTGTTGTATATTAAAAGAAATGGAGCCTAGAGATTTTAAGTACCTTTCTCAAAGTAATATAGCTAACAAGAGCCAAAATAATCATCACAAGCTCTTAAAAATGTGATAAGAACTGTTACCTGCTGAAAATCTCCTGTACACTGGGGAGCTTATTTAGTGCATTATTAAAAAGAATAACAACCATTGTCTTAAAGATAAATAAACAAATCTGAAGTAATATGGAAGAAAAAATGACTAGTATTTATAGCATGTTAAGAAAATGAATAATAAGTACACAAATTGATTTTAAAATCTCAGCAACTTGCTGAGTAATTTTGCTTATTTTTATGGCTCACATATTTCTGTATCACTGTCAACAAAATATTATCTAAAGAGTAGTTTGTGAAAAAATAGCATTTAAAAAAGTTTAGAGTAATGCTTTGATCATCAAAATTATTCAATAAATATTATCTACTATTAATAATAATTGCTCAAGGTAATTTTATGTTTGAAAAGATCAAAGCTACTACCTGCATTACCTTACCAATAGAAGACTTTTTTTTACTTGTTTAAACTATTACTTATAAATTTAACCTTGGGAAATAATCACCAAAGTAAAATGTTGATCATCCAATTAGTGGGTATGTATGCAAATGAAATTAAAATTTTAATCAAATGGTCAAGCATGTATATTTTTAAATTTTTCTCACCTCAAAATTAAGGGATTTTTTCCCACTATATTGTTATCTTGGTTTTAATCAGTAAATGATACTAGGAAACCAAAATATTGCAGTTTGTGCCAAGGTAATATTTCAAATCTTCTCATTTTGTTGACAAAATTATTTAGCATTATACTTGATGAGAGTAAGAGGTGAATTTTGTCATTAAAACTTATTAATGATATCAGAATTAGTGTTCTTATGACCGACTTCCAGAAGAATATATAACGAATTAAAACCTGCCCTATTTCTCTAAAGTTTTAAAATTTGTTCTTGGAACAATGCAGAGTACTTACATTTACAATATAAAGAGTATTTGAGATGAAAATGTAAAGATCTGTCATCTCCCTAGAAATGTGAATTTCAGCTAGTCTCCTATCTCTTTGTGCCTCAGTTTATTATCCCTTAAAAATAGTGATATCCGTAAGGTAATATTTAACACAAAATAGCGATACTTTGTGTATGAGCAAACTATCCATGCCGTTACATCATGTCTTTAACTTAGTACAAAGTCAGGTATTGTTTGAGATGCAACACAAACACTAAATGTTTTGTATTCTTAATATGAATGGTTGGTATTATTTGTATATTCATTTAAAAAGTAAATAACAATCTGCTTAAGTATCCAGTGTTGTAGTTACTTTTCCATCGCTAGGACAGACTTCCTGATACTCACATTAGAGGAGTAGAGGTTTACTTTGGCTCACTGATTTTAGAGGATTTAGTTTATAGCCATTTGAATCAAAGGCAGAAAGAGACTGGTATGAAGGTCTAGTGGAGGAAAGCTGCTCATATTATACTGGCCAGGAAGCAGAGAGAGAAGAGTGGAACTGGAGAGAGACAAGACACTCTTTCAGTTCATGCCCTGAGTGACTTTTATCTTCTGACCAGATTCCATCTCCAAACAACTCGGTTAACTGTGAACTTTTTAGCAGAGTAGTGCACTGGTGAGTATAATGACCTCATAATACAATCACCATTGAAAAGTCCTACTTCCAAATACATGAAACTTTTTGGGGACATTTTATATCTATTAGGTAACATTCTACCTCTGATTCCCCAAAGGCTCATGTCTATCACTTTATTCGTATCTCTAAGGTCAATCAATGTCTTAACAGTTTTAATATTGCTGAAAAGTCCAAATCCAAAGTCTTGTCTGAAACTCAAGGCAAACTCTTAGTTGTCAGCCTCTACAAAATTTGAAGAGAAAGATATCGCCAATATTCAAAGGAGTAGGATAAATATTTCCATTTCAAGGTGGAGAAATAGGGTATAGAAAAGTATGGTATCACAGAAAGATGAAAACACACCATTAAATCCTGACGTACCATGCTCAGCATCTGAAGTATATTGTAGCAAGATGTGAATTCCAAAGGGATTAGGTGGCTCCTCCTCTATAGCGTGGCAGCCATCATGGACTCTGTCATGGGATGGCTTTCCTCACCCCTTGATTCTTCTTTGTTGATATTTCACATCTGTAACTTTCCAGGGTCTCTGCTGCTCTTTTGATTTCTCTCTCACAGCTTCACATCCTTCCCTCTCTGGAGTGTACTCCCTGGTCTCCCAGGCCTCCTTCTGAAATCTGTGTGGAAGTCTCCCAGAACTGGTAACTCTTGCATTCTGCATTCATGTACAACTAACCTTGATGCGAAGGTCCACCACCAGCATGTACAGTAGTTAGGCCTTATTAGATCATGGCTACAGAGTTCTATGAGTGCTGGGATGGCAGTGAAATGATCCCAGGGGATGAATTTTCTAGGTGGTCCTTCTGTAGTGTGGGGCTCCTGGGCTCTTTTCTCAAATGTAACATTTTATCTCATAGCCCAAGAAAGGCAGACTGCAATGCCCTCGAGGCTTCTGCTTTATGGTCTTGATTCATCCGGACAAATATACTTGAGTTCCTTATACAATCTTTTCAACATCCATGATCCCTAGGTCACAAATTCGTAGGCATGTTTTTAATGGTAAAAGTGGAATCTCATGGTTTTTGTATGGCTCATACTTGGCTGACTGCAAGCCCAGACAGGTATGGTGAAAAGGACTGAGGAAGACAGCTGCTCTTGGAATGGTGGCTGGGAAGCAGAGAGAAAAGGGAGAGAAAAGGAAATATATTACTTATGCAATGATCCAGCTTTTACCAGGTCCCTCTCCTAAAAGTTAGTCATTTGTATTGCTCCCATGACCTGATCACCTTCAAAAATTCCCACCTCTGAACATAAGCGCCTCTGAGGTGACTGTCTAGATTTAAACCATAACAACCAGACAGTAATCAACCCCTTTGTTATTGTTTGATTTAGAAATGTAGTTTGGCCCTGGACATGGTGCAGATAATATAACAGTGAATATAAGAGAAAGTGCCTCTGGTTCACTGAGTTTTCTGTCTATAGAGAGTTGGACTTCTGAGCTCGGGATGTAACTCAGTAGTGCAGTGCCTGCCTGGCAAATGTGAGGCCCTAAATTTGATTCCTGGTACCAAAAAAGAAAAAAAGAAGAAGAAAGACACTAAAAAAAGTTGGACATAGATATATACATGATTATATAATTAATCATTGTGATAACTTTGACAAAGTTTGCAAAAACTTGATTCTATACAAGAGAATACCACACATGAGTTGATAGGTAGATTGAAGAGTTGAAGGGTATAATATTTGAACTGAATCCATACATGAGCTGATTTTATCAAAGTGAAGACTCTTAATTGATAACTGGGAAGAAGTAAAGGAAATGTCAAGACTGAAGAAATAGCATATGAAAACCAGAGACAGGCAGGAGCTGGGTGTTTTATGCTAACTGAGATGGTTTCAGTGCAGTTACAATACAAAGCCACCTTTAAGTCTGGAGAGCCAGACAAAGAATAGGTTGTGCAGAGTTTGCACTAAGTTAAAAGGTTAGATTTTATTTTAAATTAAATGGAAAGCCATCAAAAAGCATAATGGTAGGAAAAAATAAGTGTTCCATACTGGAAAAGTTGATTTTAGAGACTTTGACACAAGTGATTAAAGCATGTAGTTACAATTCTTGGGTCAAGACTAACAATATCAGTTTGGGAGTCATTAGTGTTGATTGTCTTCAAAGTCATGGGGAGCTCGCCACCCTGGTAAGTGGCTGTGGCCTGGTAAGCTGCGGCCACCCCAGGGCGAGAACCATCAGTGTCTCCTGAGATCTGGGCCACGTTGGAACTTGGGGCACTGGGAAACCAAGCAACCAGCTCCCTGCTCTGGTAAGCCGCTGGGAGCCTACCGGCCCACCTGCTGAGATTCAAACATCCATCCCCCCTTCCCCCGCTGTTAGCAAGTGGGAGCCAGAGATCTGAGCATCTCTTGAGAGGTTGACTATACCCAATATAGTAAATAAGGGGGATTTCCTTCTACCATCTCTTTGAAGGCAAATATTTTTATCATTGTTTTGCTTTGTTCTGATTAATGGTATTGCTCTTTTCAATATTCTGTTTTGATATGTTCTATAATGTTCTGTATTTCCTTTGATTCTGATATACCTGATTGAAAGAACAGCTATTGTGAAGAAAATGAGATATACTATAGTACCTATTACTGTTATCCTGGTAACCTGCTGTGAAGTTCTGTACCAATTTCACTACACTGTCTCAATTGGCTTTGTTCTGTCTTGTTCTGTGGTATTTTCCTACTTTAAAAATAAAAAATAAAACAAAGTCATGGGAATAAATGAGACCTCCTAGGGAGGAAAGAATCTAAGAAAAGAATGGAATCTCAATGTCTGAAAACCAAGAAACCTCGAATTGTGAATTAAAAAATAAAAGTAGCTAGCAAAGGAAACAGAGAAAGAGTTGCTGAAGAAGAAAAAGGAAATGTGTTAGAATTAATGATGGCTATATTTTGGGAACTAGTGGCCAATTGAGTCAAATGTCTAAAAATAAGTATGGAGGTCAGAAATAACTTCACCAAGTGTAGATTATATGGAATATTGCAAGCAGATAACCAATGTTCATGTGGAAAAATGACAGAAGTTCTGAAGTAAAGTTAGGAAATAAAGGAGGTTCTTTAAAAAGTCTGAATGAATACAGAGCAGTAGGGAAATATGATGTTTTTTTCCAAAGACTGAAAACAGAGGAACATGCCTATGTGTTGATAGTCTGACAGGAATGGTGTAAGAGGAAGTAAATGAAAGTATACCAAAGAATTTCTTGGGACAGTGAGAAAAACTGGGACTAAGAATGAAGGTTTTTACTAGGAATTGAATTCATGACCTCACGTTTGCCAGGCAGGTGCTTATGCCACTGAGTTAAATCCCACCCCCTGGGGGGTTAATGGTCATAAAAATGGTGTTATAAATTCACTCTGTTGCACAAATCTCCACTGTAACTTTCAGGCTACACCCTCCACTTAATGGGATTTATTTAGTTTACCATTTTGCTACAGCAGTGTAAGAGAGTGAGGATAGGTGTTTGCAGAGGAGTTATTATAACTAACTGGGCTCTGGATATATTGTATTTGTTTTGACTCATAGACAATGCAGACTTTGTATTTATAGCATCAACTTGTGTGACTTAACTTCCTTTGCGATATGTCCTGTGATGCCTATTTAGTTTGAAAGTTAGTACCTGTTTATTTATTATGATTTCTGAGCTATTTCTTGATATGTGGCTATTTTAGTAGCTAAATTGTGGAGACAATTTTTTTCTCATTGGCATTCTTCTCTTCAGTGAAGTCAGTAATCTAAGTTATAAGAATAATTTTATGAATCTCTGTAAGACTTATTTTTAATTTGAATTCTAAAACTATTTCTTCTAAACATCTTTTAAAAATTTCATGCAAAGATGTTACCTTACTGCTGAGACAGGGCACAGAGGCTTTTAGAAACAGGAACAACATTAGAAGATGAGTGGGCAATGGTTTTGAGGCTGTGGCTTCACTTTTATCACTCCTCGCTCTACTAGTACAGGTGAAAGTCAGGTTTGCTGCTTTCAGAAACTTCCTTGTCACATGCCATAATGGATTTTTGCTTGGCTGGCTGGATGAGAGATGTTAACAATGGTTTATGAAATTTAAAACAGAATTTATATATGAAGATAAGTTAAATTAGGGCACACAGCTTAAGGGCTTAATTTCTCAACATTTTGGGGGATAATATTTTCCTGCTGACAATATATTAGTTTTCCTATTCTCCCACAACATATACATTTAACAGTCTCTTTTAGATGAACTTTCAAATCACACTTGTACATATACAACACTCCCCCCATATACATTCCATACACATATTTCTCCTGCAAGGCTCTATCCTTTCCATTTTCAAAAATCCACCCCAAAAATATCTTTCTTCCACCTCAGGCCTAATCGTTTTTTCTCACCCACTATCGCCACTTGTCCTTTGAGGTGGTAGCACCGAGGGAGATCGGACAGGGAGGATGCAGCCACCTGCCTCCTCGGCAGCCCTCCTCAAGCAACTAGCCATCCCCAGTATCCATGTTTAGAGGGAATGTTTTGTTATTCTCTTTTCTTTCTAGTACAATAATAATTTTTAAAATAGTGGTTGTGGTAAAATTATAGAAATTCTGTTCCATGAGTAATAAATACATAATAAGCATTTATACAATGAGCATGTTATCAATAGAAATCTGCAAGCAATTTAATACTTATTTACACACATACAGATATTTATAACTTTAACTTACTGTTGTATTCTTTCTCCCACTTGTGGGTAGAATGCGCTATTTCTAAAAGTAGTACATCTCAGAACAATGTAAGACAACCATTTATAAACTCTAGGAGAGGTCTTGATAAGTACTGAGCAAGTCACCTGTTGGGTAGCACTGAATGTCATCTCCCCAAATATCTCATTAAACTTTGACAGTAACGCTTGAGAAACATATGAAACATCATCATAATTGCTGCTGATATTACACATGACAAAATAAAGACATAAAGAGTTTAGGAGCTTAACTAAATCACAGCCTAAGATGATAAAGTGAGAAAATAACAAAAGCAGGATTTATTTCAGAACCTCTTATTCTAACTTTTTTGTTTTTTTCTTTTAACCTCAAACTACCATTCAAAGTACAGCACTGCAGGAGCTGGCAAAGTCATGTGACTGGAGTTAGGTGAAAACAGGGAGACGGAAGACAGGATACGTGAGGCTGTCATTTGCTTTTCTTTCAAAATACAGGAGTAAACCCATGATCTAAATCATGCCTGTCATTCTCTTTGATGCTTTTTCTATGCTTACTTATAGAATCTTATGAGATTTTAATAACATGATATCTTCAACAGCATATTATGAAGGAAATATACGATGAAAAGAATTATGTGCAGCATTTTAGCTGTAAATTAATAGCCCCAACTGCAAATATTATTCCATTTATAAGATCTTTTTTCACCAGAGAAAAAGTATTGCCGTTTATCATTTCAACATGTGTGATGTACATAGTTAGTAAAACTGGTACTATTAGTGACAACCTTAATAGGCTTCATGATCAGAATAAAATGATATTTTGATCCAAATCCTTAATTAGAACAGTACATTTACCAACTGTTCTCATGGGAAATGGAGCCAGGATTCATCATTTAAAGTAATACCTAATTAATCCTACTTTGTAACAGATGCCAGCCTTATTTTCAAATCTTTTACAGACAATGAGTTGCTATATGAATCTTTTAATTGTCTATCTGGGTTATTTATTATTTAACACCATACTATATGGGTAAATAAGGAGTTCTAGGGAATCATTTTAGCTGTGATTTAATTCCGGTTAGGTGCTGTAATGGAGATGTGGAGTGCTGAACACCATAGGCTCATCTGTGATTCTATCAGAGGTAATTTAAAATAAAGTGAAATGCGAGTTAGGAGCCTGGGAGTCTAGTCTGATTCTGCCACATACTATGGCATCATCTCCCATAATTCATCCACCTCTTCAGACTTCACATAGACTGCATCTTTGCTCTAAAGCCACTGACATGTGTATTATTTAGGGCCTTCTCCAAGATGAAGATTCATTATCTTTCTAAAACCCTGTCTTTTAAAAATAATTCATAATCCATTTTAATTTACTCTGCATATATATGTGTGTATGTGTATAAGTACACACATATATATCACTTGGAGATATATCTCTACCTGGTCTTAACGTTTAAACTCTTTTCTAAAGTCTTTTGATGAAAAAGAGGAGCAAGGTAACACCAGTATGTAAATTTCCTAATGCATATGGACATATGTTATCTATTATAAGTAAAAATGAAACTCCTATTCAGCGAAAGGTTTCAACATAAACCTGTGAGAAGCATAGTATGTGTCAAATGCTTTTTTATTGATGAATTAGTAAAAGCTTGTGGCAGAAATTTAGGATATGTAGCTTTAATTTCTATTAATGTTTCCTTAAGAAAATAATGTATATTCATATTCCAGTAATTACTTCCAAAGACAAGAAAAGTATAATACAAAGAATAGAAAACATTTGGAATAAATATGTTTAAAATGATTTCAGCACTTGCTGTAAAAATTAAAGATAACAGCTTTTGAAGAGAAACTCCCATATTACTATTGTTGGGGATTTAAACATTGTGAATATTCAAATGAAAGAATTTTCACTTTTACCTCTAATAGATAATATATATCTAGAAACATAAGTAAATATTTGAATCAAGGCAACAAAAATTTAAATTGTGATGGTGTATTGGCTTTGAATGATCTCTTCATTATTTAACAAAAACACAATAATTTAATAATCTTTATAATGTCAAATTTTTAATAAGATTTAAAAATTGTTAGCATTTATTAGAAATTCATTTTGTGAAAGGCTATGATTTTTACACATTATTAGACTTCTTTTATGTCATTTTGTCCTTAAAACAACTTTGTAATTAAGTCCTTTTATTAACTTTAGTTTCAAAGTGGAAATGTGATCCTTGAAATATCAAATAACTTGGACAAGACATCTCAAAAAAATGTAGGCAAGTCAGGATTCCAATTCAGGAGAATTCAGAGCCTATCAATACAGTGACCATAAAAATGTCTACTTCCCTAACAATCATCCCTAAAGGTTTATCTTTATCCTACTTGAGTTCTCCACGTGGGTAGTTACCTTTTTTCTATGTTTATCTGCTAGCGATTTTCAGAGCTCCTTGAAATTTACCCACTCAAAGTCAACTCACTAAGCCTTTTCCTTCACCAACGATTTTCAGCATTGTCTCTATAATTCATGTAAGGCTCAGAGCTGGGAATCACATTGTCTCATCTTTCCTCATTTACTATTCTAATTATTCATTACATTAACTCAATTCTTTTACTTAAATCTTTAACAAATTCAGTTTCTCTTCTCTGTTGCAGTGGTCTCTACTATTGTCCAAGAGACTATATTTCTCATGTAGTCAACTGTAAATCTTTATATTAAGGGCTATCATTCTCTCAGTTTTGCTCTTCTTCAATCCTTTCTCTACTAGGTAAAGTGATGCCTTAAAATCACATACATAACACAGTTACTTAAAACTTAGTATTGTTTTATTACTTGTGGATGAACTGAGTTCCTTAATGTACCTACCAGTTTTGCTCTCTGCTTATCTCAAATTACAGTAGTGCATTATCTCCTTGCACCCTTATTCACAATCATATTATTTTCTTTCAATGGCTTGTTTATACCTACTATGTTGACTATCACACCGTCATTTAAAAGTTATTTACTAATCATTTCCTAAATGACAGTCACTATTCTAAGAACTGGAATACAGTGGTAAAAAGGACCAATAACTTCTCTGCCATAAGAAAAGTTTTATTTTAATGGTATGCAAATAGAGATCATAAACAAAGAAAAAGCGGTATTTCTGGATGGTGATGAGAACCAGGAAATGGGAGAAAGAGTGAGCGGAGGCCGAGGTAGTATGGAGCATAAGATATATATATACATTTTTAGATATTTGGAATATCTTTATGTTCTTTCCTTCACTGCACTATGCTTGGCTAACTTTTGGGTACATTTCAGGCCTTCACTTAATCATCATTTGATTGTAAGGTTTTTCTTGACTTCCGTGCTCAGACTAGAACAGACACGCTCCCATTTTACATGCCCCTATATTCTCTGTTCTTGCTTTTCTGTAACACTGAGCATACTTTGATTATTTCAATCCTGATTTCTATAATACAAAGTCTATAAAAAAGAACAATTTAACTCAAGTGATATGCCACTAAAAAAAGTCATAAGAGTCTTACTTTATGGAGCATAAATTTATATTTATGTTTGAAAAATATATAAATAAGTCAAATAATATCAGTTCTAAGGGTTAATAAGCGCATTTAATTGCTTACACATTTAGTAAAAAAAAAGTAAAACTTAAAAAAAAAAATCTACAATTGAAGTATTTCTCCTCTGAAATTTTAGGTATGACTTCCCTAAGGGAATGCCAGTCTTGTTGTGGCTTGTGTCTTACTTCAATATCTAGTGAAATACTGCAGACTTTTCAAGAATACAGATTTATTTATTTTATGGTTTTGGAGATGGAAAGTCCAAGAGGATGACACCGTCTTCTAGTGAGAATCTTCAGGCTGTACCACACGGGGTGGAGATCACCTTGTGATGAGACAGAGAAAGTGCATCCCCTGTGGTAAATTTTTCTCTTCTTATAAAATCACTAATGCCAGCATAAGATGACCACATAAGTGACTTATGGAATCCTAGTTACTTCCCAATGGCCCAGCTTCCAAATCTTACTAAAATGTAAATTTGAGGAATGAGTTTCTAATGTGTGAGTCTTTGTGGTACATAGCCTGAATCTAGCAGTGATAGGCTGAATATTAAGAGTTGTTAGAAAAAGATTTAACTAGTTGAAAAAAACACTTCAGGATACCTTGATGGGAGCGACGATGATGAAATTAAATGTAACACTTCAATTGGGAGTGGTAGAGGTTTCCCTGAGCATGCAAAATTTGGGCTGACACTTGAATGGCAATAAAGAGGTATGTAGTCATGTGAATATCAGGGCAGCACAATTATAGAAAGTGAAGTATGAAAGTTACAAAAATATAAGAACGACTGTGGCTGTCTGTAAAAATTAATAAATCTAGCATGACTGGACATGGTGATCAAACAGAAGGGTGGCAAGAGGATCACAGAGGATCTTTGTTGCCCATTGGAAGGAATTTTAACATTGTTTTAGATCTACTGAAAATATTGAGTGGTTTAAGGAAGGAGAGTGGTATGACATGATTTATATTTTAAGATTAATCTGACTTTTGTCATAAGCCAAACATTTTATGAATCAAGAGGACAAGCAATGAGATCAGTTCAGATTTTATAACTAACATTAAATGATCACTTCTATAATATGATCAAAGAATGATAGTTAACTGTGTCAATTTGAGTAAGAAATGCCCAACTAAATTGGATTAGCATAGGTCTGGGTATGACTGACAGGGCTTACTGAAGACAGAAGATCCATACTTGGTGTGAGTGACACAAAACCATAGGCTTGCTTCCTGAATAGACTAAAAGAGAATCCAAAGAAAGAAGGCTCACTTCTGCTTCTTTGGAGGCGCTCCAGTCTTCATGTCACCTTGTTCATCTTCCCCTGACTTCCAGCATAGACCCTTCAGCCTTCTAGCTCAGGCTCTGGCATCCTGATATGGACTCGCGTGGGACCTCACAGTGAGCTCCAGGCTTTCCACTGAATCCTTTAGATATCAGGTTCACAGACAGCCCTTTTGCACTTTTCCACACCAAACTTTGCAGACAGTCATTGTAAGTCAATCTTGTAGCTTCTTGTGCATGTTTATGCCTTATATTAAATCTTTATCTCTGGTAAATATTGTCTGATACAAAGGATCAGATAGGAAAAGTGTGCATCCTATCAAAGAGATTATTTTATCTTAAAACAAAGAAATAAAGTGCAGTAAAAATAATTAGTAGTAAGGCAAACTTGAGTTTGAATCCTGTCCTAGTTGTAGAACTTTGAACAAGTAAATTATAAAATGAGGATAATAATCCATTAAACACAGTGTTATTGAGAACTTCAGTGTGGGGGTATTTTTGTCAATGATTATGCTGATACATGAAAAATAAAGATACTTACTGTTTCTCTCTTTATAAGACAAATACTTTGAGGAGCAATACTTTAAGTCATCAACGACAATGATTTATTAGCAATGATGCACTGTCACCTGCCAGGCACTGTGTTAGGTGCTGAGGTCACAGCAAGAAAAGTTCTCAGACTAAATTCTCTTTCTTGGCATCTTATAGTGCATTAGGAAAGATAGATGATTACACAGTGATGAGAGTTGAACTTTGATGCGTCTGCAAAGGACAAAATCCTTTAAGGCTCATAATTTCAAGGTCTAACCTATTTTAAAGTCTTAGAGGAGACTTCTAGAATTTCAGATAGAGACCAAAATGTACAATTATTTACTTGATTTTGTTTCTTAAAAAGTGGAGTTTGCAGAATACATTTTGATGGGGATTGCAAAGAGAAGCTAAAATACACAATCTGGCCTAGTTGAGAAATCCTTTGGCAGAGATGCAGAGCAGTGATGTATGTGAGAATATATGATCTGTGGGGATGAGAAGTTTGCAAGTTCAATGAGTAGGAGGCAGTGGACAACACATTCTAGAACATGGAGGGAATATCACATTTATAAATTCACAAGCTTTCCTGCATCCAGGGTATTGTAGGCCTAAATTGGGGAGAAGAAATTAGACTTAGAGAAACTGTGCTGATAGGTGGCTGAAGAATTTGGAAAGCTTTTCAGTCAGGGTGGACTAGCAGTTTCAGATCTGTATAATGAAATGACATTTTCTTCTTAGAGGTATTTATAAACTGAAAAGATCTTTTCGGAGTTCAACCACAGCTGCCTTAGTGATGCTATGAACACCAATATACCGATTGCAATTCAAAATTTAATTTCATTCATAAATAAAAGGCCTAAAATGATATAATTCATTTTTTATTTTTGTGCATAGGTATCTGAAAAATAACTGGAATAGTGATATAAATTCACATATGACAGCAGGATTCAAAATATAAGGAGGCCATACAATACCTCAACTGATATTTTTGACCTTTCAGACTTAAGCTAAAAAATACCTTTGATTAAGTACCTCTGATTACGTACTGTGTCCTTTAAGAAAGATAATATTGAGATAATATAAAGAGGTATTTTATATTTTTATTATTCAAACTCACTGTAAATATAGTACCTTATAAAAGTCAAATAAAACAAGAATAAACAAGTTCATCCTGAAGAAAAAAATACTTTTGCACTCAAAAACTCTTCACTGGGAAGAACTTTTCACTGGCTACATTCGTTTTTAGCCCTTGCACTTTCCATTTAGAGATTGCCTAGTTCACAGTGTTCCTTCCTGTGTGTGCTGATGTGGCTGAAACTCCCAGCAGCCAATCAGCAGTTTTGCACACCCTTGTTGCAGTCCAGTATCCACTGAGCAAGCGTTCTAAATGCTGCTTGCCAAACCAGCTCTGTTGGTGGTCTGAGCCTCAAAGTCAGTGTGTGTCAAACTGAATTGTTTCACCTCTGATTAGGGTCTACTTGTCCTAGCGGTTGCTCTGGCTTCTTTGTGCCCTACAAGTTTATAGTCCTTCAAATTGGGTCATTGGAAACATTTTTCTTGCTTGCTGCATACAAGCCAAAATCTCCTTCAGTTTCCTCTAGCTATTCTTTTGATCACCTGGAATATTTTATCCTC
Source organism: Hydrochoerus hydrochaeris (assembly GCA_004027455.1). NCBI lineage: Eukaryota > Metazoa > Chordata > Mammalia > Rodentia > Hydrochaeridae > Hydrochoerus > Hydrochoerus hydrochaeris. The sequence continues at coordinate 170,919 of PVLA01003815.1, read as the reverse complement.
TTCCTGGGAGAGGAACTTTAGCTTTTTAAAAATGCGTGTCAGGATAGAACTCTGCCATTTGGAGATGTTCTGTCTTCACAGAGAGTGAAAATGCAAAAACACTTTCCTTCATTGACCCCTCAGTCATTGGAAAAGTATAAATCATTGCAAACCTATGGCTTAATTGACTTAATATAGAGGGTTATCTTTCCCATGTGCTTTCTGAGGACAGCTATGCCTTCTGCCTTTTGACCTGGTGCACACATTTGCATACTCATAAGAATGCAAGAAGGAAAGTCTTCAAAGGCAATGTCGAATATTACTTTCATCTAGTACCATCTTTTATTCATTTTCCTCCATGCTTTACGCTTTATAATCTCTTAGAGTATCAGAAGCAACTAGAATTTTTTCCTTAAGTGAAAAATGTGAATGTTAGATGCCTACCAAACTGCTTGACATGTAACAGATGCTGATTAAGTGGTAACTTTATTTCTTTTAATTCACTCATCTTTTAAGATAATTAAAACATTTTTCTTTTAATTATTTTTACAATATGCCCATTAGTTCTACATTATTTTAAATCAGTGGAATTTAAATAGCATGCTTAGTATGGAAAGACCTAAAATGCATCAGGGAACAGAGTTAGGACTGGATTTCTAGTTTCTGCAAGGAAACAAAAAAAAATGTGCAAAGAATAAATTCATCATTTTTTATTAAGTATGAGCTTTATTTATTGATTTATGGGAGCAATTTTGGAGTCTATAAATGGAATCTTCTTGCATTTTAAGATTTCCTTGAAGTGGCAGCTTAAATGAAGCCAATCTCATCAAAAGACATATGACTTTACAAAGGTTTTACCTAAGAAAATGAAGACAAGAAATGGTTTGTAAATCCTGTGTCTGAAAAGCTCATTCCTCCCTCAAATTCCATTGCCTCAGGGTAGATTCTTCCAAAGGAAACATTTTTTTAATCACTCAAAATCACTAAACCAGCTCTTTGGATCAAGGATCGTTGGGATACCAGTCATGTTACCCTTCTTGCTATAAATTGCTCTTTTTATAAAACAGAGACTTTTTATAAACACAGTAGAATTCCTTTTCATTTTTGAGTAAGATAGATATTACCTTCCCCTTGAAAGTGTTACAGGCTTTAGAAAGAATTCTTGAAGAAACCATGGAAGAAATTAGTCTCAATTTATCGATAACCTGCAGTTAGAAGTAAGAAGAAGCCTCAAAGGGGAAATTGCAAGCAGAAAAGATCTGATGCTATTGTGTTATCTTCAAACTCGAGTTCACCAAAGTCCCAATTTCTGCTTGCATCAAAAAGTTCTATTCAGGGGTAGGAACATATATAAAAATAAATACTTTAGACCTTTGAACATCATAGATTATTGAAATTCAGTAAACTCATAGAAAGTTTGTATGTACAAAGCAGATTTATTTTTATTATGTGAGCATAACTAAAAAAAAGTTCTATAACCTTAAAAAAGCTGAAATAATTTTCTTCTATAAAAATTGTTTTCTCAAGTTTCATTGCCTTGTGCCAGTTTTCAGCCTAGAGTGAATTTTTATGTTTGAGTCATAAACCTCTGAAAATCATACCACTGGTTTACAGTGGAACGCTGACACTGCTTTAATTATAATGTGGTAAGACTTGGGGCCAAGAGCATGGAATTAACTCCTTCATTCACACAGTGCTTTCTGTGCTATTGGGCTTGGTGGTTCCATTCTAAAACTTCATATCTCAATATACATGATTTTTCTTTATTTAGCTTTTATCCCCTCTCAAGAAATGTTGTACCTAGAATTATTTTGAATAGTTTCTTTCCTTTCATTCAGATCAAAGCAATGTTCCATCTCTGCAAAACCCAATTTTCTTAGATTATTGTAGTGAATGCACTTCAGATCTGGATTTACAAGCTGAACTAGTTACCAGTTGAACTAGTTACTAGTTGGGGTCTTTCTTTGGTGACAAATTAAAAATAAGGGTTTGATCTTGTAATATAAAATGAGAAATGTCTTCAAAACTCATGCCCTGGCAGAGGAAAACCTGACTATTGGCTACAGCTGCTTTGCCAATATTGTCTGTATTTTTATGAAAAAGGAAATGATAAGCAACTGTTTCAGGACAACAATGAAGTATAAGTAACCTACAATAAATGATTCATGAAACAAGAAAAACTATTCACAAACATCTTAGGGATCTCATTTTTTGTGTTCACTGTTACAGCATATTTAGGATATAAACTGCTAAAGGATTATGACCTGTAATATCATGTTTAGTACACTGTGAACCCTTGAAAAAATAAATCAATTATAATGACATGTTGAGAAAAGGAGAAAAGGAAGACAGACATTTTCATTGCAGTTATATACCTAGGAAATTTTATCCTCAAATGGCTGGGGGAACAGCCCTAATGAAATAAACTGGGACAGATCCATCAAGTCAATAACTACATTAGCAATTACATCCTTTTAGTGAAAAAGCAATCTGGGTCACGTCTCCACAGCTATTGAGGAGATGTCTCTTCAGCTGAGCTGGAGGATCCAATACCTTCAGCTACCTCAGCTCCCCATGGATTCCCTTTAAAGCAGTAGATGGGTTAAGTTGGCAGTTAACAAGGACCAGCTATCAGGGTGCATTGGGACTGGGTCTGGAAACTCTTGAAAATTCTGAGAGATTCTGCACTCAAAGTACAGAAATGGATTTGAAGACCTTTGAGAAATTTCCTTTTTAAAAAAAAAATTTTCATCCTTCTTTTGTGAAAGACAGAATGATAATGTAAATAATCACACTGTGCTAGGATTGCAGATGTTCATAAACTTCGTTTCACATATCTGTAATCTATTAACCACATACAGCATCTTAATGAAAATATTGTCTAATGATTTGCCTAAAGCCACAGAATTTTTGGTGAAGAAACTAAGTCTAGATTTCCAACATTTGTGATCCAGTTAGCATTGTATCCTTTCTCACTTTTTCCTACTGCTTCATTCTGTTTTGGCAGAAGTCACTAGCAGAATAAATTTTATCAGTGCCCTCTTGCTTATTTACTGTGGGAGGCTATTTCCTTCCCTTTTTCCCCTTTTCTCCCCCACATCTTTTCCCTTTCTCCCTTCCCCATCCTTCTCTTTTTCTTTCTCCCTGCAGTTACAACTGTGATTTTGGAGGGATTTTTGGCACATTTTATTTTCCAATAGGTAAAACATCATGGAAAATCTACAATAATAATACTATTGAAGATTTTTTCAGAAACTCTCAAGGTATAATTATATTTAGGATGACAGTTTCTAGAAATGACAAAGAAAAACTGTCTTCCTCTTTCTCATTTTTCAATATGTCAGAATAATTGGCTTATGTTTATCACAAACTCACAATACATGAAACACTGTAAGACAGGGAAGTGGACTAAACTGTCACAACACATCGCAGAACAGGAAAGGGCTTTGCAGCCAGACTTGGCTTTGAATGTCGTTTCAGAGTCTTTTTAATCCTGTAGCACTGGTGAGGTCATTGAACATCTGAAATGTAAAATAACTTCTCTTTTTTCTTCTTCCTCTTCTTCTTCTTCTTCTTCTTCTTCTTCTTCTTCTTCTTCTTCTTCTTCTTCTTCTTCTTCTTCTTCTTCTCCTCCTCCTCCTCCTCCTCCTCCTCCTCTTCTTCCTCCTCCTCTTCTCCTTCCTCCCCTCCTTCCTTTCCTTCTTTCCTTCTTTCTTCTTTTCCTCCTCCTCTTCCACTTCCTCTTTCCTCATTTAAAGGTATTACTAATTTCTACCACACAAGCATGGTAGAAGAGTTACAGATTGAGTATAAAACTTTTAGATCCATGCCTTTAAAAAATCTTTAATTCCAGACTAATTGCTCTTAAAGTATAAATTTGTACCAAAAAATACCACTATCACTTACAGACTTTCAGAAATGCCAATTTTGGATCCCCATCCAAACTTCTAAAATTAAAAACTCTGAGGCTGGAAACCAGTGATCTAGGTTCTAATAAGTCTTTTAAAATTTTTTTAAAAAATTTAAAAATTTTATTTTAAAGAGAATAAAACAAAAGACAGAACAAAGCAGCTCAGAACAAAAACAATGTAAGCAACACAGCACTTCATAACAAAACAATAGGATATTAATAGTAGCTACCATAATGTCTCTTTCTTTGAAATAGTTGAGCTTAGCTTCATACACAATAATATCAAACATAATAAAATAGTATAAAACCATACATGGAATTAGTGGTCACCAGAGACTCCAAAGGGCAAGGTGGAAGAGGGACAGAAAGAAGTTCAATAAGATTAACTAAAATACAGACAGAAGAAAGTAATTCTAAACTTTCTATAGCATAGTAGGATAGCTATTGATTAAAACTATCTGAGGTATATTTTTAAATTACTAGAAAAGAATAAGAAATACATAATATATAAAATTATTTTGTCATAAGACATGGAAACTCATTACCCTGATTTGATTATTATATACTATATTTATGTATCAAATTACCATAATCTACCCTGTACAGATGTACAGATGTTATTCCCTAATAGAAAAACTATTTTAGAAACCTAATACAATGTCCACTATCTGCACATGTTTTTATTTTCCACTTAGTATTCCAACTTGTATGTCATCTATTTTTTATGTTTGACAATCCACCAGAACTATTCACCATTTTGATTCCAGATTGCTTGTTTTGTGGGTTTATAATTTTCAAAACCTCATAAGCTGCAATGAGTTAAAGTCAATATAAACAGTGGGAGTTGAAAAACCATTGTTTAGTTGTTTGGCTGGCTGGTGCTGTGAAAGCTAAGTTGATCACTCTTGACTAAAAGTGGTTCCAGCTGATTCCTGTACATTTAGCTTTGCTTAGAAATGCCATTACATTATGAAATGGTTGAATTCTCAACCTTTAAATGGACAGATTTTTCATTTCTTGATAACCTGTATGTAGCTTGATTAGGTTGGTTTGTATCTCTTCTGGGAACTTTTTTGTTTCATAAACTTGATAGTTCTTTTGGTTTGCAATTTCTAGAAACACTTTAGGATTGCTTATGTCCTTTCCATTTATAAAACTCAGCTCCAGGATTCCACAGGATGATATAGGTGGAGGTTCTTTGAACATGTTAAGACTGTACAGATCTGAAAATCTGGTACTTATCATTTGGGAAAGTTATTTTGGTGAGATAGGCTTGCAGCAGTGCAGTGGTTTACTTTGTGTTCTAGGCTTACCTTTCGCATCCTCCCTCCTGTCCCTCCTTCCCTTCTTCCCTTCCTTCCTTCCTTCCTTCCTTCCTTCCTTCCTTCCTTCCTTCCTTCCTTCCTTCTTCTTCCCTCCCTCCCTTCTTTCCTCCCTCCCTTCTTTCCTTTTTTCCTTCCTTCCTTCCCTCTTTCTTTAAAGTACTTCAAGAGTTTTCCTTAGATCTCTGGATGCTGGAAGTTACTCTCCTATGACCACAAAAAATAAACAACAGTAAGTGTCAGAGCTAGCATTTTTGAAAAAATAACCTGCTGATATCTATTTGTTTTTGAAAATAGACAAATCAGTTAAATCAAGTTTACAATACTAGGGAAGCTGGACTGTGAGGCTCTTGACAACAGGTCCAGAGGCCACGGCAATAGCATTTATGAGGATACTTTTTTTCAGGTGGTTGATTTTAAGGGCCAGAGTGTTTGATTTGGAGTTCTCATTATTTAGATTGGCTCCCCACAGTCAGCTACTTGATGCTTCTCCAAAACTCCTTTTATAAATTTACTTCTATTGAAAGATATACATATATTCACAAATAGAGGTATACTGTAAGGGAAAAAAATGAAACTATTATGAATTAATTGTATGATTCTAGTTTCTATAGTTTTCCAGTTCTTTTTATCTAGGGTGCATTCCACAATCATATGTGCCCAAAATGCAAATAACTATTATATAAATAGAACATCAGGAAGATTCAAATATGGCTTCCAATAGGATGTGGTAACGGACTAAAATTGCCAGTGATAAAGAAAAATGATTTTAAAACATAGCAGAGAAAAGAGTAAGCAGATTTAAAATCTCAGTTAACAGAGTTAATACCTTGTTGGCAAATGCACAAGCAGCTTCAATTCCCTTTAATTAGTTCAGAGTTAGGTGACAACATATTTAATCAGTGAACTAACAAGTGCTGCTGATTGCTTCTGCCCCCCCGTGCGTATGTGTTGACTGAAAAAGTAAATAAAATTACTTTCATTGCAGTGATAAAGGGGCATCCTAATTTTATTATAGTAGCAACCTTTCAGAAGTACCATATAGCAATGAAAATTGATTATTTCCTAGATACCTTTTCACCTTTTTAACATGTCACTGTAGTTTAACCCTTTGGAGAAGTGATGGCTACATCAGACTCCATGGTTGAGGAGACAGAACACATTTTCCTTATGTTCTGTTTCTTTTCTACAAGGAACTGAGATGGTCCTCAGTACCTTTATTGAATTCATATTAGCAGCTATATTCCTGGGTTCCATAATACGGCCATGGGGAAGATAGCAAAATCTATTCAAAATTCAGTGTTGTTCCAATTAGTTAAACACACCCAGAAGGTGGCAATGTGTCTGTTTTTCAAACTTTTAAAAAAATTTTTAAGCATCTTTGTCAGGGAGATAGGGAATAGGTGGCATTTTTCTCACCCTATTCATGACCTATTTGGGTACATTCACTTATTTATTTTATAATAATTAGCTTGGATTTTGCCATGATTTTCTTTAGTTCACAAAGAACTCTCAAAAGTAATGCTATTCACTCAGGTGTATGAATGTCACAGTGTTAAAATACTCTGTTCTTCTAACAGTTACACTATTTAAACTAAGAAGCTGTAATAAAAATGGTTAATAGTAACCTGCTCCCTGTAACATAATTATATATGTAATGAGAAAGGTATTATCTTCACTAGACTTTCCTGCCTTTAAGCCTCACCAAAAATGCTGAGATAAAGATCTTCTGAGAAAGCTTTTTGTTATCCACTTATAAAACCTCCTAATCCAGTGTATCATGAACAATTTTAATTAAAAGAAAGAAAAATCCATAAAAAGCATGCTTTGAAATAGTTATAATCTGCAGCCCTACAATGTCCCTAGAGGGGTTCCGTGTTAAGATCCAGCATATACTTTGGTTCAGTTCAGCTGGAGAATCATTTGCCATCTCTTGCTTTATTTGATGCCATCCCAGGTAATTTAGTTACATTATCTCACTTAATTCTCACAACTCTGGAAAGTAGCAGCTATCATATTACACCTTATTCAGAGGGGAGTATCATAGAGACACAGAAGTGAATACTGAAGTTGGATTGGAATCCAGGCCTGCACTTCCAACCAATGACCCTCAGAATGATCTTAACTGCATTGGCATCCTGTTTGTTGTCCTGTAAACATTACAGCTTCTCTAAGTTGGCTTTTGGCTGCTGAAGGTTGGAGAAAAGACTCAGACTTCGCTTGAGCCAGACTTCTGCACCGGCCAGTGAGTTTCATAGTTTTCCTCATAAGACTGAGCTACAAAACCGCCTGGTTTCACAAACCAATTAATCACAATACCAGAAGTTAACTCGGGGGAAGCCATTGTTTTTCTTCCTTGGTGACCTGGCTCCTCTCCTTTAAGCTCATTCAAAGGACAAAGTAACCGTGTGCTTTGGAGCCAGGCCAATATGTGCTCCGCTATTAACTATCTCTTATTGTTGGTATTTTAATGTGTTTAACTTTCCAACCCAAGTTTTCATATCTTTAAAACAAACATACAACTGGTTACCACATAAATTTACTGTGAGACTTAACCAGCATCATAGAGCTGTGTCTTAGTTACTTTTTACTCGTCGCTGAGACAAAATACCTGATGCCCAGAGTTGGGAAAAGAAAGGTTTATTTCTTACAGTTTTTGGAGGTTTCAGTCCATACTCAGTTGGCTCCAAGGCAACTTGGCATGGCGGAGCTGCAGTTTATGGCAGCTGCAAACAGCAAGGCAGAAACCGGCAAGAGAGAGAGACACGCCTTCTTCCCGCCGTTACATCACATCCTGGCCCCACCCCTAGGCGGGTGTAGCACTCACACCCCCAATCCAAGGGCTAGACAAAGAACCAATCACAAATGCATAATGCAAAGGCATGAGGCTTGGGGGCCACTGACATAAACCATGACAAGCTGTTTTTATATAATTCAAGATACATATGAAAACAACAAAAAATAAACTTCCAAGTGAAGAGATAAAATAAATATAAAACTCTGCACAATTAAAAGATCCAATAACATTTTATGTAAGGTAGGTTTGCTCCTCATGTTTAAAGTTGCACATGGCTTGTATTAACCAATATTGGGAAGACTGTAAACTTATTTAAATGAGAGAAAACCACTAATATTCGTCTTACCCACAACTCAAATAATAGATGCACTTCCTGACCTTGAAATGGGGGTGGCTTGGACAGTTTACTCCTGCCCTGGATTCTGCTTTCATTGAATTGACTTAGTTGTGGATTATCTACTCCTCACAGATACGTGGTAGCAATTTTCCAGTGAGTCCTCACATCTGTGTAACATTCAGAGTCCTTCAATGCCCCAAGGTATCAGTGACCCTAGCTCTGTGATCAGCATTTACTGAAGTTTGTGGGCAATGGATTGATTTCATTGTAGTACATATGCCAACACTCTGAAACTGAGATTTTACCACTTTCTTTTAAAATCTCTGAGCTGTCCTCAGTGGCTGGATATGTAAGGCATCTGCTTTCACAACCTGCTGAGTTTCTCTCTGGAAATGCATTACATTTTCCTGATCCTCTTGGAAACACACAAGTTTGTATTTAATTATCCGTAGAAGTTTAATTCCTCCTTCTCTCCTCTATCTTGGAGGGCTCTTTCCTTTTTCTTTTCAATTTTTTCCATAACGAAAAATCCTATCAATTCTCTGCTACATTCTAGACAGAACATCTGTCACTACCTCAGGAAGCAGGAGCTACTGTGCTCAGTTTTTGTTTCTAGTCACCTTTCTTTTATTCCTTCACTGCATGTGCCTTAATAAAGTTATTATTAAGCACTTATTTTTTAAGTGCCTACTGTATGTAAATGGGAAGCATAAGGTGAGTCAAAATAGTCACAAGTATTTCTGCCTCTGAATTCTTTATTTTAGTCACCCTTATCATTCTTGTGCCTCAGTAACTCTTTCAACCTTGGGAAACATCAAGAGAGTAAAGATTGAGAAAATATATTCTTCCTCCATAATGGGAGATTATCACAATACTTCTTCAAAGTCTCTACCTTCACAATAGGGGAATCAAAGTACTACACTAAAATTGTTATTCTGAGAAGTTAATGAGGTAAAAATAGTTACTATAATTGTCGAAAAATAATTTCAAAGATGCAAGTCCTGAGGGTTCAGCATAATTGGCCAAAGAGGGCCTGGGCATGTACCTCAGTGTTAGAGCACTTGCCTAACATGTACGAGGACCTGAGCGCAATCCCCATCACGTTCCTCCCCGAAAAGAGATAACAAAGAAATGAGAATCATAATTTTGTCTAGATTTTAAGTTCTTCTCTTTTTTACCCTTGTCAGTAATTTTGTAATGTCTGTGTTTCCTTGTTCCCTGCAATACTCATTTAGAGGATATTATGAGGAAGTTAATAGGTAATTATTTATTGCAGGATTTTGAGAAGTAACTGGGAAAAACAACAATGTTGATATACAAGTAAAAACTCTGTCAGGTAGCATAGTCATACGTTAATCTGTGGTTTGAAGTTTGCAAACTTTATAGTAATTGAAATTTGGCATTCATATATATATATATATATATATATATATATATATATATGCACACACACACACACACACACACACATTAAATTTCAAAATCCTACTTTAAATGGCAGCAATGGTTGGAATGAAATTATATTAAGACATCCAGAAAAGGCTGGTAAAATGAATTCTCAACTGTGACACTAAAAGGCTTAATTTGAAAGCTAGCATATGCACCAGGTACACGACTATCTAAAATAAGCCAAAAAAATATTACAGGAGTTTCAGAACAATGACTTGAATGAACATTTAGCATGAGCATATTTTGTCTGCCTCCTAAAAGTTCTTGTAAAAAACATTAAGTAGTTTTAGGTGGACATCAATTTTGTTTTCCAGCTACTGTGGAGCGGGCTATTTTATCATCTGCAGGAATCCAGAGGAAAAATAACTGTATTACAAAAAATCATTTTGGCTAGCTTCTAAGTTTTTAAATTTTTTATTTTTTCCCCTTGAAACACCAGATATTTAATAAGCAGAAAAAAGTACATAGAGAATAAACATTTCTATAAATAAATAATCAACGCCAATGGGTATTATTGACTGCAGTTAAAGTCTCCTCCAAAAATAGATTAATGGAAAAACTAAGGCTCTCTCCCATAAGCTGGCTAAATAGAATGTTCAGTCTTAAGGATCTCACAGGCCTGTGAAATACTGTCGCTTGCAAGGATAAGCAAATTGTAGTCACTAGTAACATTTCTTAGAATGCAGACATTTCACTTTTCCTGGCTCAGAGTCCAGGCATAGGGCAAAATTAGGCAAAATATCCAAGGCCATGGAAAAGTTTTCTCCAAGTATCTCACAATTGGCATTGTCCTGAAATTTAACCAAGGAAAGGAGCTTTTTCCTGCCTTTAGAAAAGTTCTATTTTTCATCTTCAACAGAGCCATGGTATATCCTGATTCTATTGCCTTAGGAGTTGAAGATTTTTCTTCCAATTAAAGTGGTCATTTAATGACATCAGGAAGGAATACATCTGTTACATCTGTTATCACCCAAGGTACAGACTTGTCACCAAGGAAACAGTTTTGTAGGAACAAAGGCCAGTAAGTGTATTTATAAAACAGAGGGAGTGGTACTATCAGGATTTCTAGTGGAGAAGATTACAGGTTGAGATAATTCTATGGTAGGAGAGTTATTGCCCTTTAAAATGTAATTAAACAACATCATTGACAATTTGGGTGAGAGCCAAACTAGAGTGTATTTAATTTCCCTTGAAATATCACTATTTGCTTTTCTCTGGCGTGAATTTGGCACATATACAGTGCTGTTTCTGCCAGCCCTAATTTCTAGGGGACACAAATATCAACAGAGGGAATCCAGTCTTGAGGACTATGAGGAAGTTTGATGGTTTAGCATTTAAAACAAATGAACCAGTAAAGAAGTGAAAAATGGGAAGAAACAGGCTGACACTGATCTTCTTTTATACTTAACATGCTGTGGAAAATGGGAATACGTTTTTTTCCCCCTTCTTCTGCGTGGTGTAGTGACAGTAATCATCAGTGAAAATGACAAATCAGAGGAAATCTGTTTCCTTGGGTAAACATGAAGCAGAAACATGGGTGGGTCAAAGTATTGGAGACTTTTAATAAAACAAATGCTTTCTTTTATTCCCTTGCCTTGTGCAGATTAACAACCTTTTGTAGAGTGAGTCGTTCAAGAATGTGGGCCAGGGGAACTTGAGTGACTTTGCTTTGGATTACAGTTTTATTAATTTGTCACCTTGAGCAGTTCAGTTTCTGTATTTATAAAATGAAGACCATAACTCCTTACATTCTAGAGAAGCTATGAAGGTAAATTATGTGAAACGCTTATTACAATGCCCATCATATAATAAATGTTCAGAAAATGATGGTTGGGCTGGTCATGTAACTCAGAAGTAGAGTACTTGCCTAGCATATGTAATGCTCCTCCACACTGCAAAAGTGCAGTGCAAAAAATATTACACTGCAAAAAGATTACCAAGAAATAAAATAAGTGGTAATTTTGAAATAACACAAGAGCATGATTGTGTGGTAGCACAGTTGCCTGATGAGGGTAGGTAAAATGAATTTACTAATAAACAGAAAGACTGCTTTTTGTGTCTCATGTGCTGGTTTTGAGGATACAGTGATGAACAATAGACCTGATCTCTGCTATCATGGTGCTTTGAATAAAGTAGTGGTTAGAGTCATTACATTGATAATCGCACAAATATCTGTATGACTACAATTTACGAGTGCCTTGAAGACAATCTAATCAATGCCACGAAAGACTACAGCAGAAACCCTAAGCTGGAATTGGGTCAGGAGAGGTCTCCTTGAGAAGGAAACGTTGAAGTAAGAATTGGAAAGGCCAGTAGGACGATGGTATGTGTTTCAAGTATGGAGAATCCAGTGCACAAAAGGATGATGAAAGGCTGAACTCACTGCATTGGAGAAGGAGAAAACAGGCTAAGGAGAAGTAGAATAAGAAATTAGAAAAGTGGGAGAAAAACACATTGCAGAGGGAAATAGCTATGTAGAAACAGGGAGTTTTTTCTTAACACTTTTGACTCCTCAAGCAATAGTAGAAGTTAAAGGGATTTGAGCACAGCTGGTAATATGGTCAGACTTGTCTTTCTACAGGTCATTCTGGTTATAGTCAGACGATGGATTTGGAAAAAGAGTATAGCGAGGTTAGTCGTCTCCTGACGTCTTAGTTGAAGGAAGCAGAGGCCCAGATTCTGCTGGTACATGGGCTGCCAGGAAGGTGCAATGGGCGGGAGCTGTGTTTGCAGGGAAGAGTTAGAGCATCACGATGGCTTGCCACAACTGAGAGAAAGAGAAGCAAGACTCAAGTAGGACTCACCTATCTCTTGGCCTGAAACAGTGAATAAATATAGGTGTCAGTTCCTGATGAGGTAGTTCAGTTAGCAGCAGTATTATTGAAAATGTTTGCAGATATTTGAAGATTCGCTTATTACATAAATGGGTTTGTGTCATTTTGTGTCAGTACAATAAATTTAAATTTAGAAAAAACCTTTAAAAATAAGTTTCAAATAATAGAAATAATAGATGTGCAGCACAAAAATCTCTTTTCCTTTACATTTTTTTGCTGACATGCTGGTGTTTTGTTTGTTTGTTGCTGCTGTTGTTGTTTTTGTGGTCGGTGGAATAGAATCAGGGCCTGATGCAGGTGCAAGTGCTGCATCAACAAGCTACATTCTCAGTCCAGTTTGGATGGTTTTGCACATGTAAATGCTTTTCTGTTATTTAGGACTTTTTTTTTGGTTTTTCTTGTTCTGACCCTTCTATTTTTTCTCTCTCACAGCATGTCATCCTTAATCGTTAACACGTATTTTCTTAACAGCAGAGGTTCATATAAACAAGAATAAAATGGATAACCAGAGTCTGCTAGATTGTCACCAGCTATTGAAGCAAAAGGTTAAGGAGGAAAGGAGATTTTCTTCCAGGCTACTGAAGCATTCCAGGCTACCCTGTGTATTGGAGGGTCAGGAGTGGCAGGGTTGATTCTCAGAAACTAGGCTTTAGAAAGTGGGACCTTTCGGGGTCATACAGCACTGCTAAGACCTCACACCTAGACACAATGTGAAGGCAGGTGCTACTTTTTCTGTTGTTTTAGTTTAGCTTAGTTTTCTGGTGGTGACTGCAGCATTTTGAGGTATTTTAACATCATTAGCAAATGTAATAGGAGAATATGGAATTCTATTACCTCTCTCATCTTTTTAAATTGTTTTTATTTATATTTTTTTGTAATTTTTGAAACAATTAAAAACTAAATTAAGGCAGCTTTCTAATTTGTTTAGATTCCAAGTTCTTTTCTGTTTCTTATTGATTCTATGAGAATGCCTTTCACCTTTACCCAGCTCATCAACTGTGAAGCTACTAAATGGCTGAAACTTGGAACCTGCCCAATTCAACTGGGACACAAAACGTGAAAGAGCCGGATGCCTCTGCCCAGAACACACTTGTGCATGGTGTAGACTGTATACACATTCATAGTTAGAGTATGTTATGACTAACATCAGCTGAAAACACCTTGAGGACAAGAGAGGACACCCCCCCACACACACACCTTATGTTAACAGAAGCCCAGTAGTCTCTGAAGTCTCTAAGATGTTTAGGTTTTAGGGAGGAAAGTAGAGAGCTCAGCTAAGTACAGTGGTGATTATGAGTGCTAAGAGTGGCACAAGGCAGTGAAGAATGTTTTTGCCTTCAAGTAGAGGACAGCCACTGAAGGAGGACCTCATGGCTAGAATGAGGGCTGGCACTTGGTCACATTAAATTTACTTTTGCATACTTCTCAGCTCTGCTCAATACATGCAGTCGAGTATGGGAGTTGCTCAGGAGATTATGCACGAGGTGAAAACATTTGGCCAACTGTGCAAAGCTCATGTTGTGCTCACAATGCAGATCAGACCAAATTCACATTTTTTTCTGCTTGAGTTTGGGTGAACAAGAGCTCTGATTTCCACAAAGCTGATGATAAATTAAGCATGTTTTCTGTCACAGAAATTGACAAGGCTAAGTGTCCCATGGTCATCACATTTCTGATTATGGAAGGATCATTAACAAGCAAACATCTGGCCATTATTCCTGATGAATCTGTTCCTTGATATTTTTTGACAAGGAGAGAGGGAGGGTCAGTGGATTCAAGCACAGATGAGCCCCATTGTGATGACCCTGGTCATTGACTCTGGTAGTTATTGCTAATGAAGCATTCTGCATAATTGATTATTTGAATACTGAAAGATATATTCATTATAATGTGCCATATTGCTTGTGCAGTGACTCAGAAGCAGGAAAAACACTCAGAAGATTGTTGGGAGCTCTTGTTGGTGATTCCTCACAGTGAGGAAGATACATGGGGGGTGGTATAATACATTGATCACTCATAAGTTTCTGACACAAATCCATGGATAATGAAGTGAAGAGTAAAGGGTCCTCTTAGTACCCAGAAAGTCTTACACTCAATGAGGGGTACTCCTGGCTGAAGAAAATTCCCTAACTGACTACCTGCTGTGAAGCTGATGTCAGCCCATATTTCTGTGGCTTGTCAAGCATACTGTCAAGAAGGACAGGCATCAGGTAAATCTCTTGCCTGGGGTGTGCTATTTCTGGACCTCGCTGAAAGGAGGCAGATTGTTGAATTATGTCTTCCTGGAGCATCTTCTCCAGCCAAGTGTTCCACCTCATTGGACCATGTGTTCAACTTCAGAGTTCAGAGAGGATGAAGAATAGCCAAGCAAGTTTCTCCTTGAGCTCAGACAGGAGAAGAAATTCTTCAAACCCATTCCACTTCAAATCTAAAGATGTATTCCTTAATTTTGTGCCACGTGTAAGCAACTCTCTACCTCGTACCTACTGATCCTGTACTACCTTTTACGCATACCTGAGATTTATAGCCACTGTCATGAGAATTGGAAGGGGTCTTAGACTTCATCCAGGCAATGCCTCCTGTTAACAGAATAGGATAATGAAAGATCAGAGCAGTGATTCTCTGGGAGTTTGTGAAGGAGTCTGCTACAGACCTGGGATCAGATATAGTGTTCTTTTTGCCATCCTTTCTGTAAAAGGGTAATGCCTTTAGTCTGAAGGACATAAAAATATGGAGAATAAGGGAAGATACAGTTACTCTTTAGTACATCCTGCAAAAGAAACTCTTAATAGGTGTTTTCAAAACCTTTGTGAGCTGTTAGGCATCTTCTCTCTCATTTTCCTTCTCTGCTGCTCCTCCCACTATTTTGACTCTACTGTCAAAGTAATGCTCTTATCTGTCCACTCCAAGGCATTCACCTTGGTTTCAGCAAAGAGTGATTTCAGTAACATCGGCCTCCCTGTCTCCAACCTCTTCCTCTCCCCACCCTGTTCCCTTTAACAGTGTCGCTTAAATCAGATTTTTATATCCCTGCCTATGATACTCTGCTGCTCAAGTTCTTCAGTGTCAAGTCACTTCTTACACAGGAGAAACAAGAACTTTAGTACGGTATTCAGTTTCATCCATTATCTGTCCCCAACTCTTAGGTCATGGAAAGTGAATCAGCCTGGGAAGCCTGGGGGCTCAGCTCGTCTTAGCTCTGCCATTAGCTATGTGACGTGGGACAGACTGAAATCTCTCTGGGATGCAGTTTCCTAATGTGCACTGCAAAAGATTTGGACTGGATGAACTCGCGTATCTTCTCGGGTCATTTTAATTTGAATTTAAGCACTTACTATTCTTAGTCACAATCCTTGTAGTCTGGTCAGCTCTACTTCTGGCTATTTCCTAACAAAACCCATCTTGCTTATGACTTAATTTCATTGTTGAATGGCCATTTCATCCTGTTGAAATTCTATCTATCTTTAAAGACGCAGCCAAAAAGCTACTTGGAGCCATTTCTTATTGCATTTATAAAGCAGTACCAATTCCCAGCTGTGTTTGCTTATACCATTTCTTAATGAGAAATGTTATTTCTGTACCTCTTCTACAGCACCTTTTGTGATGCCTGTCTTTCTGTATACCTTCTTTTTCCTTTCTCCTTAAAGGGAGGTCTGTGACTTGTTCATCTTTGTTTCCTTTCTAATGCCTGACTCCATGATTTTTCACAGAATAGATGCCTAAATATTTGTTAAATTAAAAATCTGCCATTTGTGCCAAGAAAAAAATGTGTCTTTTCTCCCATGAAATTGACAGAGGTTATACCTAAAATCAACAGGAAGTTAAGTAATGAGATTTAGCTATAACTCACCCCAATATTTATGCTGATTGGCTCATTTAGGTTCTGTTGAAGCATTTAGGACTAACAGATCTGTTCATTATTGTATAATTTGCTCACATGTATTAATTGGGGATATCCATCTTATCTATTACTTTCTGCTTTCGTTTTTGCAGGAGGAGGCCTACATCTAAAAACATTCTACAGTGGAACTGAAAATATCTAGACATATCTGGCAGGATAGGTAAAGCAAAATAAAATGAGGAAAAGAATGAATGAAGAAGTTATTAGTCAAACTCGGTAATAAAGACCCAGTGGTCAGAGGTTGTCCTAGTAACATTTATTGCCAACTATCAAATGTGTGGCTAAAGGTTTCATAAGCATTATCTTGGAACATCTGCATTCTTTCTTATTAAGACAGGTGTTATTATCTACCTTACAGAAATAAAGGAACTTGGATGAAACCTGCTGCTACATATTTAGTGAATGAATGACAGGGACAGAATCAAAACCAAGTTTGCTAGGATTTGGCAAATGATATGAGATCTGGCTCATTGACATTTTTTTAATCTGGCTCTCAAATAAAGAATACTTTTTTCACTTCTAAAAGATTGGAGAAAATAAAACAGATATGTAACAGAGGCCATATGAAGCAAACAAAGCACAGACATACGGTATTTATTACCTGGGCCTTTACTGTAAACTTTGGCTAAGCTCTAGCCAGACTCTATCTCTGCTCCACATATCAAGGTCTTTATAGTGCCTGGGCTTATGTCCTTATGAGGCATATTTTTGAACAACAGGGGGTTAAAGTATGTTGATTAATACCTGGAAATGTGATTTTACTGAAGATCCTTTATGATACTAGGAAGAAAGAACACTATCTTTATCATATGTGACATAATATAACACAAGAAAAGGACAAAGGTAATTTTTATTTCCTAAACATCACTGAGACATCCATAGCTTTGTGTGCAGAAAGCTCTAGAATTTTATTGTGCAGGCTATGTGCACTCTGTTGGCACTTAATGTCTGGTTTGAGGCCAACCATGGACCTCCTTGGAGAAGGAGGAAGTGGGAAGAAAAGAGAAACTCTTTCATGGTGTCTGACAACACATTTTTATGAACAAGCAATTGCATTCCAGAAACTATATTATATGATATTGAAATGGTGAATATTGATCCTAAGCATTTACCAAGAGCCATAGAACTGTACAACAACAATAACAACAAAAATGAATGCCATTGTAAACCAATGTGCTTTTGTTAATAATAGCTTTCAGTATTGGTTCATTAATTGTAACAAATATAATGCACAAATGCAAGTTGTTAAAAATAGAAAAAGCTGTGCAAGGGATAGAGAAAATGGATATATGGAAACTATATTATCTCCAGTTTTTCTGTAATCCCCAAAATATCCTTTTTAGTTGTATGAGGAGATATTGAATAATAACGGGTGACGATAAGAGCCATGAAATACTATTTATTTTCTTAAGAAAAACTCATTAGTTCTCCTCTTCCTAGAAGACTTGTGCAGCCTGGGGAAAACCATTTATTTCCTGTAATTTATTATTTAACCGAAAATTTGTTAGCTGAAAGAAATTTATCAAACATTTCTCTTATTGAAAAAAATGTTCAGTAGTTAATGAAAAAAGACTGTCAAAAAAAGTTTCTGGAAAGCTTGAACAAATGTATCAGCAGAAGAAAATGTTTATTAAGTTCTCTCCAAGTGACAAATTGTATGGGTACATTAAAAGATATATAAGATACGTCTTACAGCTTCATGATGAGATCAATGTATGCACATGAGTGAGAATGTACTTTTCATTTAAAAATTAATTATGAAGTAGCCACATGGTGTAGCATACTATTTAAATTCCTGATCAAAAATCTCTACTTTTGTCATGGCTATATTGTTATATTTTAATGGCAACAATCAGATAGCTAGATTTGTTTAAAAATGAATGAAATAATTTTGGTAATAAGCAATATGAAGGAATTGAGTTGGATAGTAAGATAGTGGGGTGAGCTAATTTAGTCTTTGTAGTCAGGAAACCCTCAATTGTACCATAGGTTATATATTGGAATTATGGCCTGGGCGGGTTGGGTGTCCATAGATGGGGACCTAGAATCAAAACCTACAGCTCCCTTTGGGTCTCTTTAGTTTCTCTTCTTCATCTGGCTGTGCTTGGTTTAAGAATTCACTGGAGAGAAATGAAAAAGTGAAAGGAATTAATTTACATAGCAATTTGTTTCTGAGGGACTCTTTCACTTCCTAAGTTTGATCATAGCAGACCTTTTAGTGTGGCTGAGAGCAATATAGGGTGTCTTAGAAGGACCCTCCCTCCCCTGCTCAAGCAGGCCATCTCTTGCGCTGGCCATGACAGGCAGTGACAGCCAGGCCATCCTTTGAACCTTACTGTTTTCAAAGGTGAGAGAACAGGCAGTCTCAGGTTTAAGTCTCATTATACACCATGACTTATCCATATCATTTACATAGTTTAGTTTAATGAGATGGGATCTTCTTCCTATTTGGCTATTAAACTTTTGCATATATTTCTCATCAAGAGAGGCAATGCGTGAAACCCTGAGTTCTAAGAAATAAATAAAGATATTAAGAAGAGCAAAAATATCAAAACAACTGCTTACAGGAAAAGAGTGACTTGGGATCATAGAACACTTATCCCACTGTTCCCTGCAAGTGCTTCGTTGACACTGCATTAACCTTCACACATTATGTTCACTGTGTTACAAAATATGATAATATTAATAATGTACTCTGAGAAAAAGCTGGTCCTTTAAAATGCCTTTTTAAGAATGCAAACTTTGAATTTAAAACAACATTTGCTATTTACTCACTATGTGTGTGCAAGCTACATAAGCTCCTTGTGTCTATTTTCTTTTAGAAAAGTAGAGATAATATTCTTACTTTGGAAGATGTTCCTGAACATTATAAACTGTGAGAAGTATCTGGGTACTGCCTGACACATTATGGCTGTTCAGTAAGTAGTAGCTAGTGATGTACTTTCAGAAATAGGTGCACAGATTGTGGCCTTGCATATGCTGACTCGATGTGTTTTAGAAAAATGTGCGAAATGGGTGTGGAAGCATTCTAGAATTCTCTCTATATATTATGCATACACACTATCCATCCATTCATTCTCCCAGTCATTTATTGCTTCATTTGGCAAATGATGAATGCTAACTGTTGTGGAGATGGAAAGATAAAGAAAGCTTGATCACTTTTTTCAAGGAATTTCTAACCCAGAAGATAGAAGATAGGAGGGCTGCAAATGAATAGAATAGAGTGTGTTTTCATGTTACAAATGAACTTGGTATGGGATGTTTGAAGATGCAAGAACAATTCCTTTATGGCCAACATCTACAACAGCAGTTGGTTTGTAGTGAACCATTCTACATTATATAAGATTAGGAACTTCCTTAAACATTCTTTTGATGAAGCAATCTTGGTCCCAATTCTGGAGGTTCCTTGTGACATATAGATGTTCAGAACAGAACAATGGTACATTTTCCATTCACATGAGTATTGTGCAATACTACATTACAATTTTTCTCACATCCTGCATCAAACCAGGAGTCCTTGATAGGCTCTGAGTTTTTTTTTAACTGATGACATTCTAAATTTAAATATTCATCATGTGTCTACTTTGTCATTGTTCAAACAAAATGTCTAACATCTCTAAGTTATAGAAGGAAATATTTATTTTAGCTCACAACCTGCAGAGATTTCTTTCAGTCCATAGTTGGGCCAAAGAGGGCACCACGGCAGAGGTGATTCACAGTACCGACACGTGATCCAAACATGCCTCAAAGCCCCACCTATGAATGCATGAGGTTTTGGGGGAATATCTAAATATAAGACATAACATTATGTTACACTTTCAAATTCTATTTCATAAGTGATTTATTATAACGTGTTTTCATTTGGCTCTGTTAGACAAGTGAATTATATAAATATGAAAAAGTTATTTTAAAAGTGATTTATTTAATAGCAAGAAGTAACATCTCTAATTTCTTATGTTTTTAAAAAATGACAATTTTAAATGAAAAATTGGATTTTATATGTCATTTATGAAGGCCTATAAGAAAGGACACTCTTGGATGAGACTATATTTGGAAAAAGGAATTTTCATATTTGTTTAATTTTTAATTAAGTTTATTGGTACAATTTCAATATGCATGAAGATTAAGACATTTTAAAATTTTAATTCTTAAAATATTTTATGTGACATTGAACTGTCATTGATTTGATCCATTATCTCTATAGCATTAATGGTTATATAGTCTTCACTAAATTATTTCAATTTTAAAGAAATCAACCTTTAAATTTTCTGTTGAGAGCCAAGTGTGTTGGTGCACGCCTGTTTCCCTAGCACTTGGGAGACAGAGGCTGTGAGTTCAAGTCTGGCATAGGCCACCTCAAGAGACTCTATCTCAAAAAATCTATATATCTGTTGGGTTTAGGTAGAATAAATACATATACTGACATATTTTCTTCTTAGATATAGTTGTTCAAATTACAAAATTAAACCATACAGTGTGGACATTGAAACAGTGAGGCTGGAAAGAGTTCTGTTCAATGATCCAACAAAAACTTAACAACATGGTTATCAATCCTGCACACTTATACATGCAGTTATATCCTTTAGAGCACTTGCTTTTCCTCCTTTTGCTTTTTAAGTCCATTATCTGTTTAGTTATATCATGTTTCAGCTTGCTCAGTACCTTACTGATCTGTTTTGTTGTTATTTACTTTTTTATTTTATTTATTTATTTTAATAAATTAATTAATTTTATTTTATTTTATTTGGAAGGTAGCAACATACAGCAGAACAAGACAGAACAAAGCCAATGAGACAGTGTAGTGATATTGGTACAGAACTTCACAGCAGGTTACCAGGATAACAGCAATAGGTACAATAGTATATCTCGTTTTCTTCACAATAGTTGTTCTTTCAATCAGGTACAGCAAAATGGAAGGAAATACTGAACTTTTAAAAACAGAATATTGAATAGAGCAATACCATTAATCAGAACTGAGCAAAACAGTGATAAAAATATTTGCCTTCAAAGAGAAAAATAGAAGGAAATCCCCCTTATTTGCTATATTGTATATAGTCAAACTCACAAGAGAGGCTCAGATCTCTGACTCCCACTTGCTAACGGGTGTGTGTGTGTGGGGGTGGATGTTTGATTCTTAGTCTGCGCACTGGTAGGCTCACAGCCACTTATCAGAGTGGCGAGCTGGCTGCTTGTTTTCCCAGTGCCCCAAGTTCTAACATGGCCACGTAATTTTCATATAGATTCAAGAATGATCAACTCAAGCCTTTTATAGATAAATGGATGCAACTGAAACTGTACTCATAAGTGAAGTAAATCAAAATCAGACCTGTATTTGTAACCACCATATTGTCTCCTAAGTGTAAAAACTGAAAGAGTAAATAAGATCCAGAAGTTACAATAGTTATAGTAAAAGGGAAATAAACTGCTCAAAGGGAAATTATACTGCTTGATCAAACTTTCATGACTGTATCTGGTAGCCTGAGCAATTACTTTGAGGATAACAATATACAATATAACAACCATAGTTAAATTCCTATCATCTTGTTTTTAAATCCTATATTACTATTGTGTATTTTTTTTGCTGTTGTCATCATTTTGCTTTTGTTGTTGCTTTTTAATTATTTGTTTGCTTTTTGATTTCTCTGTTTTTTTCTCTTTAAAATAAAAAAAATAATTTTTCTCTGGCTCACTTTTCCTATCTATAATATGGAAGGCAGGGGAATAATTATTCCCATCTCATGCAATTTATGAGTTATGTAAGTAAATCCATTAAAATTGTGCCACTCACCTAAGTGTTAATTACTAATAATCTCCAACAACTCAATATGATGACTAGCCTCATCCTTAGTCCTTTAGAAAACTAAAGGATGTAGAAAAAATTATTTGCCCTTATACACAGGGTTTAAGTACTAGAAGAAAAATCTAAAAGTTTATTCAGGCAGAAAGACTACTACAATTTTGAAAATTTCAAATTGCTTTTGGTGTAGTTTTGGTTTCCATGTATGAAACAATCCCTGGATTTCTCATAGATGTTAATAGCATCTCAAGCTAGAACTAAAAGAGAAATGTTCTGGAATGTTATAAGTAGATGATTAAAAAAAGTGTCAGGATGCTACTTTAGAAATATAATGATGGGAGTGAGGGAGAGAAGGGTTGTATAGTATAACTCAAGCAAATCTAAGCATACCAGCCTGGTATATTATTTATGCATGCCCTTCTGAGCTGGAGACAAATCTAACAATATAAGTAATATAGTCTTTTTACTGCAAATTTTAGAATAAGTGTTTATTAGAGCTTGTAATTTTATGAATATGAGATTGTGAAATTTACTCTTTGTTCTATAAAACTCACCACTTGCCTCTAGCTTACTGAAGAGCTCTGGAGCATACACTACATTGTTTTCAATAGCGTTTCTGGGTTATCTTTTAACCTGGTCACAAACCCTAGAGTCTAACCAAAAGAAGAAAAATAGGGTAATCTTGACAACAAAATAATACTGTAAATGGATCATTATGTTTTAAACTACTTTTTAAGAAGGGATATTTGGGGTAGCAATGTAAGATAAATAACTGCAATGAAAACACAACTTTGGTCAAGCATTATTACCCTATTTTCATGCACACATACATATCTTAAAATTTGGTGTTTGTGTAAGCCAGGTATATATTATCAAAGACCCTATTTATTGATAAAAAATGTCTGCATTTCATGCAGAATGATTTGGAAAGTATCCTGGGGTTAATGTGTGAAAGAAGAGAAATGACTTTCCTTAGGTTAAATCTTTGAGATTTGGAAATTAATTATCACTTGATGTGGAAGCTGTGATGAACCTCTTTCACTAGAGTGCTTCCTCAGTAGGGCAGAACTTATCTCCTGGGAGTGTTGCTAACAGACAGCTCTCCAGTAGTCAACTATCCTTGAGCATGTCTAGTCTAATCTTGTCCAAGTTCATCATGTTTTCCAGGATTAGCTTTCACTCAATGACTGGTATGAAGGTTGGGTCCCCTTGACTCTATGGTGGATAACTCCACATAACCATCTCAGTGGCAGAGCTAGAATGAAGTAGGATAAGTACTCTGTTGTGCCTTTACTGAAGTTTTTTTAAAAGATAATCCTTATCCTTTGTTGCAAATGATACGGGTTTATGGAGGAGGTCCTATCTGCCAATCTCTATCTTGATCTGCAAAGCGTTAAAAACAATGAAAACATCATAGATACATTCAGGTTTTGTATTTGCTTCGTGCCTTAGTCAAAACTATTTTTCTTTATACAGAAAGGATTTTAATACCGATTTAAGATCCAAATCTTTCCTTCCTTAGACTTCAGTAGTAACACAAAAGAAGAAATGAAAAAGCACCAAGATTATAGATTAATTCAGAATTAATTCCAACAAGTATGTATACTGATTTTAGTTGAGATATTTACCCAGTGACCTGACTCAGAATCTGCATCTCTTATTCATTAGTGTGGAAACTTAAAAATCTTAAAAACTCTTTGATTTCGGCATATTCATGAGTACAGTGAGAAAATACCTGTATCTACTCACAGAGTTATTGTGTGGATTAAATATGATACTCTATTTACAATAGTTAGCACATTACCTGAAGCATAATACATACTTACTCATGGTTGATAAATATCATTCAGTTTTAGTTTTCCTAAAGTCAGTCTTGGCTAAAATGCTGCCCAGCTACATAATCTTTTGCTCCCTAGAAGAAATTTCCTTTGCCTGTTCACCTTTTGCTTTCAGGTACACTTAAATTGGAATCTTCTCACAAATTCTTGGTATCTTTATTTTAGAAAAATATCCCACTTTCATGAAATTCCACAAAAATCGACCTTCACTTCTACGTTATGATGTATAGTTACTTCTCAGCTATCAAAGTCAACTCCCATGTCTTATTTATTTTTAAATTCCTTAAAGTTCTTGTAGAGTACTTTGTACAAAGTAAGTCAATGACTATTCATTGAATAATTGCAAGAATGAATTAGGTAAGTACAATGATCTTGCTTAAAATTTGTATACGCAACAAATGAAATTAAAACCCATAATTATAAAGAATGTGGTCTTATGTCCAAGTTGTCATGTTAGATAAGATATCAAGGTTCATGACAGAAAAAGTTTCCTACAAGACAAATGCTGGAATGGCTGAGGAAGCGCCTGTGCTCAGTGGCGCAAGCTGAAGGCCTGCACAGGGAATTGAACCTGCCATGCAACTTCAGCACCTTTCTTAGAATCTGGTAGGGCCCCATCCAGCACCCCAATCAGCTGGAGACCTTCAGGTAGGTCCCTTGGGGTTTTGTTCAGCCCCACCGAGTGACCCCAAGTGGACAGGGAACCACCTGTTCTCAGTGGCATGAACTGAAGTCCTGCACAGTGAACTTCATCCAGCCATGCAACCTTGGCACCTCGCTTGGTACCTGGTAGGGCCCCACGCAGAAGCCCTAAACAGTTACAGAGCTTTGGTGTGCCATGTGGCATGAGCTGAAGGCCTGCATAACATACTCCTTCTAGCTGTTCAGCCTTGGTACACCACGCAGAACCTGGTAGAGTCCTGCCCTGCAAACTCAAGCAGCCAGGGAGCTTCCTGGGAGTACCACATGGAGTGTGCTAAAGGCCAGCCCGGCATACTCTCCACATTTAAGGAGGCTTTGAGTTCCAGTAGGGACCTAGTAAGGCCTGATTAATGACCTCCCCTTTACTGGGGAAACTCCCTGAAGTACAGACAGATATCCTCAACCCAGGAAGCAATTGATACTTTGCATTCAGCTTCTCCAGGGCAATACAGGAAAATGACAAAGCAAAAGAGCAAAATGCAATCTTAAGCCTCCAGCCCATCCCAAACAAGCCTAGGAGACACAGACATAGAAGAAAATGTGAGCCATATACCTGAAACTTCTGAAATGATAGCAACTACAGTAAAGGAACAACTTCATGAAACTGTAAAGGAACTCAGATCAGAAATAATCTCCTAGATAAAAGAAAAAATGATAAAGGTAATAAAATAAATGCTGACCACATCTAAACAAGGCATAGTTAAAAAAAATTAGGGACACTGCAAAAGAAGGAAACCTTGAAAGAACAATATAAAAAAGAAACAAAATGCATGAAACAGATTCAAAGATATATCCAGGAAATCAAAAATTCCATTAAAAGCTGGCAAAAGCACCTCAATGAAATTGAAGATTGATTTTCAGACATTGAAGACAAGATTGAAGCTAAGGAATAGGAAAAAATTTTTTTTAATTAATAAGGAATCAGGAAATAACAATTCAACAATTGCAATATGATATGCAAAGAAAAACAATAGAAGATTGATAAGTGTAAATGAAAAAAATGACAACACAAATAATGTAAAAAGATTATTTACAGAAGTTTTGTTTTGGTTATGGCTGTTTGGAGTTCTATATGCTTTACTAATCTGTATGTCAGTTTCCATACTCAGTTTGGGAAGTTTTCAGCTATTACTTCTGTAAATAGCCTCTTGATATCATTTGTGTTAACCCCTTCTTTTTCACTTATCCCTATTAATATTATGTTGGTTTTCTTTGCATCATCTTGCAGCTATTGAATTATTTCCTGATCTTTTGTTATTTTTAGAAGATCTTTTCTTTCCTGTTCACTAGCTGCTATCTTGTCTTTGAGATCTGAGATTCTATCTTCACTTTTGCTGACTTTTTGCAACTTTCAAGAGTTTTTGATTTCCTGTATATCTCTTTGAATCTCCTTCATGTATTCTGTTTGTTTCTTAAACTGTTCATTCAGGGATTCCATCGTTTTGCTTTGTTCTTCTAATTTTTTAGCTGTGTCTTCATTAGATGCGTTCAGTATTTCTTTCACTACTTTTATCATTTCTTCTTTTACCTGGGAGATCATTTCTGATTTGAGTTCCCTCATAGCTTCCCGTACTTACTTCTTTATTGCAGTTGATATCATTTCAGGCATTTCAGGTGTATGGCTAGTATTTTCTTCTATATACATGGCTCCTAGGTTTTCTTGGGATGGGCTGGACGTTTGAGATTGCATTTTGGTCTTTTCTCTTGTCATTTTCTTATATTTCCGTGTCTCCAGCGATGTTCCAAAGCTTTCCCTGGATGTGTTGGAAATCACCTGCTGCGCCCTCTGCTACTGGGACTCACGTGGCTTTGGCTCCCCTTGCACAGTGGGCCTGGTTCCCCTGATTGAATGAAGGTCACTGGGCATGGTCCACTCAAGCCCAGGGAACCTCTGGAGTCTAGTCCAGTGTCCTAGGGGGCTAGGCGGGCACCAAGCCGCTGGGATCAAAGGTCCCAAACTTTTCCCATGCCTGTGCTGATGAGCTGCAACTCACCTCGCGGCAGCAGAGCAGGCCTGGCTCCCCTTTGGGCGGACCTGGCTTCCCTGATTGAATGAAGGTCGCTGGGCATGGTCCACTCAAGCCCGCTGAACCAGTCTCTCTTGTTTCCATACAAATAGTTTTCCATATCTTCACACACAATGAATTTATACAAAACAAAATAGTATTAAACTAATCAGAACAGGATGATGAAGGTTTTTTAAGTCTTCAAGACCAGACAATAGGGAAGTCAACAATGGCTGCCATAATGTCTCTCATTCTCTTCAAAATAGCTGTTCATACCTTCATGTATGTTGAAATTAAACAATACAAAACAGACAAAAACACTCTCAATGAAGAATAATGGTATTGCTGGATTTCACATCATGATGCTATGGAATCAGCACTGGGTACCTTAGCGTCTCTTTTTCTTCAAAGTAGCTGTTCCTTTCATCATGCATTATATAATTGACTCTCATAAACTGTGTAGGAGAAGTTCTATGCATGCATGAGTCTCTACATGTGTAACTATCCTTTCCGTATTAGAGGGAAAAACAAAACAAAACAAGACAAAACAAAGCAAATTCCTAGAAAAACACAAAACAAAAAAACCCAAATAAACAATAGCAAAGATCCCAGAACACTGACAATATAGACTTTCAAAACAAGGTAGTATGAACATAACTAGGATTGTTATTTTACATAATGATCTTTAAGAGTTCCTCAGATCACTATGCACTAATATGCACAATTGTTCCAATCCTATGAATGTTAACTATTTTGTTCCAAGAACTTACAGAATTTGTAGAACAATCATCTTAGCTATCCTAAATTTGTTTATATATATTTATATACTTTTTCTTTTCCCTTCATTTTTCTTTTTCCTCATTTTCTCTGAGATATTAATTTTTCCCTTTAAGCAGATTCTTATCATTTCACTGTATTTATAATTTTTTTTATCTTATCATTTCTTATGCTAGGGAGACTATACAGTATTTATACATGTGAGTTTGATTTATTTCACTTATGAGTATGGTCCCAAGTTGCATCCATTTACTTATAAATATCTCAATGTGATCATTCTTTATAGCAGAGTAATACTCCATCATATAAACATACCACATCTTTTTTACCCATTTTTCAGTTGATGGATATTTAGATTGTTTGCAAGATCTGGCTATTAAAAACTGCACTGCTATAAACATGGATACACATATATTACTGTGATATAATGCTTTCAGTTCTTCTGGGAATATGCCCAGGAGTGGAATAGCTGGGTTAAATGGAGCCTCCAATTCCAGCTTTTTGAGGAATTTCCAGACTGACTTCCACAGTGGTTGCACCATTCTAAACTCCACCAATAGCGCAGAAGAGTTCCTTTTTCCCCGAAGCCTCTCCAGCATCTGTCATTGGTAGTTTTCTTGATCCTGGCCATTCTTTCTGGTGTGAGATGGAACCTCAGTGTTGTTTTAATTTGCATTTCTCTAATGACCAATGATGCTGAACATTTTTAAATGTATTTACTTGGTATTTGTATTTCTTCATCTGAGAACTATGTATTCATCTCAGATGTCCATTTTTGGAATGGGTCTTTGAATTTTGGGGATCTGATTTTTTTAATTCTTTATATGTTCTAGACAGAAGTCCTTTGTCTGAGGGACTGTTCATTAAGATTTTTTTTTCCCCAATCTGTGGGTTTTCTTTTCACTATGCTGGAGATTTCTTTTGATATGCAAAAAATCTTTAATAGGACACAAACCCAGTTATTGATTCTGTGAAGTATTACTCATGCGGTTTGATTCTTGCTCATGAATTCTCTACCTACCCCTATATCTTCAAGATTTCTACCTACTTTTTCTTCCAACAGATTTAGTGTTTCTGTTTTAATACTTAGATCTTTGATCCATTTAGACTTTAGTTTAGTACATAGTGATATGCATGGGTCTAGTTTTAGTTTAAAGCACATGGAGAGCCAATTTTTCTAGCACCATTTATTTTTTTTAATTTTTTTTATTTAAAGAGAAAAAAAGCAAAACAGAAAAAGGGGTAGAAACAATACAGAATTTCAGAAAAAAAGCAGTAAGAAATCACTAGTTGATAAATTACATATTGTTTTCTTAGACATAGTTGTTAAAGTTACAAAATTAAAGCATACAAAGTGGACATTCAAACAGTGAGACTGCAAAGAAGTTCAGCGATCCAGTAACAACTTAGCAACATGGTTATCAGTCCTACACACTTAAACATACATGCAGCCATATCCTCTAGAGCACTTTCTTTTCTTCTTTTTACTTTTTAAGTCCATTATCTGTTTAGTTATGTCCTGTTTCAGGCTGCTCAGTACCTTACTGACTTGTTTTGTTGTTGTTATTTACTTTTTAATCACCTTATATAATTCTGTTGCCTTGCTCTTGAGTTTCTCCTTATCCATGCCCCATGGATCAGCTCTGGTGGAGTTGGGAGTTTTTTGGAGGTATTTTGTTACTTCGTTATCTACTTTTTTTTTGAAGGTAGAAAAATACAGCAGAACAAGACACAATAAACCCATGCGGCCCAAGTGCAGTGAAACTACCACAGAACCTCACAGCAGGTACCCAGGACACAAGCAATAGGCACAATAGTACATCCCATTCTGTTCACATTAGCTGTCCTTTCATTCAGGTAGAGGAAAATGGAAGGAAATATTGAACTTATGAAAACAGAATATTGAATAGAGCAGTACCATTAATCAAAACTGAGCAAAACAGTGATAAAAATATGTGCCTTCAAAGAGATGGTAGAAGGAAATCCCCCTAACTTGCCATGATGCATACATTAATCCTCCCAAGAGATACTCAGACTGCTGGTGCTGACTTGCTAATGGGGGGAGGGAGAGATGGATCAATGTCTGATCTTTAGCCAGTGCACCGGCAGGCCCCCACCTCTAGCACCATTTATTGAAGAGACTGTCTTTCTTCCAGTGGATGTGTTTGACCCCTTTATTAAAGATAAGGTTGATGAGTGTGTTTGTAGTTGTAGTTGTATCTTCTAGTCTATTCTATTGATCTTCAGGTCTGCTTTTATTTCAGTGCCATGCTGATTTTATCACAGTAGCTTTGTAGTATAACTTCAAGTCAGGGATTGTGATACCTCCTGCCTTGCCTTTGTTGGTTAGAATTGCCTTTGATATTCTAGGTCTCTTCTGGTTCCAAATGAGTTTTAGGAATGATTTCTCTAGATCTGTGAGTTATGCTAGTGGCATTTTGATTGGAATTACGTTAAAGCTGTATAACAATTTTGGGAGAATGGCCATTTTCACAATGTTTGCTCTTCCTATCCATGAATGAGGGATGTCTTTCCATTTTCTGAGGTCCTCTTCAATTTCTTTTTCAGGGTATTATAATTTTCCCTGAATAGATCTTTTACTTCTTTTGTTAGATTAATTCCTAAGATTTGATTTTGTTGGATGCTATTGTGAAGGGTGTGGCTTCTTTTATTTCTCTCTCAGCAGTTTTGTCATTAGTGTATAGGAATGCTACTGATTTTTGAGTGCTGACTTTATATCCAGCTACATTACTGAATTTATTCATTATGCCTAGGAGTCTTTCAATGGAGTTTTGGGGGACTGCTATGTAGAGTATCATGTCCTCTGCAAATAATGATAATTTAACTTCTTTTTCTATCCTTACTCCTTTTATTTCTCTCCCTTGTCTAATTGCTCTGGGTAGTATTTCCAGCATTATATTGAATAGCATTGGTGACAATGGACATCCTATTCTTGTTCTTGATTTTAGGGTAAAGGCTTTCAGCTTTTGGCTGTTTAATATGATGCTGGATGTTGGTTTGTCATAGATGGCTTTTATCATATTGAGGTAAAGACCATCTATTCCAATTTTCTGTAGAGTTCTTATCATGAATGGGTATTGGATCTTATCAAAAGCTTTTTCTGCATCTATAGAAATGATCATGTGGTTTTTATTTTTGGTTCTATTGATATGGTGGATTACATTCATTGATTTGCATATGTTGGACTATCCCTGCACTCCTGGGATGAATCCCACTTGATCATGGTATATAATCTTCTTGATGATTAGCTGTATTCTGTTTGCCAAAATTTTATTGAGAATTTTTACATCTATGTTCATTAGGGAGACTGGCCTGTAGTTCTCTTTTTTGTTGTTGTTATTGTTGGATTTTTCTCTGGTTTTGGTACTAGAGTAATACTTGCTTCCAAGAATGAGTTAGGGAGAATTCCTTCCTTTTCAATTTCATTGAAGAGTTTGAGGCATGTCAGCATTAAGTCTTCCTTGAATTTTTTGTAAAATTCTGCAGTGAATCCATCTGGAACTGGGCTTTTTTTTATTGGTAAGGTTTTAATTACATTTTCAATTTCATTAAATCAAATTTGGTTATTCAGAAGTTTTATATTTTCTTGCTCCAGCTTTGGTAATTCATATGTTTCTAGGAATGTGCCCATTTCTTCTGTGTTATCAAGCCTAGTAGAGTAGAGGTTTTTGAAATAAGCATTGATGATCTTCTGTATTTCCACAGGGTCTGTAGTTATTTCACCCTTTTCATTCCTTATTGCATGAATTTGAGTTTTTTCTTTCCTTTTTAAAATAAGGTTGGCTATGGGCTTATCAATTTTATTTATTCTTTCAAAGAACCAACTCTTTGATTCATTGATTCTTTGTATTGTTTTCTTAGTCTTTATTGTTTCTTAGTCTCTAGCTGCAATCTTGTCTTTGAGGTCTGAAAGTCTGTCTTCACTTTCACTGACTTGTTTTTGCCTACTTTTGATGGAACTTTTGCTTGCCTGTATATCTCTTTGAATCTGTTTCATGTATTCTGTTTGTTTCTTACATTGTTCATTCAAGGTTTCAATATTTTTGCACTGTTTCTCTAACTTTTTAACTATGTCTTCTTTAGATGTGTTCAGCATTTCTTTCATTACATTTATCATTTCTTCACCTGGGAGATTATTTCTGATCTGAGTTCTGTTATAGCTTCCTGGAGTTGTTTCTTTACCTCAGTTTCTATCATTTCAGGAGTTTCAGGTGTATGGCCTTCATTTTATTCTATGTCCATGTCTCCTAGGCTTGCTTGGGATGGGCTGGAGGTTTGAGATTGCATTTTGCTCCTTCGTTTTGTCATTTTCTTATATTCCCCTGCAGAAGCTGAATGCAAGGTCTCAGTTGTTTCTTGGCTTGAGAATATCCATTCCTATTGTAGGACCTGGTTGAGTGGAGATCCTTAGACAGAACTTACCAGATGGCTCCAGCCATTTGCTATTGCTTGGCAGGGCCTTACCAGTCTAGGAGCAAAATGCTAAAGCTTCCCTGTTGGCTGGAGAGTGCTCTGTGCACTCTTGGCTTGTTAGACCGAAGGCAGCTGCAGTCAGCTCAGGAGTCGCTGGGTGACCAGGATAGGCCCAGAGGGACCTCCTAGTGCATCCTCTGGTGATGTGGGAGGCGGAGCATGGTCTTACCAGTTTCTCAGCAAAGCACCAAAGCTTCTGTGGGCTGGATTTTGCTGCGCGCACTCTCCAGTGCACCAGGCAGAATGTGGGCAGCTAGGCAATTGCTAGGCAGACCTGGATAGGCCCAGAGAAGAAAAGAAGGAAAAGAAAAGAAAAAAAGATGTAAATTCGTATATACACACTTAAGAGATCTAAGATGGTGGTGTTACTAATTCTATTAGTTCTTGGAACAAAACAGTTAACATCCATAGGATTAGATCAATTTTGCATGTTTATATCTGGTAATCTGAGTAACTCTTTTGAAGATAACTATGCAAAATAACAACCTTAGTTATGTTCTTACCACCTTGTTTTGAAAGCTTATATTGTCATTGTTTAGGGCTTTTGGTTATTGTTACTTGTCTCTTTTGATTCTTTTCTCATAATTTTTTTGTTTTTGTTTTGTTGTCCCCTCTAATCTAGATATGACAGATGTACATGTATACATCAGAATGTATATATCAGAAGTTGTCTTACAGAGTTTGGAAGAATTGATTTTATTTTGTGAGATGGTACTTTGAAGATGGTGCTTTGGTACTGTTCAGCTGCTTTTAAAAAATGAGACATTATGGCAGCCATTGTTGCTTTTGTATAATCTTGTGAAGTCCAGTGAGACTTATTCTTTGTGTTGGTTTTAGTCTGTTTTGTATTATTTAATTTCAGTGTGTGAAGGTATGGGCAGCTATTTTGAAGAGAACAAGGGACATTATGGTAGCCATTTTTGATTGTCCTATTATCTGGTTTTGAAGGCCTGTAATGCTATCATTTTTTCATTTTGTTTTGATTGGTTTTATACTATTTTGTCTTGTATGAATTCATTGTGCATGAATATATGGAAAGCTATTTCAAAGAAAACAAGAGACATTATTGTAGCCACTATTGATTTTTTGTTGACTTGTTTTGAAATCTTGTGTTGCTTTCATTATTTTGTTTTGATCTGCTTTGTTTTGTCCATTCTCTTTAAATTAAAAACTTAACAAAACAAAACAAATGCCAATAGACTATTATTTCTTCTCCAAGGACTCAAAATGTAGCTAAAGCAAGTTAATGTAGTATGAAATATCAGTAAAATTATTTATCAAATGTTTGTATTGGCTTATATTATATGACAGTCATTTTTCTAAGAGTTTTATAAATTTTATATCATTTAATTTCCTGAACAACCATGTAAAGTAGTTTCTGTTGGTAGTATCATTAAATAGATGAACACACAGGTATTGAAAACTCAGTTAACTTACCCAAAGAATGCTGAAACAAAATATGGTATTGAAGTCTGTGTCCTTTGCTGTGATTCTCTGCTGCTCTTTCTCCCCTGAAGAAATCTCATTGTACTATATCAACTATTGCTGCTGCATTTTCTACTTGTTATGTTAAAATCATGTTCCAGAGGTTATTGAGAATTATATGTTAACCATTGGACCTTGAGTTCCTGATAAGGAGAGTTCATCCCCCATGACACTGTAAAAGATGGAGTCTGGAAAATGACCTAAGGAAAGGAGCAACTGACTTTATAATCAGTGCTAAGGAACACAGTAGGCAGGTTAGAAAAAAATGCTTAAAGAATGAACAACTTAGTCAAGAAGAGACTTGAGGTTCTCATCAGTGGGTAGTCCTTGAAGTACTTGGGTAGTTAGCTTCAGGTTCATATACTTGAATATGATAACCCTATTAATCAAATAAACCAACAGATAATGTGTTTAGAGTTTTTCTCCTTTTAAGAGTCTCAGTCCAAAACTGTAGTAATTTTTGTCATTATATAAGTATTTAGAAGTTACATGTCTGAAAAAAATTTAGACAACTCATTATTTTCCTGTAAAGAATAATGCAACTAAAATATAATAGATCTTAATCACTGCAGAAAAAATATATTACAGCTATTAGACAAACAGAAACTGGCTGATTCTTTATAGTATATTGCTCAAGAAATGAAGAATTCCTAGAATAGTTGTGCACCACAAAACATACTTTTTATATAATTCAAAAACACCTATATATCTACATGTAATAAAAAGAAAACAAAACTAACAAGGGAATGATAAAACAAAAGTGAGTATAAAGGTTACTTTGATGTAGAAGGGGAATAATAGATGTGACATAGGACACATCACAGAAACAGAAATGTCATTTGTAATATTGTATTCTGATGGGTTGTTGAGTTCACAGAAATGCATTCAATAAAGAAAAGCTAATCAAATAAATGCTAATAAAGCCAATGTTCATTGACTAAGAAATATAATCCATTTCTGTACCCCAATATAATACAATGAAACTTAAACTATTGTGAAATTTATTTGTAAATATACTTAAAATAATATCTAACAGATTTTTGACTATGCCAATGGCCCATTAATTAATAAATAAGTGTTTTACCAATTTTGAGGTCTAAGAACTAATTCATATATAAGGAAAGTGGTTTGATGGGACCTTGACAATAAAAAATGTAAGATTTTATTCACTCATTTGCTTTTACATTTATCCACTAAAGAGTCTTTTATTGAGCACTATTTTTTTGAAATGAATATATGGGTAGTTGATGAAGTGGGTAGAAGATGATGAATACAACTAATTCACACAATGATTACTATATTTTTATGACTTTCTTTTTTTATTTTAGGAAGTGACTTGAGTGCTGGTTGTGCCATGATAAGACAATTATCTCTGCTTATACTCAGAGAGTGAAGACAGATATTCTTCAGTTTATTATAATAAAGTATGATGAGTTTTATGATAGTGCAGGAAACATATTAAAAGAGGGACATAAGAAAAGAAAAGAAAAGAAAAGAAAGAAAAAAAATTATTCATCTTAATGCCCATGAAATCAAACAGGAGATAATGTTTGAGAGAGATTTAATGGCTGAGTAGTAATTTACAAGGAAGAGAAGAGAATGGACTTATTTGATAGTAAGTCAGAAATATGGAAAGAATGAAAATATAAAAAGGTAACACTTTATATTGATGAGATGCAAATAATTTGATATGGCTAGAGTATAAAACACATGGAAAAGAAGCATCTGGTAGAAGATGAAAGTGTAAAAAGGGCTTGGAGTACATTTTTGAAAGATTACATGCCATGGTAAACAACTGCCTGCCATATAAAGACCAAAATTTTATTTTCTAGATGATGAAGAAACACAGATAGTTGTGTTGTAGAAATTGTTTGGGAGAGCAGAAACAGATACATAGAATTCAAGTTAGAAAACTTTGGAAATTACCTAGACAAAATTTTTATATAATTTGTATTTCTAAGTCTTTATATTGAGATGGATGAGTCCAGAGTGTAATAAAAAATGTTTCACAGTCTAAGAAATAAATTCTATTTATTCCCATGTGTGTATGTAAGGGAAAGAGTTAGGGTTAAGAAATTATCACATTAAAACATTAAGTTGTAATGGAAGATTAATGTTCCTACCCTACATGTCTCATTTAAGGAACATAACAATATCTAGGCATGGTGGTGTGCATCTGTAACCATAGTATTCTAGAGGCAAAAGGATAAAAATTTGTAGCCTGATTTGGGTAATTTAGCATTACATCTCAAAATAAATAAAAACTGAGGGGCGGGGGACATACTTCAATGTCAAAGTCCTAGATTCACACTCCAGGGCTGGAAAATAAAAACAAGAAATACAATGAATACTCCTTAAAGATCTAGAAGAAGGAGGGTTCACATAGAAAAGATAACTTTGGTGCAAATTCTTTCTT
Source organism: Hydrochoerus hydrochaeris (assembly GCA_004027455.1). NCBI lineage: Eukaryota > Metazoa > Chordata > Mammalia > Rodentia > Hydrochaeridae > Hydrochoerus > Hydrochoerus hydrochaeris. The sequence goes on along the minus strand of PVLA01003815.1, from coordinate 134,875 downwards.
TATATTTTCTTTATGATTTTGTATTCTATTACAGTATTATAATCATTTTGTATAAATATTTTTGGGTTGTGGAATGAATCATTTGAGTTTCCATTTTTTCTTATGGGTAAATTGCTTTGACATACAAGTACTTTGGATTACAAGCATGTTTGTGTTATGAGTTATATTCTGTTATGAGTTATATTGTAAACCAAGATTTTGCTGTATATATTCTTCAAAAGGCTACAAATAGAGTCATTTGACTCAGCAATTTAACTCTTAGGTGTATGCTTAAGGGAAATGACAACACATTTTCTTGCACAAACATGAATATGAATTTCATAATAGCCAAAAAGTGAACACAGCTCAAAATATTTTCAAAATAAATGTCTAGGTGGGCTTAAAAGATGATAAAGGATCAATGAAGGTAAAAAATGACATATTCAGAGTAATTGCATCAGTATAAAAGCAAACATTTTCAGGAATTGAAGAGTTGGAATTTTTGACTGAGATGGAGGAGTTAGATAAATGAAAATATTTCTATTCTTGGGAAGTAATAAAGGAACAACTAGAAAGGAATAACCATCACCAATGTTTGAGGAACTAAGGTGTGTGGTAGCTACAGAACCCAGAATCCTCACTAAAGTTGGAATGATGCAATATGCTAATATAGAAGCAGTGAGGTTTTAGATGTTAAAGAGTTGTTGGCTAAATTTTAGAGATCATACACTGAGGTTGAAATAATTGATCATAATATAGGTGTAAAAATCAGTAAGAATGAAAGGAACTGTCAGATGGGAAAGAAAATCTGTACACAGTTGCACAGGCAAAATTGTTTCTGTGATGTTATAGAAAATTATAATAATAATAAATATAACAGGAATAACAGAAGGATTTGGATCACTTTTTTTTTTTACATGGTAAATGTTACTACATTTAATTGCTCCTTGACATAGTGTTTTAGTCATCTTTATCGTCAGGATTAAATATCCAACACACACAATTTATTTTTTTTCACATTTTTTTTAATTTAAAGAGAAACAAAAGCATGTAAAGGGTAGAGGTAATACAGAATCCCCCCCAAAAAAAGATAAACAATAAGAAATCACTAGTTAATAAATTACATATTGTTCTCTTAGAAATAGTTGTTCAAGTTATAAAATTAAAGCATACAAAGTAGATATTCAAACAGTGAGAGTGTAAACAGCTATGCATGAATGAATCTCTACATGTATTTCTATCCTTTCTGTATTAGAGGGAAAAACAAAACTTAGCAAGACAAAACAAAACAAATTCCTATAAAAACATGAAATCAAAAGGTCGTATAAAACCACAGTACATGGTGATCTACAATGATTGTTCTGTTGTTTCTATCTTCAATAGAATGCCTATACCATCAGGCACAATTGAATATAGCAGTATAATTGAGTATAGCAATAAATAATAATATTAGTAAAAATAAAACATTGCAGACAGTATAAAACCTCAAAGGCAGGTAATAATCAAACCATAGTGGATATTCTAGTGGATCTTGTCATCTTAAGTGCAGTTGCCTATACTCTCAGACTTGATACTATCAATCATAACAGCTTTGAATAAAATCTATCAATACAAACAGTGATCCAACACCCACAATTTAAAGGCACATAAGTTTAAATTGGCTCAAGGTTTCAGGGTAGTTTATGTTTGGCTGGTTCCAAGACAGAAATGTCATAGTAGAAGACTAAGGTGGAGAAAAGTTCATGATAGATATGAATGAAGCAGATCGGGGTTACTGTGCTAGAGAGGAGGGAGGCAAATGATCAGGTATAGGTCATAGCTCCATTACTGTTGTGGTCAGGGGTTGTGAAGAGAACAGTTAGAATCAGAACACAGAATTTATACTATTATTTTATGATGGTGACCCAGAGTTAACACAAGAAAGTGCAGGAAATCTGTCCACAACACTAAAGAACATTCATTCAGCCAAGGGCCTGGATCCCACAGCAATGTTCCACATGAGTTCATGAAAACTAGAGCCCAGGACAATGCTTCCTGCGAGTCCAACTGGAGGTCTAGAGCCCACAAGAGCTCATGCCAGTCTCCTTTACGGATCTGGGCTGGGAAGGTCCAAAGGTCAGCGGTGGAAGCTAGAAAGTCAGCAGGGCAAAGGAGCTGTGTTGTTAAGTTTAAGGTTCTACACTGGAGCAGAGAAGTCATGCTCATATAAAAGACCAGGGCTATCCTGAAATGCTCCACAGTCATTCTCAGTGACACTGAGGTCCCAAGTTCCTCCGACGATAAGAACAGTTGAGGACATGCCAGAAAGCCAGCACAAGTTTGTCCTAGAGATTAAGCGGCATATATCTTCCCCTCTGGAGCCAGGAAATGATGGTCGATGTAAGGACTGGAGCTCCCCCAAAGTGAACCACAGCCACTGTCACCAACAAGGTCCTGAGCTCCTCTGATGACAGTGGTCGAACTCACACTGGGAAGCTGGTCATGATGAGCTCCTCCAGGAGAACCAATGGCTTAAACAGCAACACTTAGAGAAAAACACAGCGCCTAGCTCTTCCTCTCCATGTCTCTATTTGTGCTGGCAACTTTCCTCAGGTGAAACATCTATGCTCAGCACCATGCTGATTTAATTTAGCTGGCATTGAGCTGACCACCAGTTTTCAATCCATAACAATTACCCAGACAGACACATTCAGAAGTGTGATTTACTAATCCTATAGGTGGATCCCAAATGAGTCAACCTGGAATCTACCCTTGATACTGAAACACATCTCTTCAAACTATATTTAATCTCCAAATAAGTAAAGTCATAATTCTGCCTAATATGATACAAGTACCCAACATACAACCAAAACACAGTAATTCTTTCCCCAGAATTTCAGTTTCAATGCTTCTCAAAAGTCTAAGTCTCTTCTAAGACTCAAGGCAAATTCCTATCTGGATTTTCTCTGAAAATTCAAACAGCAAATTATGGAATCACAATGATAGAGTGAATAGTCCTATTCCACAATAGACGACTATGGTGACTAGGAAAGAATAGGACAAAAGCAATACCAAAACCCAAACAAGAAAAACACTAAGTCCCATGGCTTTCTATCTGGCATCCAAGGTATATCTTGGGAAGAAGACTGGAAACATAGTTTGAATACCTTTATAGTCATCACAGTGAACATCATTTTTATTGTACCTTGACTGTTTAGAAGGGTGAGGTAAACATAATTTTTGGTTGATAGCATATCAGAGAAGAGCATTTCTAGTTAGTGTCCCAAAGGGTAACATTTCTGATCTTACATGACAATAATCTACTCCAAACTGATTTGGGAAGCTTTACTTTTGTGTACATACAGGCATGTGCACTGGATGACATCTGTCCTCAAACCATCAATGCCATCAAGACCCAAAAATTGCAGATTTGTATTTCACATCATGGAATTATGCTGACATGATCTTTCAGTGCTACTTTAGGAGGGATATAATATATTCTCTTCCCACTGAAGTTTCTGGACCTCCCGAGATTTATCCATGCCTTTGATAGCCATACATACATGCCCTTGTCTATAGCAGCACAATTAATAATACCTAATCTTGAAAATGACTAATATTTCATGAATGAATAGAAAAATTGTATTTATACATTGTGGAGTACTAGTCTACCATAAAGAAGGATAAACTTGGGCCATTTGTAGGAAAATGGATGTACCTTGTGACTATAATGTTAAATGAAGTATTTCAGATACATACTTAAATATTGCACATTTTCTCTTTTATGAGAAATGCCAAATGCAAAAAAAGATTAAAATAAAAGCTTGATGTTAAGAAATAGGGACAGAGATCTGAAATTATGGGGGAGGGACTAAAAGATGGAGTGGGGTGCAAGGGAGTGAAGGAGATGAGAAAATTAAGACGTTATGCACATATAACAACTCCTTGTGAGGAATGCGATCATTATGTACTACAAACATGTACTAATAAAAAATAAAAATGGAGAAAAAAAAAGACAGGATCTCTTAGGTTACAGCAAATGCAGTTGTTTTGCTCACTCTCTCCCCTTGGATTCCTCACCAAGTTCCCAGTGTACTTTCACTGTGTGCAGCCTCTACATCGTGCTTGGATTATGCAGCCTTCTCTACCATCTCTCCACCAACTCATTTCAGAAATCTTTCCTAATAAATCAGTTCCACAAGAAACATCATCAGGGTGTGTCTCAAGAGGAAGCCAACATTACATTAGAAGAGATTTATAACAAATGTATGGAGAGTACTTCCACATTTGATATCAGGGTCTAGATAATGCAAAGTTACCTTCCTCCTCCAAACCTGCAGATGGCCAAGTACACTCCCAGGAACAATTCCATTTTTACTTTGCCAATTTTCTATTTTAGTCAGCTTTCTTGTCCCTGGGAACAAATTACTGACACCCACAACTTCAAGGGGGAAAGGTTTCATTTGGCTCATGTTTTCAGGAGATTTCGCCCATAGTGAAATGGTGTGACAGAGCAGACATTTAGTTCATACAAGCCAGCAGCAGAGCAGAACAGTGCCAGACAGGAAGGGTTAAGGAGCCAATATAGGCTCCAAGATCATGTAGCCATGGCACTCTTAGCCACACCTACAAGTGTGCTTTACTAATCTGCTGGGTAGCTCCTAAGCCAGCCAAGTAGCTGTCTATATTTTCTGCAGATAAACAAGATTCTCAGTCTCTCTATCTTTTCCTCCTCTTCCTTCCTTCCTTCCTTCCTTCCTTCCTTCCTTCCTTCCTTCCTTCCTTCCTTCCTTCCTTCCTTCTTTTCTTTCCTTCTCTTTTGTCTTCTCTCTCTTTCTCACTCTTACTCTTACCCTCTCTCTTTCGTACTGGGAATCCTTGAGCATGTTATACCTACATTTGTTTTTAAATAACCTTTCAATACATTTTTCCCTTAGAGTAAGTTAAAGTTATTGTCCATTGCTTTTTTTTTTTAAATGCCACTGGCTTCTTTAATTCGTTAAATGCACAAAATGTGGCAGGCAAATCTGTTCTAAACAAATTGAAAAGCTTTTAAAAACAATTTCCGCCACATCAGACACATACACACCCAGAAAATAGTGTTAACAAAAAGCTGTCATAGACAGAATGCATCCTGAATTCTTCAGGGAAACAATTGCTGAACTAGGAATTAACACAAAGTTAGCAATGGGTCAAAATTTTTTTCAAAACTGAGTCTTCAAATGCTGCATAGCACAAAGCTATAGTATGTAAAGTAGTTCTAGATATGAAGGAAAAAAATTCTAGATAGCTTTCAGCAAAATGCCTTTTCAGAAAAGCAAATCAAAACAACACAATCAGCAGACACAGGAAGCTACAACTATATATCAGAACTACAACTTCTCATACCTGTGCGAGAGAATCCTATTTATCCAGCGCAGACTAAAATTTCAAGACAAAATAGAGATATTTTTCACATTTGTTACTTTACCCATTTTAAATTCTGTGTCTTTACCCCCACCCCCACCCACCCAACACGATCCAACAGGAAGAAGGCTGCTTTTAGAATTAACTATTTTGCTTTTCTTTCTGTAGTAAGGCTGTCACGGAGGCTGGATATTTCAGGTCCATATTCATCCATGACCAGTGTCCTGCTATGGTCAAAGAATTTAGCAATGGACTAGTGAACTCGGCTTCCTGCTGCTGCTTTGTGCTCTGACTGATGAAAGTCAGCTTCAGGGTGTATTTGTCATTAAACCTTTTGAGACCGGAGGACAGTTGCCAAATATCATCAGGATCCATGCCTGGGGATCTTTCCTGTGAACCACAAGAAAGATTCTCTTCTCCTTATACAAGACATAAATAGTCAGAATTCCCATCATTGCGCAATAGGATATGACACACAAAGTCAAAACTGACTTAGACTCTGGAAAGCAGTGCGTATAATCCCAAACTAAAGCCACTGTGGCAAAGAAACAGGAGATGGTACAGAGGAGGAGGCAATCATCGACTGGACCGAAATTCTCCACGTATTTGCACTTTTCCAGAAGTACCTTTTAGGCAGAACCATCCAACAGTTTTTTTCAGTGGGTCCATCCCATTTGTCAGTTTTTACAGGCTTATCGTCAATCTTTCACTTCCACTTCCCCATCAGGCCACTGTGACTGCTGCCTGTCCCACCGCCAGGGCCACAGTCAGCCCCACTCTTGCTTCAGCCGCCACCTCTTCTCCCACCCAGTGCTGCTGCCACTGCCTCTGTGTCCTGTCCCCTGCTTTTAATCAAAACAGTCTTCATTGATAGAGTAGATAAGGAAACCAGAGACAAAACAGCATTCTGAGGTTAACAGTGCATAAAATATAATGCAATATTTTGAGTTGCATGAATTTCTAGCTACCAGGAAATGTTTCCTTTGTAATTTCTTAAAGTAAACAAAGAAAAATACAGTGTACTACATAGACAAATTTTACTATTGAAAGGTAAATACACTTCACATGCACTTTCATGGTTATATTTAGTTTTAAATATATGCATTTACTAAAAACGTGAAGATATGAGTAACAGATAGTATAAACACTATTTTAAGCACTCAAACTTAAAATAAAAATTCAAAGATCTTTTAAAAGAGAAATTCGAGTAAGCTGTATTTTCTTATATTTTAGTAGCCCATCAATTTGGGTAACCCTTGCCTCATCAGCAGCGTCTTTCTATATGTGGATGTACTTACACAGTAAATGCATCCTCTTCCCAGAGCAAGTTTTGTGTCCTACCAAGGATCAGTTATGCTCCAGTAGAGGGGCAGTGCATTACTGAATAATGTCAAAAGTGTGTTTGCTGTAGTGAGTTAAAAACATTATTTATGTTGGTGATGCTCAAAGAATGCAGTTTTTTTTTTCTTCTTGGAGTTTATATCCTTCAACTGTATGGTTGATACATGACTAGATTCTAAAATAAGGGTTCCTGAGAACAGGAGTGATTATAATTCTGTCATGAAGCTGTTTGGAATTCTGTTATATTTTAGGAAATGAAGCTGTCAGGTCAATGTGAGTGAGAATTCTTTTACTCTTTTATCTGGTACTTTGTTAGGCATAGACTTTGATTCAGTGTTCCTAATAGCAATCAGGGCTCTGCACTTAAAAGAGTACTCAAAGCTCTTCTTAGGAAAGTGGTTCACAGCCAGCCCAAGGGGACATCGTTTCAGTCTATCAGAATAACATATAAAAAGAATGGACTTGTAGATGGCTACAACGGCAGGTAAGAGACTTGTTAAACTGAGTGGATTAGAGTGAAGATTCAGACATGGATATGAATTGTTATGAATTTATCAAATCTATGTATAATTTTTGAAAATAATCTACATGCTACAAAGAATCAGATGATTCATCTATGAATATAACGCAAGGTTGCTGTGGGAATTTGGTACAATGGTTTATGTAAAGCAGTGACTTATTGACTTACTCATTTAGCAGGAAGGTACCGAGTTCCACCTTGTTCTAGTTAGCTTGGAGGACACAGGTATATATTATGAAATGCATTTTTGCTTTCAAGGAAATTATGATTTTGGGGGAGCAAAAGTGCAACAAATAATCGCAAGTATATTGACTTTAACTGCATCATATATACTAGGATTCACTGGTAGGAAAAATACTGATCTGTTAAGAAACAAACTGATTCATTCAAAAAGTACCAAGTTCAAGCTTTGTCCAAAGTACTATGCTAGAGGTCAACACAAAATTATGAGTTAGATAAAAACAGTTACTGTACCTATGGCAATTCCAGTTTAGCTTCCATCTAAGAGTTACAAGGTAATGATAACGTAGTGAAATAATTGTTAGGAAAACACAGTATAAGGAGATAATATTGCGGGAACATCTGATCTCTACTTTTGGTTATAAGAAGAAATGTCTAAATTGGTAAGTCAAACTGAAAAGTAGCCAAGAAAGTGAAGCAGGAATTAAAATAACTCACATAGAAGAAACAGCACCCTAGAAGACTAGACAAGGAGAGAAATGCCATATTCAAAGTCCTGCATGTGTGAGTCAGCCTTGCAGGGAGAAGATAATGTAGAGAGATGAGCAGAGGGTATGAGTTATGGGTCTTGCTATTTGGACTTTAAATTTAAATTGTGAGAAATCATAGAAAGGCATTGTGCAAGAGAAGGACCTGATCATTTCAAGATTTTAGAAAATCACTGAGGTTCTATTACAAAGACAGCTTGAACTGCAGGTAGCAAGAAATGTGAGGCTATGGCTAAAGATAGATCATGTGCCTGGCATGCTCCCTATGTTCTGCCTCCAGTATTGCATCAACCAAAACAAATAAACAAAGACGCATGTAAAGGATTTCTGTAGATCAGAGAAGCTGGAGGCTTAAATTTGGTTGTTTAGTTATGATAGAATAGGACAGATTAGAAAGATACACACTCTGTAAATATTTCAGTTAGATATCAGACTTGGATATTGGTATCTGCAGAGTCTTATGCAGTGCTGTGCCCATCGATGCCATCAAAAGTATTTGTGGAATGAAAGAGTAAAATATTTCATAAAGAGATGATAAAGCCAGCTTGCAACAAGTCTTACCTATTTATTGAAACATCTTCTTGGAGGTTTTCAGACCCAGTGTTTTATATCTGCATCCATCCTTTCTCATGACATCTACTCTTCTTATTGACTTCTTTTTCTAGACCTGGAATTAATTCTTTTTGTTTACTCACAGGTGTGAATCATTTACCTCTCATTTCTTTCACATATAACAGTATTTTACGCAGCCTTATTTTTGTTGACTAAATAACCGCATGAATTTAAGTCCAAAATCTCAATGTGAATGACACTTACAGTCACATCAAGTTAATGAGCAAAGAGTTTAGTCTATTTTTCAATGTCTCCTGAGTTCTCCTTTTTCCATTGCAGCTTGTTGTTGCCTGCTTTGTGTGTGTGTGTGTGCGCGCTCGTGATTGTGGAAATGGATTCAGAGTCTCACACATGCTATGCAGGTGCTCCATCGCTGAGCCATTACTGCTCTCCATACTGGGGACTGAACCCGCTCTGTCACTCTATTACTGAGCTGCATCCCCAAATCTTTTTTTTTTTTGAGACAAATTGTTCATAATTGCCTAGATTGATCTCACACTTGTCATCCTCCTGCCTCAGCCTCCCAATTGTTGAGATTATAGGAGTGTACACCGCATTCAGTATTGTTTGTTTTCTTCTCCCTCTGCTTCTCCCTCTCCCTCTCCTTTTCCTTCTCCTTCTTCCTCCTCCTCTTCTTCTCTTGTTCTTTCTCTTTTTTCCTCCTCCTTCCCCCCCTCCTCTTCCCCCTTTTTCTTCTAAAGATCCCTCTATGTGTTCCTGGCTTCAAACTGTGACTCCTTCAATCCATTCTAATATAGCAATGAGATAAATATTTCTAAAAGACAATGTTTGTCTCTTGTCATCACTCACCTCTGTTTAAAATGTTCACTGATGTTCCCTTTTAACAATAGCCTGATCTCAGAATCCTCCTTAATTTTTTTCTAAACTTTTCTTTTCTATTACAATAAATCCCTACCTAAGCTACTTTAGTTAATGGCATTAGTTACAATGGTTTTTCCTAATGCTCTATACTTTGGATATCTATGTTTTAAGTGATCCTACACTTTTGATTAGAATTCTCTTCATTTCAGAATTTACTTGTTCAAAATCTACATTTTCTTGAAAGTTCTCCATGGACCAGTAAGGATTTATCTCCACCTAGCAGAGATTACTCTATTCTGAGTTTCAAGAACATTGTTACGCACACATTTCTTATAAAAAATACATACCACTTTCTTTTAAATAGTTATTTCTATTCATGTCTTATTTTCCTTTCTAAGCAGGACATGGAATGCGTGTGTTTCATTTATGGACCAGTGATACTGACTCTGGTGTCTTACAAAAAGAATATATCCAAAAAAGTTTCATTGAAATAATGGATTATGACTAAGCATCCAAAATTCATGTCTAGCCAAATCTAAGGAACTATTTTGCTATTTTTACAATTTATTACTCAAAATGGACATGCTTTTTCCTTAAGGAAATTTGAGAAAAGAGTAGAATACTTTGTCACAAAGTCTTGGAAATGGTCAAAATTGATGTTTAATTACTAGAAGTCAAGGCTGCTAAATATCCCTTAGCACTCTGAACTGTCTTGTAACCCCATTGAGAAACAGTCATACTGTTATTTTTCCCTTGCTTTTTTGTCAAAACATTAAGATTTTGATGAGATAAGGTATATAAGACACTTAAGTTAGCAATTAACAAGACAAGCTTAAAGTCAGTTGCGGCTGTTATTTTCCATTGGTTCTTTGGAAAATGGGGATAATAACATACTATCTAATATTATTATTGTGAGGATTAAATAAGCTAGTACATGGAAAGCTCTTTCAAACACATCTGGTAAATTATAAGTGTTAAATATGTATTTGTTAAAATTGGTCCTCCATACATGAATTCACAAATGAAAGAATTAAAGTAGTCAGGAAAGAAAATGAATCTGAACATGTAGTGCCTCTTTTTATTATTCTCTACATAATATAGTATTACAACTATTAACGGCGTATTTGGATTGTAGCAGTTATTTTAAATGATCTAGAGGTGATTTAAAGCATGTGAAAGGAAACATTTAGGTAATATGCAAATATCCCACCATTTTGTATTAAAAAAAAACTGAACAAATGTGAATTTTGGTGGCTTGGGAAGAGAAGAGTGTATATCCTAGAACAAATTTTGCTCAGATACAGAGGGAGTACTGTGTTATCATTATTATTGGCATTGCTGTTACTAGTACTACTTGCAGGTACTGCAGAGAAAGATTACATTGAATTTAAAGTTAACTAAAAACTTTCTTGCCCAAAGAGCTAAATCAGTTCCTCTGTGATCTTATACCTGTGCACAAAATAACCTCAGTCCTTGCTGCACTGTGATTCTTTTGATGGGAAATTCTAAAGTGAACGAGTTTAATGCCCATAGCCTTTATCCATACCACTGAGAAAAAATATGAAGGATAAGAGAGATACCAATTTGATTTTAAATTTTACATAGAAATGGATTCTGACATTGTACTGCTTACTATAGTGTGGGATCTGCCTTCTCTCTCAGTATTTTTTTTTTCTGAATAAAGAAATGGATGGCGACAAAGATTTTCTTAGGTTGCTAGTTTTTATTTTTGCTTTTGCTTGTTGTTTGTTTCACACTATTCAATGTTCTAGTGGGACTTTAGGAGTTATTCACCTTTGAGTCTAGAATTAGCTTTCTCCTCTCTTTCATGAAAGTATTACCCTCCCACACTTGTGTATTACCTAATTTAATTTGAACAACAGCCTCATGAGGTTGGATTATGATTTTTTAAATTTTACTAACAAGAAAATTGATCACAATTGTGACTTACACAGATAGTAAATAACATTTCTAAGATTTACTTCTGAGTTTTCCATCTCTAAAATAAAGATTTTTAAATATATTGACAACTTTATGCAACCTTCAGTTTTAGGAATCTGGTTGATGACAATAATAAAAGTGGAAAACAAGAAAACATCTGCTCCACAGATCATTTTCTGTGTGTCTGACATAATGGAAGTTCCTGTCAATCACTCCAGTTAATATTAAGTACAAAGAACAGAAACTGAGAAAAATAAAATTTAAAAAACTCAGCAAACTTGAAAATATGCATAAAGTATATCCCAAATGTTTTTATATGTTTTTAAGTGAACTGAATTCCTATGATGTTGAAATCAATGGTTAAGTCCTCATTCATCTCACAAATAGAAAAGTAAGTTAGGTATGGCTTTAAACCATAGTGTTTGGAAAAGAATTTCCTTACACAAATTTATCTTCTTTATTAGGAAAAATCACAATATGTTCTTTCTTGATGATTGCATGTTTTCTCTTTTACTGATTCAAACATTGGTGATCTTTGGGAAAAAGAATTATCATAGACCAAATTTACTCAGCAATTATTTTCAGCTACTGAATAACCTTCAAGTAACAATTTAAATAAACAATTTAATGGATTTGTTTAAAGTGCAAGTAAAGACAACTTTCCTCTATGGAATGGATAAGTGTTCACTCTTCTTGTCCAACTTATTTATGCATTTATAAGTTTTAAAACTTTTCTCTCTGTAAATACATTTTCCCTGTTTACCACCAATATATTAATATTTTGCACTTGAGATGCCTTTATAAATAATATTAGTTTTGTTTATTCATTTATATAATTTCTATATGCCTTATTTTTTTACTCTATAATATGTCTTAATTTTTACTCTAAAGAAAAGGGAAGTTATGTGTGTTATTAATGAATGAATGATATTATATGAATATTCTACAAGCAAATTATAGAAATATCTTCAAAACTTATGCAACAGGTACAAGTTTATTATTCACAGCTTTCATGAAAAAATAGATTTTTCAACTTCTGAGGTTATGCTGGTGAACATAATTTAAAATAAAACCTGAGAAAAGTAAGAGGGATTAAATAAATATTCATGAAAATGCCCTCTCCAGGAGATAGGGTCATTTGAACAGTCTATTCCATTAAAAATCACTTTATTTCACTTAAATTGGTTACCTTGCGGGAAGGAAGACATAAGAATACTAAGAAATTCATTCTAAAATGTAGACTAAAGAAATGATGCTTAAAAACTCTCCAGTAACCACATAGAAAATATGAAAAATCTAAAACTGATCAGCTAATTTGACTTATATCCTCAGAGAAATACCAAAATAGCCTCTTAAGGGCCAAGTTAAAGTTTTACAAAAGTTCATATTTACGTTAATTTATAAATACTGATAAACTACAAATTAATTTGGACCTTTATAGCATTAGGAGTGATCAAAAATGAGACATTGCCCAAATATAACATACTAACAATTACTTATAATGATCACTATTCACAATCAGAAAAAAAATAGACTATGAAATCATTAGCACCATTTGATTTCATTTATGAAAATCACTAGAAATTGAATCAAATGATATTTAATCATTAGATAATGAATGTGAATCTTTAATCTTTTAAAATCAAATATTGATAACCAGGCTTCGTCATCTACCACCATTTTATGTTTGAAAATTCAATCAATTTACAACTATTATGTGAAGAGTTTCTCACACTTTTGTTTATCCTTCTACAGAGTTCTGCAGTCTCTATTTCTCTTTTTCTATGTCTCTATCTGGTGATTGCACTCTCCATACATTATCCAAGACACTTGGAGCCTGCTGAAGGAATCATGGATGTGGTGAGAAGTTAAATGTCATTGTTGAGAACCTGAAATAGCAGCATCACTGCAAAATTTGTTAGAAATACAAATCCACCCAGTGTTGTACCCATTGAATCAGAATCTCTGGTTAGTTCATGTGCACAATAGACAGACTCTAACATACACTGTTCTGTGGGGATGCCACAAATATTTCAAAAGCTATTTTAGCGCTGAATGTTTCAGAAACTGATTTATTATCACACGCCTTTCCATTCCTGACCAAGCTTGTGATTGATTATCTTGAACTAGAAGTGTGGTATGGTGTGATGGTTTAGGTCCTCCTACAGCCCAGTGTACTCATGGATGAGGTTTTTGGGAGATGAGTGAATCATGGTGGTATGATACTTACAAGTGAATTAGCCCACTGATGAGCTTATAATTAAATGTCACTTGGGTGTTGAAACCTGGTTGGAAGAGGTAGGTGACTGGGAATATGACTTGGAGTGGTATATTTCTCTCCCCCTTCTCTTGAAGCTTTTTTCTGCCCCTGTTGCCATGAGCTCTTTCTCCTCTGTCATGCTGCCCTGCCTTGGAGCCAGTCAACTATGGACCAAAACCTCTACAAACTGTAAACCACTCTAAAACTTCCCTCCTTTACATTGTGGATGCTGGGTATTATGTCCCACCAATGAAGAAAGTAATTGATGGAAGCAATCCTATGATGCCATGAGGCAAACCTGATGGAAGATACTTGGCATAGCTCAAAAACTCAGAATGCTGATAAAAATGTGATCAGAATGCTGATAAAAACGTGATCAGTAAAGACCAGGCTTGGGAAGTTTCAGTTGGGAATAAGGACTCCATTGGTAGGTGACATCCAGGCCACGTGTGTTATTCACTGGCAGAAAGTTTGTTAGCAATTTATTCCTGTCCAGATGCTCTTCAGGAGACTGAGATTAAACATACTGGGCTCATAAATTTATCTGGCTGACAAAATATCAAGGCAATCAAATATTCGGGTCATGGCTTAGGTACTGTTGGGGACTTTTAGCCATTTCCACATCAGAATCAAGAGCCAACAAACCAACACAATGATTTTGTAAGCTTTGATATGGCCAGAAAGGAAGTTATGGTACACTGGAAGCCTGAGAAGGTGAAGCAGAGGAAAGATTGTTTGCAGAAAAGATTACCATTAAAAAGAAGTCAGGTCTTTACAATAGAAAATGGAATGTCTTGAGGATATGTGAGGAACCTGCAAGACCATGTACTTGGCTGGCTCAAAATCAAAAGTGAAAGACTTTGCTTTCACAAGAGAGCCCCAGGGCGAAATGCCCCAAGATGGCAGTAGCCTAGGAAACTGATTCCCCAGGAATAGGTTCACTATGTTCAACGTTCAGGTACTCTAAGGCCTCTGCAATCATCAGCAATGCAAGTGGACTCCATAACTGGCAGAACTTGATGTCATCTGTGTGGTGCTGGGTTTTTGTGTGTGCAGAATTCAAGAGTCATGGAAGCTTTAGTTAGGCTTCCATCTAGACTCCAGAAGACCAGGAAGGCCAGGCAGTGTGCAAAGCTGTGAGCATGAAGCCAAAAGTACAGTGGAAATCCCAGAAAGTTGGAGAAGCCAATACTATGAAGTGTCTGAGAAAAGCCACAAGGAGTGAGTGACGTCATCCCCAGAGAGGGTCCATTAGGACTACAGCCACCAGCAGTGTCCTATGGTGCATGGCTACTCAAGCCCTTTGGATTTTACTTCTCCTCAAAACTTGTCTTGGGTGCTGGACATGGAACTATATTGAAAGTTTGTCCTGTTAGATTAGGCCTTGTTTTGGTTCCATTTCTTTCTATGTCCCTATTTTTTCCTTTAACTTTCTTTTCATTTTGTTAGGGGCTCACAACTCAGAGCTTGCCTTAAATCTCAGAGGAAACTCAAGTTTTGTATTTTCAGCAATACTGAAGCTTTTCAGACTTGAGCAATTCTGAGATGTGGACTAAACATATTCTTATAAAGGTATGGGCATGAGTGTTTTGGGGGCCATGGGAATAATGTTATGTTTTATACCTAGATGTTCCCCCAAAGCCTCATGTGCTCATAGGTGGGGCTTTGGAGGCTGTGTGGAATTTTTATATGGCAAGGTGGTTATCAATAGATTAGTCCATTGATGAGTTTATAGCTAAATGTGATTTGCAACTTGAAGCCTAGTTTGGAGGTAGTGGGTTAATGGAGGCATGACCTAAAAGGTTATAACTTCCCCTCTCCCCCTTGATTCCTTTCTGCTTCCCACAGCCACGTTATAAACTTTCTTCTCTGTCAAGCCTACCCTGTCTAACAACTAGGATCGAAACTGCTACAAACTCTGAACTAGAATAAACTTTTCCCCTTTAATTATGTATGTTGGGTATTGTGTCCCAGTGAGGAATAAAGTCACTAAGACAAAGTGCTTTGGGATGAGGTGGGAAATGTCCTCTTTTTATTTGGCAGAGAATGCCCTTCTATTTTCAAACCTGCTGCTCATTCAGGCTCATCGCTGTTACAATGAGAGCCAAAGGCATACAATTTTGCTGCTTTTCCCAAGAGCAAAAAAGCAGACCAGATGGAATTAATCTTTTTTTAATACCTTGACCAAGAATTTTGCTTGAGTTCATGTGTAGCATTCCTGTCAGAACAAATGTAGAATTGTGGGGCTGAGACAGTGTTCTAGGAATCATTGTTGGATCAAAAGTTGGATGGTCTACTAAAATACATAACTAGAACATGGGTTTCATCATTGCTCTTGTTTTGTGTGAGCTTTTAGAATTTTATGTTTAAAATTTGAGACAGTGAAGCACAGTACAAACTGACATATAATAGTTTTGTTTGGAAAGTACAAATTTTAGTCTATATAATAAATATTTTATGGACTGTGAATAATATTTTTTAAAAGTGAAGTTTGTCTTTTCAAATTTTTAACCATTTGTTTTTAAATGAAAAAAATATTAAAAAAACAAAGTTACATCGGTGATAGATTATAAACACATGTTATGGTTTCATTGAATTTATTAATATTCACTTACATTATCTATTATTGCTACAGATTTAATAAATTTCCACGTTTTAAAAAGCTGTATAATTAAAAAAATTAAACCCATATATTTTTCTTTTTTGTTCTATATTCATTTTAGTCTAGTTTTGAAATTATTTTTAGTGGTATTATTTTACATATAAAATTTAATTAAAAATTTTTTCATGATCTGATTTTTTCTGCGTGCTATTTTAAGTATTTCTGTCAAGACTATAAGTGATACTATTTTCTCCTATAGAGAAATTAATGAGTATTAACAATTGACCTACAAAGGGTAAAAACATACATAGTACCCAACCTCTCCCAGTTATCTTTTCCAAAAGGGGATTTGATTCAGTGTAGGAGTTTCTGTTCCTTTTAATTTCCTGAAGTTGGTTACTAGAGTGATTTATGTTCTCCTTAGTGCAGAACTATGATTGCCCCTGGAAATAATTCTTTATTGGACATATTTCATGTCTTTTCGTTTTCAAAGATAATATCTAATTACATCTGAAGAGTTAAGTAGGATTTAAGAAATCTGACCTAGAGGAATTTCTTAATTTCAACATGTAATAATTTGCATCCAACCTAACACTTAACATAAATTTGGGAATAGATAATATATTCTCTAACCCATATGGTGTTCTCAGAGGACACTGCATGCTCTTAAAATAAATATATCAAGACTTGGGAGATTCCAGAGATTTTGGACTGCATAGGATGTTTGCTTTGTGTTACTTATTTTCTTATTTATTTCAGAGATTAAAATATGTAAATGTGTCTCCTCATCATACTGCAAAATTAATAAAATTCAAAAGAGAATTAATATATTTTTGAAACTGTAAAAGTAAAAATAGTATATATCATTCCTAGTTCAGATGAATAGATTAAACAGCAATTAAACACACAATTACCTATGAGGCTTAGGCAGATAAACACAGGCAAAAAACAGGCAATGGAAAATGGAGGTGATCAGGGTGAACTGGGAGTGGCTGTGCAGTACATCGGAGACAACAGATGCTCAGCTCCAGCTGAACAGGGTGGTCAGATCATTTGGTAGATGCATGAAATCTGAATTTTTATATGGCAGTTCTCAATGCATCATCATATTTTACAATCTATGAAAAAAAAAGTCTCTGATAACCAGAATCAGTCGACAGGCTGCCTGCAGAGAAAAAAATTCCATGGTATGTTCAAAGCTGTTATAAAACAAATTCCATACTACATTCAAAGGCTTTATAAGGAAGTTATTCCATTTAAATACTATAAAACTAGTATGTTTTCTTACCTTATTTTTTTCTGCTTTGTCCTTATGGAGAAAAACAATGATGACATTCCATTTTTTGCACTTGGGCAACCCCATAGAGAACTTATTAATCTCTCAGTAAAATGGTAGCAAAATATTTTTATAATATCGCCCACATAAAATTTTCTCAGGATTTCAGCTAAGAGGATTTAATAATGAGAGCTTGTTTAAGATGGAAGAGAACCATGTCTTCTCTCAGCAGGGTTTCTTTGAAGCACTAAAGGAACTCCTGACTGAGCTGATAGCTTTTGATATCTTTAAATTTGCTTAATCAATCCTATTACTGAATATTTAATCGAAATACATTGTCATAGAGTAAAACAGCCTCAAAGACTGTTTCTATCATGACAACTACTTTGAATAAGGAATGAGCTGAAACCACTAGGGTTTCTGAATTCCTAAATATGTCCATACTGATATAAACACAAGTATACAGAAATCGAACTTTAATTTTGATGAGTGGGTAGAAAACTTAACCTGATATACTCTTGTATTAAATATTATCAGTATGTAATATTTGATGTTTTATTGAATGATATTGTTTTTCAATATCTTTAATCCTACTCGATCTTTTCCACTATTAGAACAATATGAGGACTTACAGAGACAGCCAAATAAAAATTATTATTTCTTCAAGGTGTCAGGGAATGTTTTAACGTGCATTCTGCTACAGAAGAGTGAATTAAACTTATATTTGAAGCTAAAATTTCTGTTGTGTTATTATTTTTATTTTTTCAAGAAAAAATCCAAACATAACATTTTTAACTATCCAAAAGAAAATAATAATTTCTTCTGTGAAAAGACGTTGTCAATCTTTGGGGAATCAGGGACATGTTCTTCATTCGTATGTGCATTTAAAGAAGTTAGTACTCTGCATTCACCAGTAAATAGCTGAATGAGTAATGGGAACCCAGCTGCTCCATGACAAGACTTCTGTCAGGACCTATTTGAACCCACAGTGGCTGTGGAAAGCTCATCAGTAGAGGCTGGCCTTACAAACAATGCTTATTCCTTAACTCCTTGAACTTTCAAATTCTAGCTGAAATGAGACAGTTGAAATTCAGAGAGTAAGGTTGGAGAAGGCCTCCATTCAAGGATTCCATATTTTTTATCCTCCCAGGAGATATTTTTTAAACAGACCATATTCAAACCCACTTACACTTTTGAATTAAAAGTTAATTGCCAAGTAAGTAAGGTATTAAATTTCAAAATCCTACTAATTCCTAATCATAGTTGCCAGAATGGCAGGAGCTTGCCAACCAACAAACATGGAAAGGCCTTCTTAATAAATCAATAAATTCAACATTTTTAGAGGGATGCATTTAATTATTTAACACAAAGAAATATTATGCAGCTTGTACTAGGTCTACATACAATTGTACAATCTTTTGTTTTTCTGATTGAAAGCTCTATGTTCTTTTTAAAGTACCTAGGACACAAATCACTTGATTTCCTAAGTTTTATGGCAAACTAACTTATACAGTGCTGACTTCTCAAAATACTGCCCATATGCATAGTTGTGGGAAGAAATAGAATGGCTCATTCTTTTATAGTCTTCTTAATAACACATGAAAGGCATTTCTTATGTAAGCAAGGATATAGGTATAGTAATTTATTCTGTAATAGAGAGGTTTGTTTTAAAAATAGCCTGTTCAGAATATGTTGCTCATTCAGTAATGATTTTTCATAGTTTATAGTAGAACATAGGATGCTATAATAATGACTTAAAGCAAGTGCACTTCTAAAAACATTTAACCATTACTTGATAACAAGTGGTTCATATCAGCTACGATTTGTAAATATTAACAATAATGAGAGGCTAACACATATAGAAATGCTTTTACTTTCCTGAAAAATTTACATTATGATAACATCATTTTCTTCTGCTTATGAATCCTTTGCTGAATCTTAGCATTTTGCTTAAATTCTTTAACAAAAGGTTAATATTTTAGCTGTTTAAATGCAGTTCACTTGCAAATTCCCTTCTCTGAAACATGTCACAGCAGTAGGAAGTAAATAGGTATTTAGGTAGGAAAAGAGATGTGAAAAATCTGTTTCCAAAAATTTTCCACTTCACTTACAAGAGGTCTTTCAGAGCTTCACTCAAAGTTTGTCTTTATTTTGCATACAGTTTGTCTATATCTTGCAATGGATATGATAAAACAAAAAATTAGAAATGCGAGAATGACATATCCATATAATCAAGAATATAGTTAATGGCTTGATGACAATGAAAAATAGTAAAGTTACAAAATGCAGAAGTGATGTAAAAAATAGTTCTGTGTTGTTGGAAGTTTTTTTTGTTTGTCCTTCAAAACATTCACTGACAAACAAACTTGTGAAAATGCAAAATACTAATTCATATATATAGGTAGTTTAATGCATCAAGAATGTATTAATATTATTTTGCTTAAGAAGTTAAGAGAAGTACGTCATATATTAGAACTATCAAATGGATGGCCTTCAGGAAGAATCTGCCTGTTGAATATATTTTGTTATGTCAGTTTATTTAAAACACTCCAATTACCTTAAAAATCAGCAGTTGTCATCTAAAATTTGAATCTCTATTTCCTGAAATAAAGATATAGTAATACAAAATCCATATTTTTCCTATTCAATAATTAACTGTATGTAATTTCTCCTACATTGTTAATGTGAATAAAATATTGCACTAATTTGTAAAAGTATTTAACAGTTCATATATATATATATATATATATATATATATATATATATAAAAGTATGACCCAAAAATTTCACTCCTAATTTAACCAAGAAAAATAAATACATGTGTCATCATAAATTGTGGTCATAACAACTTTAATCATTATAATCTCAAAGAAGAAACTATACTAGTGTACGTCAACAGAATGGCTGAAGAAACTATGGTAGAGCTTGAAACAAATTAGAATAGTGCCCAACAATTAAAGCACTGCTAATGTATACATAAATGTTTAAAACATTAAATGAAGAGAAAGAAAGCACACACAAAATGTACATTCTATATGATTGCAGAATGAATGAAATTCAAAAGGGACAAAGCTAGAAATTTATGAAGCTAGAAATTAGAATAGTAATTGTCAAGGTTGAGGAGAGGGAAATTGACTGGAAATGAAAATTTGTGGACAGATGGAAATACTGTTTATTTTGATATGCATGAAAATCATATATTTGATAATATTAATCTACTTCTCCACTTAAGTTTTATGAATTTTGCTGCATGCACCTGATGTTTCAATAGATACTGTCCCCATAAAAACAAAGAAACAAGCGAACAAAAAAACAGATACTTGAACCTGAGTAATTGCCATCTCCTTTACTGTGTGAGGCTCTTATAGGTTGTTACTCAACCTATAACTTGAGACTATTGGGGAAATTTGTATTGTTTAAAGGAATGCACTTAAGCTGTCTGGAACACTCAACATTCACAGTAACTAATTCCTTGAAAATTCTAGACACCTGCAATTTTTGGACTATTTTGTTTTAATGTTTTACTCCCTATCACTCTTTGAACTTGATTTACTTGGCATTTCAGTTGGATATCTGTTCTTACACAGATGATTAACTGTTAGCACTCATAATGTTTGAAATATTTCAACTAAATGAAAGCACTTCTTTACACAGTGGGTCATAAGCTTGTGGTAAAATAATGAAACTTATTACCTTGAAGACTTATCCACATTCAAAATAATAAAAATTGAGGCATATTGGCAAATGTGATTATATAGTTCAAGTCTTAGATTTTTTATTCTACTTCATAGATCCATAAAATTTTCAGAAGGAAACCATGAGTGATTACAACTTAATGGCAAAGAGGTCAACCAGTTTTCTTCCTTAATACATTTTTTTGTCATTTCATCAAAGACTAAATTCTGAACTGAATGGATTAAATTTTTGACCTGATAAGTTTCATGAGTCAAATGCAACACCTCTCTAAAAGAATAAAAATATTTACTGATAAAATAAATCTTAATGTTTTCAAAATTTACATACACACAAAAGTACAAGTCCTGATCTGTTAAAATCTTTAATATTCAGAAGCACATTGCTTTTTGGAACACTATAGAAGACTGCTATACTCAAGGTCAACTATTATACTTGATAACAAACATTAAAAGTGGTTTATGAGTGACACATGTTATTGATTAATAATGCATATAGTTAAATGTCAAGACTAAGTCATTTTTATGCATGTGTATGTGACTCATTCTTTATAAAGCAGAAGTTTCATCTAGCAGACATTTCCAGATATCTAATCAACCCTAAGCTACTTCATTTTCATCACAAGGCCGAATGTTTCAACTTTAATTTATAATTCATTGACCTGCAGTGGCGTTTTCAGGTTTAATTTTCATAGTCATCATCAGCAAGTTGAAGCTGACCACTAATTAGAAGAATTATAAGTACAAAGATTTATAAATAGCTCACAAATGTATGCATTTAGTTTTCCAAGTTTTTTTTTTAATGCCCCAGTTTTGGAAACATTACCATGAAGTCACATTGCTCTCTAGTTGATTCCTGTCCTCACTTTTAAGGCATGCTTGCATAGCTGAAAAGCATCTGTTTTGTCCCAGAATGTTATGGTGTATTCTTCTTTGCTGCTCATTCTTTAAAGCATTCCTTGTTTAGCACTGCCCACATGAAGCAGATTCACCTACCTCAAAGACCATCTTCACAAATAGTCTTGACTCAGGAAGTTTCTAGTATTAGAAAACAGTATAAACTCCTTTTAAGAGCACAAATGAGGATTTAATGTAGCATCTGTACCAATGCACCCGTGCAACCTTACATAGGTCATTTTAACTATTTCACCTTGTTTTCTGACATTCTGTGGGATACTTTAAGTGCTATCTGCACTACCTATTTCATTTGTTACCTGTAGACACAGTGTTCTAAATGTCTGCCAAACCTAATGAACACTTCGGAGGCATTTGTGAATTTATCAATAACTGTATCCGAGACACCGATAGTATGAAAATTTCTGTAAGTAATTATAATGTGCAATCAGAATTGAGGAACAATAATATCATTGCATTAAATTATAGAAAAGCCTTATGAATTTGTGCATTCTCTAAAATAAAAAAGCATTTTTATGAAATCAGTTCTAAAGTATTTATCTTCCAAGATCTTTACTGAACATATACCCTATTTTGTTTATATTTCTGCACCATATGTCCATAATAGACCCAACTGTAATACCTACTTATCACATTATAATATATTACACACATATATGCACACACATATACATTGAAGAATCTGTCTCTAATTACATATGAATCTTACCTAAGAATTTTTGTTGTTACTTAGTGTTATTAGTGTATCATTTGACTGTCACTTAAATATAAGAACTGGTTGGCATACCCCAACTCACGTTTTATTACTTTTACCTTTTTCTCATGTTATTGTTATATTCATCTTTGTTCCTTTTTCCTCCCTTTACCTGTTTATACTCATTACAGCCTCAAATAGAGGTAAAAGTTTATACTTTCCTATTTTGTTGTGCATAGTCAGGTATAAAATGCCTTTTCCTTAAATGTATAAAGGAAATTTAAAACATCAAATTGTCATTAATAATTGCTTGGTTATATTCTAGTTGCTTCATGTATATAAGCTGTCATCTTGTATGGTAAGACCCTTGAAGGAGTTCTCATATATTGGACAGGTTGCATTTTAAGTGGAATGAACAGGAAATTAATACACTCTTCATGAAGGAAACTTTCACATATGCTTATTGTGTCGGTTTTGACATTATAGTGTACTTTGGACTTAAACCAAGAGGATGCTATGTGTATAGTCAGCACGATTTCTCAATTTTGCTTTTTTTAATTTATTTTTTGTTTTATTTTATTTATTATTATTTTTTTGATTTCTCAATTTAATGTGGCATCTAATGTTATAACCAACGTTTCAAAATCAGTCAAGTTATTTCATACAGACAGTTCTTTTATATATTTTCTATAGGGTATTTTTTCATAACTTAATTTTAATTACAGGAGAAATATTAGGTCTTTCCAAATTTCTTTCAAATATGTGATAGCAATCATGGTGATCTGGACACTAGTGTTAGCTTCTTTTTAAAAAATTGCCATATATATCTCAATTTTCTCTTGATACCAATATGAATCTGTGACTAACAGGTAAGAGATTGGGGTAAGGGGGAGATTTCTTGCATATAGATTAGATGTTCTCATTGTAGAAAAAAAAGAGAGGGGCCAGGGATTTAGCTCAGTGGCTTAAGTGCCTGTTTGGCAAGCACGAGGTTGTGAGTTCAATCCCCGGTACAAAAATAAAAAAAAAAGAAAAAGAAAAAAAATAGAGGTAGAAGTAGGCAGTTAAAAAACATTCTACAAGTTGATATTGTTAAGATATAAAATTTAAAAAATTTTTTGATATAAAATTTTAAAAAGTTTTAAAATATCAGTTTTTGTGGAACTCAGGATATGCCTACATTCTGATACACTGAAAAATTGCTGGGATTATGAATAGTCTTTGACTTGATCAGTGAATCATCTTCTAAGGTCATTATTCCTCTATTGTTAATATTGAAGGGCTTTTCAGAAATAATAGTATAGGTAGTATCTAATCAAGAAGTGCAAATCTGAAGAAGCGAGGTAATAAGCTTTGTGATAATATGGATGGGAAGGGATAAAAAAAGGTGGATTTTTTTTTGCATCACCTTGGCATACATAAACATCCCTGAAACTGTATGTATTATTTCAGACATGAGATAAAGACAAATCAGCTTACATGTTTGACAGTTTGACTGCAGCCAACTGCAGATATATATCTTATTTTACTTACCCCTGGGATTGTACAAGGAAAACATATAGTAGAGTGCTCTGAAATGCAAGAGAACTGCCCTTATTAGTGATTGACAGCTGTAGGTTTCTGTCATCTTGAAGAAGATAAGATGTCTGTTATTAAAAGACCTAATCCATAAGTGTATACGAGGGGGGAGAAAGCCTGTTAGAATTCTGTACAGACATGAGCGTTTCAGTGCACATTCTACATCATCTTATTCTGTCTCTTAAGAATAATTTCCGTCCTTAGAATTGTGTATACTCTTGAATAACATTAATCATATGCTCCTCTTACTGCGAAGATATCACAGTTATTAAGCGTGATTAAACTGTATTCTTTTCCTCCTATCGTGTTGAACCTGCATCGAGCTATTTATAACTGTTCAGTGTTCCCAACAAACAGGAGGCATTTCTGAAATGGCTGGTTAGGATTTCAGTTAAAAGCTGAAAAGTGGGAATAACTAACTCACCTGCTTGACCCTTGAAACTCTTAAGCTTCTCTATATCGTTTAATGCCAGGCTTATTGAATGAATAGGGTCTATCATCGCCTCCACTTCCTACAATCTAATGATTTCTTTCACCACCCTAGTGAGATTGCTCACAGAAATGGTTTCAGCCAACTTCTTCATTTGTCAAATTCAACGGTTCTTTCCTGTTTCTCATTTTTCTTGACGTTTTGGTACATTTAACACACTTGACCACTTTATTATAAAACTCTTCCCATTGTATCGATGACAGTACAATGTTTTGAAGTATGCGTTTTTTTCCTGTTTCTTATTCTGCTTTAATTTGTACCTTCGCTAAAGATGTGATCCTTTTCTCCACTTTTTAGCTATCTTTTAACCTCTCCCTCAGAGATTTATACCCACTCCTATCTCCAGCCACTATTACTAAGAAGACAACTTCCGGGAAGGAACCAAGAAAGGAAGGACAGAATTAATTCAGCCCTTTATAGAATTTGTCTGCTAAATGTTATCCTGTGTGTACTATGCAGCTAAAATAAGAATATAATTTCCTCTAAAATTTGGTACTTTCGCATTCAATCATCTAATTATTATGATTCTTTTTCCTAACAATCTTTCTCAAGTTAATACTTTCTTTCTTGGTCTCACTACATCTACTCTAATCCTGATTTTTTCCCCCTTCATTTGGGTCATTGCAGTAACATTCCACAAGAAAATTTTAGTCCTTGTTTGCTTTCATTTCTTATGATTATCACTGTATAATTAATATTTCTAGAGTATAAATTGTATTGCACCGCACGATTGTTCAGAGCCATCTGTATCTTTCTTGTACTCAGTGTAAGCTCCAGGACAAGGGCTTTCCCATCTCCATCTATTAGTGTACCCTTGGTTCTCAGCTGAAAGCTTGGGAAATAAAAATTTTTCAATAACTATTGTTGAATAAGTAATAAAATAAAGAATAAATTGTAAATGTAGCCTGGACTCAATGTTTTCTGCAGGTTAATCCTAGTCCAGCTCATTAACTTTACTTTTTTCTGAGAGTCTTATAAGTACCTTCTAATAGGCTTAATCTCATTTTCTAAATATATTGTAGATCTATTCAATTATTTCTCTTTCAGTTCTTCTTCTTAGATTTCCATTTTCTAAATCTTGTTTTTACTTAAAATTTAAAATTCTGACTTCCTTCAATAATATCATCTGAAAACTACTACTTTTTAAAAATGTTCTTACATTTACTGAGGGCTTTCATAGTGTTACACACTTGCTGGTATTTTCCGTGTGTTGTTCATTGACATTTCATTTCCACCCTATAAGGTGGGGAACATTTCTATGAGGATATCACAGCTTCATAAAATGAAGCCACATGGCTGTGCAATTTTAGAGTTGAGATTTGAGCCCTTGTCTGTTTAACTCCAGTGCCTCAACTCTGAGTTCCCAGGGCCTAATATTCATAGCATTCACCTCTAAACACAGTATGTGTCCTCTGCACTGCTCATTTGACATTTTTCATGTTTTCTTGCTCTACAGAATAATTTGTCATTATATTAACCTGTCTTTCAAGTGTATAGAACATATACTATCTTTCATCCCTTACTATATATAGCACAGAGATTTGAATATGGATATAAACAATAATTATTGTCATTACCAAATCAAAAGACTTCTTGCATATCAAAACACACATTTTTTTGTCTGTTGAACTAAATAAATATTACCTGTTCAGGACTTTGTATTAGAATGAAAATTATATCCACTTGGAAAAACATGTTTTCAAATCTGTGTTAGTCATAACATAAGAACATCTCTTTATTTATGCAAATAAAAATAAATACCAGGCATGCTCTGTTACTTCTCATTTAAGTCATTTTATTGATAAATGAAATATAAAGAAAGACTTTAAGGTCTTTAAGGAGAAAAGGGTAACACAACTAAATAAAGAAGTATGATCATGCTGGGGCAAACTTGAAAGGGGATGGCATTTATACAAAATGCAATTTACTCTGACAGTAATTTTCTGAATTTCCCTGGTTATTACTGAAGATATATGTGTGTTTGGATAAGAATGCTCCCTTTTTCCTCTCTAGCCAGCTGCTCTGTTTGATCCTGCCGTGAAGTCACCATTCTGTGTTAATGGCTTCACAGTTTGTTCCTGGAGAAAAAAATTATTATGATGTCACAAATTTGGCATTTTGACTTCACTGCAGGGTCAGACTGAGGGAGAAAATGGGTTGCAAGGGATAAAATCTTTCAGGCAGAAACCTTTTTTTTCCTCCTTGTAACAGGAAATAGTGTTAGGACAGGCACTTAAAATCAAATAGATGAAAGTGTTCATTACTAAATGTTCGCAGATACTGTTTTAGAAATAATTTGTTGGAAATACTCTTCTTTTTAACAATGCCAGGATAACTCTTTCTCTCCATCTAGGGCAATCTTTCTCTTCACTTGTCTGTGTATACCTGAATGGTTCAATTTCAAAAAGGAGAGTTTTCTCTTTTGGATTTGTATTTCTCAGCCTATTAATTTGTTCAAGAAATCATATTAATAAAGCATATTTGCATAATTATAAAAGTGTTACATTGTCCCAGAACTTTTAAACAAATTCACTTAAATTTCATGTTAAATATATCAGGGTGGAAGAAATTTTATTCCTTCTCCCTTCTCAAATCCATGAAAAATATATACATTTTTAAAAATGACAATGTCTAGCTAATATGAAAGAAGTAGTTATACTTTCAAACTATGAACACCATTTGCACATTCAAATGAAGTGAAATCTGGGCTAAAACAGGGCAAGATGCTGAGAAATAACTCATTAATGAGCATTAATGGTTACAGATATTTCCAAAGTAAATGTTATAGTTCAGAAGACATATACGGTGTTCCTTTGATTAAGACTGACAAGAACCAGGGAGTATAGAAGCTTCACAAAAGTGTCTAACTTCTCCGTAGAATACAAGTTTAACAGCACAGTATGGCAGAGGAGGTGGCATGGAAGTCCCAAAAGGATGTCACTGTTACTGTTGACTACTGCAGTGCCTCTTGTTCAAGGTCAAGTGTGTGAGGGGAAGTTGGGTGAGGAGACAGCACCATAGGGGAGATTGTGCACATATAGTATTTTCTGTGAATCATGGTGACGACTTGAACATTAAGGAGAAGCAGGCTCTTGGGAGAAAGGAAAGAACTGAAAAGGCGTTAGGGTGTCTGAGATCACAGGTTTTCGTCTAGGCAAGCCCGGGATTCTCCACTATCACAAGTCGTTCTCTTCAGTCCTCCTCTGCTCTACTTTTCACCAGATGCTAGTTTTTCTTAAACTGAGTACCACATAGGAAAAATAATCTGCAAGCAAAAATAAAGAAAAAAGTCAAAGTTAATCGACATCTAAGTAAATATACATCACAAGAATGCTTACCCTTCCTTCCTTAAGGGAGGAAGACAAGACATATAATAGCTCAAGTAAATAAATATATATAACAGAAGAAAGTAAAAGGTAAGATGTTTGTGCTGAGAAAATAAATCAAAAGGGCAATTAGAACATATTGGTAATAGGGCCATATTACAAATCAATGTGAAATATATTAAAAGTGATTGAAAGCATAGTCAGTCCCAGATATTGTTGGTATATTTCAGGAAATATAAAAATTAAATATAAAATATAAAAATAATAATGTGATGGAGAATGAAAAAGGAATTTAATTTATGCAAATTCAGTGTTCTTGAAGAACACAAACATGAAATAAAACATTCAAATAGATGTTAAGAAAATATATTTGAATAAAAGAAAGAATTGCATTGATAGTTCAAATATACATTTTGTATCCTAGGAAAAAAAGGATACAAAATTTTCATATTTTTATGTAGTTGCCCATTTCAATGTCAAACAATCCCATAAGTAACCTGGAATAAAATATAAAAATAAATCTTAATTATAACAGAAAGTAAGGCCACAATACAAAAAAATGAACTTGACAAATAGATAAATAATGATTCCTTTCCCTGAAAAGTGACTTCTGAATTATGACTAACATCTATTTTTATCAAGATTGCTTTTTCTATTCTGGGTCTCTCCTGGTTCCATATGAATTATAGATTATTTCTTTACAGTTGTATGAAGAATGTTGTAATTTTGATTGGAATTACATTAAATCTGTATATCAATCTTAGAAGAATGACCATTTTTACTATATTGGTTCTGCCAATACAGAAACAGGAGATAACTTTCCATTTTCTGATTTCCTCTTCAATTTCCTTTTTCAGGGTACTGTAGTTTTCATTTTAGGGAACTTTAGTTAGGTTAATCCTAAGTATTTAATTTTTCATGGTGCTATTGTTAATGCTCTTCTTTCTCTAATTTATTTCTCAGTGGGTTTATTATTAGTGCACAGAATTGTTATTGATTTTGTATATTGATGTTGTATTCTGCTGCATTACTGAATTTTGTTGTTAATTTTCAAGGTCTTTTCATAGATTTTTGGGAATCTATGTAAAGGTTCATGCCATATGCTAACAATGATTTGATTTCTTCTTTTCCTATACATATTCCTTTTAGTTCCTTTACTCGAAAAATTGCTTTTGCTAGTATTTCAAGTATTAAGTTGAACAAGAGTGGTGATAAAAATAATCTTTCTCTTGTCTCTAATTTTAAATGGAAAGGTTTCAGTTTTTCATCACTTAATATTATGTTGGCAGTAAGTTTCTCATAAAGAGACTTTATCAGATTTAGATCAAGTTTTTCTATGTATCTATTTTCTTAGAGTTTTTATCTTGCAAGGATATTGGATTTTGCTGAAAGATTTTTCTGCATATATTGGGATGATTATGTTGATTTTGTTTGTGTGATGTATTGAATTTATTAATTTGTATATATTGAACCATCCTTGCATCTCTGGAATGAAAGCTACTTGTCATGATGTAGAATCTTCTATGATCTCTTGCATTCCATTTGCAGTATTTTGCTGAGGATTTTTGCATCTATACTAATTAAAGAGGTTGGTCTTTAGTTTTCTATTTGGTTAGATCCTTTTCTGGTTCTGGAACAAGGGTATTGATAGCTTCCAGGAATGACTTTGGGAGTACTTTTTCCTTGTCAATTTCATTAAAAAGCTTGGCAATATTGGTGTTAGATCATCTCTGAAATTTTTGTTGAATTGAGTAGTAAAGTCATTTGTACCCAGGCTTTTCTTAGTTGTTATATTACTTATTACTGCTTCAATTTCATTGCCTGTTATTGGGTTGTTCTCAATTTTTAAATATTGGTTCAATTCCAGTAATTTATATGTATCTAGCAGTCTATCCATTTCTTCTGAGTTCTTGAATTTATTGGCATATAATTTTGCAAAGCAGCTAATATGTTTTTTTTAATTTACCAGTATTCATTGTGATTTGAACATCTTCATTTTTATTTGTATAGATTTGGGTCTTTGTTTCCTTTTTTGGTTAGATTGACCAAAATTTTTTTAAGAACCAATTCTTGCATTCATTATTTTGTTGTATTTTTAAAACTCAATTTCATTGATTTGTGCTTTGATTTTTGTAATTTAATTCCTTGTACTGGCTTTGACTTTGAATCATTCTATTTTCCTAGGACCTTGATGGACATTCTTAAGTTATTTATGTGGGCTTACAATGTTTTTGTGATATCAGCATTCACCTTCCCT
Source organism: Hydrochoerus hydrochaeris (assembly GCA_004027455.1). Lineage (NCBI taxonomy): Eukaryota > Metazoa > Chordata > Mammalia > Rodentia > Hydrochaeridae > Hydrochoerus > Hydrochoerus hydrochaeris. The sequence goes on along the minus strand of PVLA01003815.1, from coordinate 104,457 downwards.
CATGGAACTGCTATCATTGTGTTCCATAACTTCTGGTATGCTGTACTTGCACTGTCTTTTACTTCTAGAAATTATCTTATTGCTTGGTTAATTTAGTCTATAAACCATTATTTAAATAAGGTATATTATTTATTTTCCATGCATTTCCATACTTTCCTTAGGGTTTTTTCATTGATTTCTAATTTCATTGTGCTGTGGTTTGATAATAAACACTGTATAATTTTAATTCTCTTACATGCACTTTAATTCTCTTACATGCACTCTCTTACATGCACTTACATTCTTTGACTAAAATGAGGTCTGTTTTGCAGAAAGTTCCATATTCGACTAAACGGAATATATATTCTTTTGTTGTTGAGTGGAACACCTTGTAGAAATTTATTAACTCCATTTGTTCAAATATTTTGTTCATATTTTGATACTTCTCTTTTAATTTTTTTTGTCTAATTGATCAGACTATTTGTGATAATGTTATATTGTAGTTCCTCATTATAATTGTCATCATTTTCATCTGATCTTTTATGTCTGGTACTTTTTTTATGAAGTTAGGTGTACCATTGCTTAGTTTACATATGTTAATAGCTGCTGTTATATTGTTCCCTTAACCACTACTTAGTGACTCTCTTTGCATCTTTTGATTAGTTTTGCCCTTTAGTTCAGTTTACTTGAATATAACACTTGCTTTTTTGGGTTCCTTTTGCTTGGAATATTGCTTTCCACTCTTTGATTTTCAGTGTATCAGTTTCTTTGTGTTTCTTGTACACAACATAACACTGAACTTTGTTTCTTGATCCACTCTACCAGTCTGTGTCTTTTGATGGGGGAACTGAGCCTACTTACGTTGAGAGTTGTTACGCAGAGATACTGACTCATTCCTGTCTTTGCATTTTTATTTCCTGTTATTGATTTCCAAACTTGCCCTTCTACTTAAGTGATCCCCTATCTGTTGTTTTCATTCTTTTCGGCCTTTTGTCATTATTAGCTTCATTGTCTTTTTCTTGGATATCCTGGAGAATTTTTGTGTAATATTACTTTGGTAGTCATAAATTTCTTTCAATGCTCCTTATCAGAGACCATCTTAGCTCTCTGTCAATTTTGAAAGATAGTTTTACAGTTTGGGTTGAAGATTTTTTCTTTTGCTTTTTTTGCCTGAAACACTTCAAGTTCTCCTGGCCTTTATGGTTTGTGTTGAGAAGTCTGCTTTAATTCTGATGGGTTTTCCTATACAAGTGTTTTGTTACTTTCTCAACCACTATTAAGATTTTATTGTGTTTGACATCCAGGATTTTGATTCTTCTCTGTTATGGAAGGGTTCTTTACTGACCATGGCTTTTGGGGGTTCTTTGTGCCTCACTAATCTATATGTTAAATAATTTTTTTTATTTGAAGTTTTTGGATATTATTTCAGTAAACCTTTTTTATAACAGTTGTGCTACTTTCTGATTTTTCACCAATTTTAATAACTTTAGAATAGTCCTTTTTAATTTTTTATGTGTTGTTGGAACCATTTTTTACGTTCTTTTGTTACTTTTAAATTTCATTAATAGTCACCAGTAACAGTCCTGTATTTTAGTTCTGATACTGTCTCCTCACATTGCTAACTTCTACCCATACTTTCAATATAATTTTTAAACTCCTAAATTTCTATTCTGAGCCCTTTTAAGGGTCCTAATTATTTTCTATGTTGGCCATGAAAGTTTTACAATGCTTTATTTAACTCTTTTATCTTCTTATTAGTATTTTCTTTGGATTTGATGATGATTTTAATTGACCTAATATCTTAATTGTATCTCCTTTGAATGTTCCAATTGCCCTATTGCATTTTTTTGTTATCTCTGTTTACTATTGTTGTATAATTCAGGTGTGAGACTTCTATTTCCTCCTCTTTGATGTCCCATAAATCAGCTTTGAGAGACCTGGGAAACCATTTTTTTGAAACCATTTTGTTGGCTTGTCTTTTAATGTTTGTATGTATTTATTTTTATGTTCAGGCTTGAGTTTATTGTCATGGAAAATATTGTTTCTAGTATGGAGATCTCTTTAGGTTAATGTCTATTTTTTTAGTGTTGTCTTCAGGGTGTGGCTTTTTACAGGCCTTTGCCTTTATACCAGGTTGCAACCAGCTCTGTTTACTTGGAACTGGAGGTGATACATGTTTGGTCCTGTACACAATTCTGAACAGGGTTAATTATTGTTAATGACCCCAAGGTAATCTAGATACTTAAGTCACAAGAAAACAAATTAACAGTTATGATACCTAGACCATTAATAAAATCAGCATCAATTATACAATTAAATTCAAAATGAATATTGACAAACACTAACCAGTAATGTACTACTCTTATCCATAGAAAAGATATATATATATATCTTTTCTATGGATAAGAGTACCACAAACCAAATTTTGACCTACAATTGATCTACAGCAAATATTTATTAAATGAAATAACTTTATCTCTGCAGGGCACCACTCCCCCACATAGGTCTGCTTTCTCATGTGGGTGCCTTTCGGGGTCTGCTCTTGTGTGGTGGCCAGGTACCACTCCTCTGACATGTGTCTGCCCTTCTAGGTCCTTTTTAGTACAAAGTCCTTCTAGTGAATCGGTTATCCTAAGGTAACCACATAGTAATTTTCCCCAGCTTGTTCTTTCTTCTGAGTTCCAGTTTTATTCTCCAGGTGCTTGTTGAATCTATTCACTTTTCATTTCTGTCATCTTCTCCAAAAGTTGGTTAAACCATAAAACAAATAAATAAGAAAAACTGTACACCCACACATCAAAACAAAAGCAGCAATAACAAAACTTTATTCCTCCTTTCAAAATGTTTCTATTAAAATCTATTAATTACTGAATGTTTCAAATGGAGCTTTCTGTGTTACCATTTTGATTCTTCATGTCCCACTTAATTCTAATCTTACAATAACTTGGTTTTTATTTCTTCCCTTTATCCCAAATATTTCCCATCAGTATCATCAATGCCCATCATGTAAATACGTCTGGTACTGTTTTTAGGCTTTGGATTGTTTGTCTACTAAACAACATTCAGTATTTTAGTAGCTTCTGTTAAACACTTCCTCACCCAATAACAATACCTTTCTTAATTTTCTTACATCTCATCCTTCTCATATATATTTTTTTCCTCACAGTCAATTTCTCAGCCTTCTATGCCAGCACCTGCCTCCCTTTGGGCTTCTGAATGTTTCAGACTTTTTTTTTCAGATATGCTCTGAGGCTCTTACTATACATAGTTTTCCTTATGGACATCATCGATGTGTGGACAGTAGGTTTATTATGAACTTCCACACTGAGACCTGGAGTCAGTGCTGTTCCTCTGAGTGCCAGATACATATTTTCATCTTCCAATTTAATATTTCCTGTTCGAAGTCTTAAAGACACATCAAGCTGTACTTGTCTAGTAACTATGCTTCTTCTCTCCTTCCAAACCTACGTGCCTTTTTTTCAGATTCTCTTTCCATTAACTGCCTTGTTAACAACAGTTTTTCAGAAGAACCTCCTATGTATTAATTTTGATTTTAATCAAATACATATAGATGTATGCATATTGTAGCTTACCAATTAGATTTCCATCTGTCCAGTGTTGCAGCAATGCCTTCTATTTTATTTCTGAGTGGTTAGAATTATAGCAACTACCAAAATACTTTTCTTGATTTTAAGATTGGAAGAAAGACAGGCAAGGATTTGAGGATAGTGAAGGGTGATTAGAAGAAGATGATTTGCGCAGTTCGGGTTTTTTGATCCCCCTTTTTCCCCTTCTGGAATATAGCCCTTTAATCCTGTCACTCTTGCAGGGTTCATGTCACTCTTTCAGGGTTCATACTACTCCACACACCAAAGTCAAGACTGGCCAAAGTTACCTCCTGTGAACTATCTGAGCCACCCTGATGAAAATATTACCAACCTACTCTGATCCTCAGTACATACAGTATCAGCACAGTATGTATTAAATTTTTTCATTAGTAGGCAGAAAATACCTGCAACAAATACATAGTTCTCTCTACTGTTCCAAATGACCTTCTAACTTCTAGTTAATCACTTCATTGCACCGCATGAGAATTAACACTCTTTTTGTTTGCTTGTTTCTGGGGATTGAACACAGGGTCTTTTTTTGTAGTGTATCTCACCATGAATAAAAGAACTTATTTTTCAAATGTATGGGAATGAGTTTGAAGTCCATAGGTTTACTATTTAAATTAGAAATAATAGTTGTAGTTGTTTGTTTTGCTACTTGTTTCATATTTAAAAAAGGAAATTTTATCCAGCCTGATTGCACATGCCTGTAATACAGTACTGTAGGAGAATGAGGCAGGAAGATCACAAGTTCCAGCCCAGGCTGGACAATTTAGTAATTTAGTAATACCCTGTCTTGAAATAAAATAAAAAAGTAAAAATGGTCTGGGAATACAGCTTAGTGGTAGAGAGACTTTGGTTCATTCTTCACCAACCCCCCCCCCACACACACATTCACACATATGCCAGTGAAAATTTTAAATGCACATAATAGGCACTTCTAAACAAGTTTGAAAGCTAATGAACATGTTATACAGAAAACTTAAATAGGTGTTTAAAATAATATCACATTTTAAAATTCATTCTGAGTCTTTAAGCATCCTTTAAATTTGAGTGTCTAGTAAGAAAGGTCTTGAAGGTCAATTATAAATGAATGATTATATATAAATGAATATATATATATATATATATATATATATATATATATATATATGAAACAGGAGGGGAGAAAATTTTTCCCTGACTTTTGGAGCAGTGTCATAAAATTAAATAGCTCTAATAAAAATGTTTTAAAACTACATAAAAATGAGTTATTTTGCTCAACTAAAACCAGTTCAAGAAAATTTGGTTCCTTTAAAGTTGACCTCATTAATTTCATGATCTTTGGATTGCATATAGCATCCCTACTGTGTAGATTAGTTTGTACCTTTGAAAACCCCCAGTATCATATATCTCTGAAGGTTAAAAAAAATACAACATAGAAATCTGAACTTTGCAATTAAAATACAGGCATTTGCTCAGATAGCTTTGCATGTGAATTATAAATAATCATTTGAAAGACTTTTTAAAAATAGATATAATGTGGGAGAATAACTAAGCATTTCTTTTTTTGAAAGTAGCTGGTCCTAACAAACAATGGTGGGAAAGTGTCCTGTAAGGTCATTGTGCAGGCATGTGTGCCTCATCTTTTTCTACAAGCTTGACATGAACGCAGATTCGCAACCTTCTTAAAACCCAAGATTAGTCAATATCAATTAAACTCTCTGCTTTTCCTCTAATCAAAAATTTGCCATTTCTACATAACAATGATTCTTATATATTTTCTTCCACCTGCTGATTTTTCCCATTTTGACTAATATTATTTTTTATGTGTGACAATTTATTCTGGATCTATGCAAATTTCCCCATCTTTATACATGTATTAGTCTTCCTATTTCTTCTCCAATTGGTGGTTTTTGTTACTGTACAATAGTTACTCAAATGATAGCTTTAGTTGAAAAAGACATGCTCGTCAGAAAGGCTGCTTTTACAAAAGGAAAATTGACGATCTTTGATACCAGACTCCTCGGATCACATCAAATTGTAAAATAACATTGCATTTAGTTTGCACAAAAGGTTTGGCTATTTTTTGCTTACCATATGTTGGATGTAAAACTGGAAATCAAAAAATGTACACGTTGCTCACGATTTGAGGTTTAAAAACTTTGCAGTTTGCTCTGATTGATATTGCTGGAAAAGTAATTCCATTGTGCTGAACACTACATCCCTTATAGTCAGAGAAGCACAATTTGCCTTCCTGAACTTATTCCCCTCTGATGGTTTCTGTTCGCCGTGAATGATTATAGAAATGAGCAAATAGGCTTGATATGTATGGAATAATGATGTAAGGGCTCAGTCTCTAAGCTATGGCTCTGGATGCTGTGTATATGAAAGTCAAATGAGTCTCTGCCAACAACTATATGGCTAGAACCCTGAGTTTCTCTGTCAGAAATGCATCCTATGATGGAAATCTCCAGAATCACAAAGAAGGCTAACTTTTGAAGGCTGTAGTATTTCTTTTCTATCACAGAGAAACCATCAAACTGTGCATGTTGATAACCTGGTAATATGATCTGATAAAGGATTAGTCAATCCTATTTTCCAAGTGTAGAAAACTATTTAATTTAATTTATTTCTTAATTTGTAGATAACCAGTGACTGAAAATACATTGATCAAAATAATGAAAAAATCTCCAGTCACAGACTTGGCATCATGCTATGATATCTTTTAATTTATTTCTTAATTTGTAGATAACCAGTGACTGAAAATACATTGATCAAAATAATGAAAAAATCTCCAGTCACAGACTTGGCATCATGCTATGATATCTTTCTATTTCAGGAACTATTGAATACTTTCTCTCAAGCAAAAAAAAAAAAATTGCATTTTTTGAGTATTTAGGAAAAAAATGCTATATTGCCAAAGAAAGAAAACATATACATCATTAAATCTATAAAACATTATATAGTGAATGAGTTCTAATATTTATATTTTTATTTTGAGTTAAGATATGTTGTATACATGTAAAATACCACACAAGAAATGTAAACATGTTGGAAACATGTATTAATAAAAAAGTTTTATAAAATATTAATTATTTGTGAGAACATTATGGTAGCAGAGAGATTGTAAACAGATGGTTATTGGCTTAAATTAGGCATGTGACTCTTGTTTGTTGGATACTTGTGGTCATGATAAAGATATGTCTCTAACTTTTAAAGATTGTCAGATTTTATATATATATATATATATATATATATATATATATAATACTTACAAAGAATATATATATATATATATATATATATATATATATATGTTTTTCATACAGGGAACAATGTATATATTCTTCTGTACATATCCCAGAGGGATTGGTTTCAGGACAGCCCACAAATAACAAAATCCAAATATACTGAAATATTTTATATAAAATACTATATTAAATTAGCATATAACCTTTATTCATGTTTATGTTTTAAATTTGTGTTAAATTATTGGAGCCACTGAAGCTGAATACATGTGCAGGGCTGTGGCATGGCCCAGGTGTGGCTGAACAGAGAATGAGGAGACTCCTCAGGGGGGAAGTTAGGCCACAGCTGAGGCCACCTGGAAACTTTCTCCTAGGATATTTTTGCTTGATCAGCATCTTCTGTTGGTCTGAGGGTCCTTGAATCCCTCTGGAGATCTGCTCAGGTTTCCTGCATTTTCCACTTCAACCCTTTCCTTGTTTTGAATAAATATGGGCTGCCCAGAGACAGTCTGCCTGTCTCAGCCATCAGAGTTACAAACTCTGAAGAGGATTTTGGTCCTCCTGGAGCCCTAAAGATTATGCCACTTGTCTCATTCATTTGGGCCTTCACTGTGCACTAATTTAGGAGATTGGGGGTCTAGGCACAGACTCCAAGACCATATTAATTATTATATCTAATGCAATGTTAATGTTATCTGAATAGTTGTTATACTGCATAATTTAGGCACTAACACAAATTTAAAAATCTGCACGTTAGTAAAGTTACATTATTTTCCTGAATATTTTCTACCTACAGTTGTTTGAATCCATAAGTGTGGACCCATGGATATGGAGGATCAACTGAATAAGCCTACATTTTCATCCACTCGAGAAAAAATCAAAATGGCAACACTGGGCCTCTAGTGCTATCTTGAAGTAGCACATTGGAGCTGAATATCTCCTACTGTTCTGCCTCTCCAAGCTTCTTCTCATAGTGTCTTGAGTTCAGGATTTTTCACATTTCCTTACCTTCCAGGTCACTGAGAGCACCTGTATATATGGCTTTTCAATAATTATTCTTATATATCTGTTTGCTATCTTTGGCAATGCTTTGAAAAGTTTTAAAGGGTTATTTAGATATTTTATGCCATCATTTATGAAGAGACAACATTCTACATGAAGTTCATTAATCATCAATATCAGAAAGAGCTTCTCAGACCTAAAATAGCAAAGATAACTCCTAAGAAGGATAAGCTTTGAGACATTTCTAGCTAATTGGAAGCACCTGACATCAAATTCTTAAGTGAAATACATTAGGCACACCTATGTAAATGCTACATTTTTTCCTCTGGTGTGGGAAACCAGAAGTGCCAAAATGTATAATAGATATTGTGAAATAGGAAGAAAATGTTCAAATGGGGGAGGATAACTAGGGTGGGTGGAGGAAGAAAGGAAGGAAAGAAAAAGAAAATGAATGAGAAATGAAGGAAAAATGAATCACAGTTTTTGCAAATAAAAAGAAGAGAGACTGAAGAGAAGACAGAGGAATAGGGGGAAAATCAACTTCTATCATGTGCAGGAACAAATTCCCTAGGATGAATGTGATCTTTATATATACCTAATAAGTGCAGCTTCTCCAGGGCAATGTGAAAGGCTTTGGGGTAGAATGACTACTGTGATGGGTCATGCCCAGAGTCAGTAGGTAAGGTAAAAGTTGAATACAGGCAACCTTCAAGAGATGGGAGGGTCAGGGAAGGGAGAGAAAGGAGATTAAAAAAGAATTATGGTGTGCTGTGTACATGTACCAGTTCCCCATGTGGAATGCAAACAGGTATTGCAAACTGGTACTAATAAAAAATAAAAATTGAAAAAGCAAGAAGGAAAGAAGGAAAGAAGAAAGGAAGGAAGGAAAAAAGAAAGAAAGAAAGAAAGAGAAAAAGAAAGAAAGAAAGAGAAAAAGAAAGAAAGAAAGAGAAAAGAAAGAAAGAAAGAAAGAAAGAAAGAAAGAAAGAAAGAAAGAAAGAAAGAAAAAGAAAAGAAAGTTCATTTGAATGAGCCAGGATAGAAACTGAGAGATCATCCTTCGGCAAATTCGGTATAGCTAGTTTTTCATTCTAGTTTTGGAATAATTTTTTTCCTTTTTAGTTCAGCAACAGATAAAGTAAATTTCAGTAAGTTTAGGGAATCATATATATATATATATATATATATATATATATACACACACACACACACATACACACACACATATATATCTTTTAAAATACTCAGTATTGCCGCAAATTGACCACTAAAAGAAATGCCTGGAAAATGGATCCAGCATAGAAGATAGAAGAGAGGGTTTCTTTTGTAGTTCCTGAGCATTCTTGGCATAGGCATTTTCTCTCTCTCTCTCTCTCTCTCTCTCTCTCTCTCTCTCTGTCTCTCTCTCTTTCTGTCTTCTGAATGTATCTACTTGATTTGAATACATACAGTGGAAGTACACTTATTCACATTACAGAATTATCCAGAACTCATTATGTTTTCAGAATTTGGGTCAAAAAAAGCAAAAAGAAGGGCTCAAATTGTTAATGAAAATGACACACAGAGAGAAAAATGATTATAGACATACAATGTGACCATCTTTATATGAAGATGTACATGTAAACCTAGAAGTTAAAAAGAAACTGGGAATCAGAGAGATGTCATCTGTTTTACTATAACCACTGAGGGTACTTAAAAGAAGAAATATACTTAAATATAAAGGAAAACAAAAAGAGATGATTCCACAAAGAAATATAGCCTTTTAAATTTAAAAAATAACAGCATGACAAAAGTCTCTCTTGACTGCTACCTTTTGGCTGTAAAACTGTCATGAAGGAACTACCAAATTGAAAGTGTAAATATGGCATATGTAGTGAAGTTCATGAGCAATACAAGAGAAAGGCTAAGTGAAGATTGAGTCAACTGGGTAGTACAGCCAAAAGGAGAGTGAGAAAGCCTTGGAGAATTGGGAAACATTTTCAGGGTTTCAATCACAACCATATGAAATGTGGTGAACGCTTGTTTAAAAAAATATTACAGTGAAATATATAGTATCGTTAACCTCATTGCTTCAGACAAATATCTCATTTATTCTTGCCACTTTCTGAAGCAGTTCTGGAAGTCCTCTTTCATGACTTCTTTATTGCTCTGTTGTAGCTGTCTCAATATCCTGAACCAATTCAAAATGTTTGCCTTATGCAGTCATTTTGACCATGGGAAGAGTCAGAAGTTGTGGCAATGCTAATCTACCGCTTATGTCTGCTAAAACACATTTTAGTATTTTTATTTGAAAGAAGTTTCCATAAATGTTTTTAATTGATTCAGAATATTGAGGTAGCCAGGAAAAGAAACTGCCTAGAGGTTATTTCCAGAAATGTTTCAGAAAGTGGCAAGAATGCTGAGGCAGTTATGTTAGAAGAGAGAGGGGTTACTCTAAGGGGTTATAGCAATGTGTCTTCTACTGTAAAAATTCTATTTGTAAACTATTGACCATATTTTTGATCCCATCTCATAGATGATCCATAAACACATGCTGTTTGATGGGATAAATACATGAATGAATGAAGACAGCCTAATCTGAAAAGGCTTCAGAGAAGTTCTGAGAATTAGATTTGCCCTTGGGTCATTATTTAACGATTTGAGTGGATGACCAGAGCAGGGAGAAAATTCCAGTTCTACTTAAGATTACAGATGTGACAGTGTTCAAGCATTAGAAGAAATAAAGCTATCAGGAAAGGACATGATCCTCCTTTTTTGACTGTTTGAATCGAAGTGGCAGAGATCCAATTAAGAAAATGCAGACAAAACCTAGCAATTATCCATTACGTGTTAAACACTACTACAATCCTGTACCTGGAATGTTAGTATAAAATAATTTGCAAAGAAAAACATATTTACTGTTTAAATTGTTTCACAATTATGGCTTTGAATCACAGATGTATTAACATAGATAATTGTAAAGGGATAGGAAAACATTGATATTGGAATTCTTATATTTGATGTGACCTTTAGGCAATGTCTTCAGTGATGGAAATATATGTGGAGATGTTGGTGTGACGAAAGACTATATAATAGCAGAAGTAAAACAATCTCAGAACTTATATTATTGGTTAGTTGTAAATCAATAGAGCACAATCAATATAAATTTTGGTCTTATTGTTTTACAGAACAGTTGAGAGAACTTGAGAGATTTCTCTCCAAAATGAAAAGTCTTAATCTTGTTTCTCAATCATTTGCAAACATTTTTTTTTTAATTTCTAAATTGCAGTATGGAAAGAAAAGACAAAGCATTTAGGAGATGTTTAATCACACCTATGTCTGACAGATGGCAGACCTATATCCAGAGATTTGGGAACCTATTGATAAGTGATTGAAACTTTCTTGTCAGCTATCAAATCCTTTTTGATGGCTGGTATTATCAGTAACAAGACTAACAATCTATAGCATTAGAAATGACTTAATGACTATTTGTCTCACCAGGAACTTTGTCCATTTATTTTTCTTTTCACCCCATCTTTGCTTAAAAACTCACTTTGAGTCCATGCAAGAGCCCTTAGTGGTTTTTCCAATTCAGTCTTGCACTCCCCTCCCCCCACTGACAACCCCTGATTTGTGGTCTGCCTGGCAGTCAAAGACATTTTGTTTTAAATGCAAAGTGAATCACTTCTCATCTTTACTTTATAACATTAGAGATTTTAAAGATCGTTAAAATAAGGAGAAGCCAAATTATCCTTACTGTGAAAGATTTGACTAATTTCTTATACATCATTCTCTACTTCTCTGCTCTAGAAGCTTGTTACTACCACATTATGATTATTTTACTATTTTAGAGCAATTAAATAAACATGTGGACAGTATTAATATAAATTTTAACACAATTGCTGGATGACTCTTTTATAAATTAGAATTACAAAATAAGTGCCCAGTTCTAACTTACCTGACCTGTTTTTTTTTCTGTTCTCCAAATATGTAAATTTATTTCTATTTCACTATATATTTAAATACAGGGTTTTTTTTTCTGTCTGGGATATTGAATTTTTCTCTTATCATCAGATCAATTTCTAATTATACATTAGGTTGCAATTTACATGTTATTATCATCTCAAAGATATAATCCCTCAAATTCCCAAACTAAAGGATTTCTTATATATATGTTGTTTTCATTTCCTATAAATTTTAGCCCTAGTATTTAGAATATTGTTAATCACTTATTTATGTATCTATATTTTTATCTCTTCACTAAACTGCTCCTTTGAGAATACATATTTTATTTTTTTTTCTTACAAGAGATTACTAAATGTATTAGTCAGATTTCCTACTGGTGGGACAAAATACTCAACAGTCACAGTTTAAAGGAGAAGAGATTTAATTTAGTTTCCATGGAGTTGTAATCCATGGTCAGCCGAGTCCAAGGCAAAAACGATGGGAGAAAGGGATTCTCATTTCATGGTAACCAAGTAGCAAAGAAGAGAGGAGCCAGTGACATGATTATATTTTTCCTGGTCACACCCTGAGTGATTCACTTACTACCGGATCCCACCTCTTAACAGCACTTTTAGCCATGATCTCATTAATCAATCCACTGAGTTTCGAAAAGTTCCACTTCTGAATACATGTCACAGTGTTTTATACTTTGAATTCTAAAACACTTTTGACTTTTGGGGGATATCTCAGATCTAAACCACCATATTCTGCCACTGGACTGCAACATTCTTATGTTCATTTCATCATGAAAAAGCCATTTATTCCATCTCTAAGAGTTGTCAAAGTCTTAACAGCTTATTGTTGAAAAGTCAAAGCCCAAAATCTCATCTGAGGCTTAAGGAGAACTCTTAGCTGTGAGCTGCTGTAGAAATCGCAAAGAAATTTAAGTTTTTCTAACAGACAATGGCATAGAGTAAACATTTCCATTCCAAAATGCAGGAATAGGAGGAGATAGAAAGAAATCTGAGAAAAGTAAGCCTTTAGGATTTGAAGTCCCTAAAATTCTATATGAATTTTAGAATGGAATTTTCTACCTCAGAAAAAAAATGACATTGGAGTTTTGTTGAGATTGAAATGAATCAATAGATTACTTTGGACAGTGCTGACATGTTAAAAGTTTTAAGACTTCCAATTATGAACATAGGATGCATTTCTACTTAATCATGTCTTGTTTAATTATTTCAGTAGTGTTTAATATTTTTAATTTCATAACACTTTCACTTCCTTGGTAAATTCAAAGTATTTTGTTCTTTTTAAAACTTTAAAAAAATAGAATTTTAAATTCAGATTGTTTATTGTTATTATGTAGAAATATAAATGAATTTTTGTGCTATTTTTGTGTCCTGCTACATAGGGTAATGCTTTTACTACTTTTAACATTTTTTTCTCTATGGAATATTTAAAATTTTCTACATTAATGATTGTACTATTAGTGAACAGAGATAATTATTTCTTTTTTTCTAATTTGAATTTTTCCTCATTGCAGTAATTATTTAATACAGTAGAAAACAGTGTAACTCATGTGTCCAAGACTAGGAGTAATAATTTAGGAAAATATAGTATAACCTAGTAAATGGAAAAATGGTCATTAAAAATGGAGTTTACATAGACTCTTTAATGACACTTATAACACTGAATGAAAGATAGAGTAAAAAATTACATAGTTAATTTATTAATTAAATTATATAGAGTCAAATAGTCTCAATCATGTACTTATTTTTATATATGGGAAAAATAATATTATGGAAAGTTGAAAAACCTAAACTTGTTTCCACTAAAAACCCAATTCTGAGAGCTTGAAGATTAGAATGTAAAGAATGTTTCTTTCTTTTTTTTTTTTTGAAACAGGGTCTCACTACGCAGTTCAGGCTGGTCTTGAGCTCACTTTGTAGCCCAGGATGGTCTCAAACTCATAAAGATCTTCCTGCCTCAGCCTCTTGAGTGCTGAAACTACAGTCATGTGCCAACCACGGCCAGCTCTATAAAGGTGTTTCTGATCCAAAGATATTTTGTATCTGGATCTGGGCTGCTAGAGCTGCATATTCATAGAGAAAATGTGGAAACCACAAAGTAGAAATGTAAAATTTATCATAAAACTGAGGTCAGCTTGGACTGGGAGCTGTTATTTATGATGTAGTGGTCTTAATTCTTGGCTTATGATTTGAAAGGAGGTCCCCAGAGAGACTCAGAATCAAAATTTGCAGCAAGATGGTTTATCTGAAGGCAAAAGCAATATAATCTTGGTTTTTGGGAATAATTCATTCCAGAAATATGCTTGTAATTCAAGGTATTTGTATATCAAAGCAAGTTTCTCCCTAAGAAATAATGGAAATTCAGATATTTTGTCTCATAACACAGAAATATTCACATAAAAATGATTATGATGCTATAATATAATGTGGAGTAATAAGGAAAATGCAAAATATAAAGAAAATAGACAAATTAACCTACACTTACTTTGAAAAATTTTGTGGTTGCTGTGAAGGAGACAGGGTAGAAGGCTACTTTGTAGCATGATTTTCACTGTTGCTAATGGAATCATTGTCATCTATTGGCTCATAGAATCTTCCTTTTTATGCAAATTTAATAAGGAATTTATCCAATGAAAATTGCTTTTGGCTTCTATTGAGGATTTCATAGAAATGCGACATTCCGATCAATGCTATTAAGCCAATTTATCACTCACACTGCTAAGCCTTATTTGGATAGGACTTTTCTAAAAAGTTTTTCACTGTTTCTCACATTTCATACATATTCCTAATTGCATTTGAAGTAGGGAATTCCTCCACATTTTTCTCCTCCTCCTCTGCAAATAAGTGCTCCTCCATTACTTCTTGCTCTTGGGAGATGAGCACCCCCACAATCCTCCAGAGAGACAGAGAGATAGAGATAGAGAGAGAGTGAGAGTGAGAGAGAGAGACCCATGGCTCATTTGTGATCACGTGACATTCAACATCATGTAATACTAGTTAAAATTCATTTATTGCTCATCTTATTTATGGAACACTCACAGAGCAAGTTACTTGCAATCCAAGGTTTTACTGTGTAATGACTTTAAAGACTACGTACTGCTCAGGAAGGAAACTGACAGTACAGGAGGTAGTGGCTGTCTGTTGTAGGCCTAGCACACATGGGAGAAATCTAAGTGAGCAACTTGGAGACAGAATAGTTTAGGGCGAGGACAATAACCTTGGGAAGGTTCAAAGGAACCAGAGGCAGAGGTAGCAACCACAGTGATGCCCAAAATTGGTTTCTTTCTTGTCTTCCTAGTATTTGAGGAGTGGTTGGTGGAACAATGGATGTTTCCCCAATTAATTGTAAGGTTTTTCTCGTATTGGGAGTGAGAGTTTTTGAACTTATATTGGCTTAGAATGGAGCAGTGTGGAAGGAAAAGCATGCTGGGGGAAGGGCCTAAAGGACAATACAAATGCATGCAAATGAAGGCTAACTGGACCAACAGCGTTACCCTGGGTTAACTTGTGGATTGTGACCTAAAGTGTAACTGTATGGGAGGGACATGAAGTGCTCTTCATAGGAAGTCTAGAGAACACCAACTCAAGGGCTATACATCCTAGCCTTTCATAAAATTTTCTCTTAGGACCTCACCACCACTTTCCCAAGTGCAGCTTATTTCTAGCTAATAACTTACTCAATCAAAACTACATGTATGTTGTGATTATTAAAGGAGCGGAAAGCAAAAATGAGTTCAGTATCAGGTTAAAGCAAAGATAACTAAGAAAACTCCCGATTGCCCAGATCAATTGTACTTTCCTATGAAAGAATCAAGAAAGAAATAAATAGGGCTTCCAAGTGAGTTAGTAACAACCAGGGTTACAGTCTTCCATGTATTTTAATTTATTTATTTATTTTTTTGGTACTGGGGATGGAATTCATGACTGCGCACTTGCAAGATAGGCACTTATGCCACTGAGCTAAATCCCCAGCTCCTACATTCATTTTTGACTATCTTCAAAACCCTCTGTGGTTAGAAGGAAAGTTGATGTGGGTATCTATTGTGTTTTATAGGAGAGAAGAATTAGTCTCATTAAGGAGAGGCAAGTACCACTGCCACTCTGAGGCCTTCCTTCGGCAAGCTGGGGGATGAATATGGCAGCAGATTGGTAATTGGCAAGCCTCCTGCTCACATTGCCCTCAGGTGCATTCAGAATCAGACAATCACAAACACAGTAAGGACCACATAGTACCCAGAAATCTCTAAGGGAGAATTGGTCAAGAATGTCTGGTACTGCAAGGCAACAGGGTGTGCCATGGATTCTCTTAGAGAAATATTTCATACTGGGCTTGTTCATGCCATCTCTACTAGAAGCCACAGCATCAGGGAAGCACAAGGGAATTGAGTGACTCCAGGTCCCAGGCATAGTCACTTGCTTCAGATTTCATGGCCTCTGAGGCCTGAGCAAACGCCACATATCCCACAATGGCAGGCTTGTCCAGGACTGATGCCCTCTGTGGCCTGGAGATTTTTTTCTTGCCTGCTGAAGCTCCTTTCATGGGACAATCCTTCTGTTCCACTGCCCCAGCCTCTGAGACTTACAATAGCTAGGACCCCTAAGTGGGCCTAAGCCAGCCCTGATTCACATTTCCAGTCCTGATTCACATTTCCACAGCTAACACTGGGGCCCCAATTTGGTTTCTTAAAATTTCTTACTTTTGTCAAATTGGTGTTCCTAGAACCTCTAATCTTATGTTAAGTAGAACTGAGGAAAGTGTTTCTCTTTGCTTGTTACTGATCACAGAAGAAAAGCTGTCTGCGTTTCACCACTGAGGATGATGTTTACTGCAGTTTTTCATAACTGGCTTTTGTTAAGTTGGAGTAATTTCCTTCTACCTTTAGTGTGTGGAATTATTTTTTAAACATCAAAGGGTGTTGGAATTTTGTTATATTTTTAATACAAACTAAGATGAAAATGTTGTGTTTTCCTTTTTGTCTGTCACTTCATTCTGCTAAAGTGACTTATTACATTGATTGATTTAGATATGCTGAATCATTCTTACATTACCGGAATAAATCTCATTTGGTCATGGTATCCAATCCTTTTATGCTGAAGAATTAAATTTGCTAATATTTAAGCATTTTTACATTAGTGCTCATAAAAAAGTATCAGTCTGACTTTTTTGCAGTATCTTTGTGTGACAACTGGTATCAAACAGATACTGATCTCTTGAATGTCAGGAAATTTCATTGTACTGTGAATCTCTTTGAGTTAATCAATCATAGCTGGAGTATGATGAGTTTCTAGGATGTTTATATTCATATTTGTCTTCAAATTTGGAAAATTTTCAGCCATTATTAACTCAGATAGGCTCTTTGTTCTTTCTTTTTATTTCTTGCTTTTATTTCTGAAATTCCTAAGTACATATGTTGATCACTTGATAGTGTTCCATTATTATGTAGATACGTTAGCACTTAGCATTTTTCTTTAATCTCTTTTTCCCCCCCTCAAAGTTGGTAATTTCTTTTATTTTAACTTTCGATTCAGGTTTCTTTTTTTCCCTCTCCCTTCTGCTCAAATCTAGTTGTGAATTTCTCTGATGAATTTTTCTTTTCAGTTATTGTACTCAGCTCCATAATTTCTTTCTTTCTATGTTATCTTTTATTGATATTTATAATATGTTCATGCATTGTTTTTACTTTCTTCATAGCTTCATGTAATTTTTGACAACCTTTTAAACACACTCTAAACTACTTTCCTAGTAAATATGTCACTAGATTTTTCAAGAAAAGTTTCTACTGTTTCATTTGTTTTCTTTGAATGAACCCGCTTTCCTATTGTTCTGCATACCCTGTAATTTGTTGTTGATAAAAACTGAACATTTGAATATAATAATATTGTAACTCAGGAAAAAAAATTCTTCTCCTTCCTTAAGGTTGATCACTTTTTGTTTTGTTTGTTTTTGCAGTGACAGGTTATATCTGTGCAAAGGATCAGCCTTTCCTTTTCTGATCTTGTACCTTTCTCAGAGCTTGTCTATTCACTTTTTGATTTTTCCAATTTATGCAATTCTTTTGACTGTCCTTTCCTTTAATATCTTTCCCCAAAAGGGGAAAAGGCTTTTATATTTCCTGAAAATGATTTCAATTTTAAACAGAGAAACTTGCAACAAAAAAGAGCCCCTTGCCCCTTTCCTGTTCCTCTTGATCAAAAGCAATCACTGATCAGAGCACAGATCCTCAGTAGTGGAGGACAGAGTCTTTTCACTCATTCTACTTCCTGCAAGGTACATGGTGCACGCAGGTTGCCCCAGGAAAAAAGTACACAGTTGCCTGCCATTGGACTGGAAATGGAAAAGAGGTAAATTCTATTTTTCTAGCTTTTTTGGGAAAATATCTATTTTCTTTACAACCAGATTTCACTGCATTTTTATTGATATTAAATCTATTTTTAACTGTATTACAAATAATCTATATATTAGAAAAAAACAGAAGAGAAAAATTCTGATTTTGGGTTAGGCAGAGATTACTTAGATTCAAAATAAAAAGAATAATTGATTAAAGAAAAAAATATTGATAAGTTGACCTTATTGGAATGAAAATTTTGCCCTGTATATGGCACCATTAAAAGAACTGGCTGGTTGTACTGGTACACTCTGCAGTCCTAGTGCTCTACCTGAAGTGACGGAGGCAGGAAGATCACCAGTTCCAGTGCTTCCTGGGTAATTTAGCAACATAATGAGGTCTTGTCTCAAAGTAAATAGGATAAAAAGGAACAGACTGAGGATGATGCTCTGTGACTTGGCGGGGGGGGGCGGGGGGAATCAATCCTTAGCAGATCAACAACAAAAAATACTAAAGAATAAAACACAGAATTGGATGAAATACTCAAAATTTTATAACTGAAAGAGATGACTTTGAGCTTATACAAGTACTCTCATAAAGCAATAATAAAATTATGAGTCTGATTTTTAAGATTAAGAAAGAGTTGCACAGAAATTTAAGCACTAAGCATTGTTAGTTGTTAGGAAAATGCAAATCTAAATCCCAATATGATAAAACCATACATCTGTGACAGTAACTAAAGCAAACACATAAGTGATATTGAAAATGCTGACAAAGATGTAAAGTAACTGAAATTGCTCTACATTTCTTACAAAAAGATAAAGAGGTATCGGCATTATTTTTAAAAATTGAGTAATTTCTTGTAAAGTTAAACCTATACCTATAATCCAAGTAAATAAGTGTTACACTTACTTATTTACCTAAACTAAGTGAAATTTTATTTTCAAAAAAGATTTGTATTTGAATATTTATGGTGTTTGCATTAATATATTCTTCAATAAATAAAACATGGAAATTAAACCAAATTCCAAACAATAATTTACTGCTCAGTGATGAAAAAATGCACTATTGATACACACAGCAACATGGGTGGAATCCAATCAGACCTTTTATGTGGGAGAAACAAAATTTAAAAGTCCTGTTGCTCAAGAATTACACTTATATACCATTCTAGAAAAGACAAAACCATACGGATGTAAATAGACGAGTGGTTTCAGGGACCGAAAAAGTAGCACAGGGTTCATTACAAAGGAGTGGAAAGAACTGGGGGGCAGATGAGCCGTTCTGATTACTGAGCCATTATTCGGACTGTACTGCTAAGTACTGTATCTTGCTCTCTGTATTTGTCAAAACTCATGGAACTTATGCAAAAGAGTATAAACTTTATTATCTGTAAAAAATCCTTACTATAAAAATGAAAATACGTGTCAGTGGAATATTTTTGCATAATTTAAGCTTTCAAAGCACAAATGAAACAACCATTTGCCTTCCCTGTTTAGAATATAAGCAATGCTATCAAAATAGGTGCCTATTAAAGAAGAAATGTAGAACAAATGATAGATTTAAATAGTTCTGTTACCTAAAGTAGAAATCATTGAAAGCTATTGACTAATAGTAATTTGAAAAAAATCTAGATTCATTCTAGAGTATTGCATTAGTGAGTGGCTAGATTCCAGGTAAAATGATTGATTGCATTATTGAGGTACACATGTTTTACTGGTCTGCCCATAAATTACCTTTAGCTCCAGGGCTATCATAATAGGTTTTCATTATAGAACATTTTCCTCCATTTAAAATTCCATGATTTTTTGTCTGATCTTATACTCATTTTTGTCTTGTTCATTTGTGGAAATAATTTCAGTTTTGTATTATTCTGAGGAGAACTACCATTATGGAGAAGTGCCTAAAATGCTAGTAGTAGCTATTTAAATGACTGATTTCTGAGGGAACAAAAAAGAATGCGGAGTTCTCTCTTGTAACGTTCCATTTCATGGCAAGAGGTCAATAATTCATGACAAATCCTATTTCACATCTCTGTTAGGGGGCATGTAGGGCCAGGCACACTCATATATGGAAAAAGTCTCTTTCCATGATACAATAAGGAGCAAAAATTCTTGCATAGAGATAAGACCTTTAACATTTGAGGTTAGATCATTTAAATACAAGCACTTGTGCTACTTGTAGAGCTAATTTACCTCTAAATGTTAACATTTCAGTATTCATTTCTCTTTCTAATAAAGATTTTACCACTGCACGTGTCTAGTAACTTCATTATTTGAAGGAAGAAGCATGTTTTTGAAATGACACTGAGAAACATTATATACTGGGCCAGTAGAGTGGTAATTCAATTATCTCCACCGGGCTGCTGAATACAGGGTGGCTTTTGTTACAAACTGGCTCTTCAGGAGTCCCACAACCTAACCCCACATCTTATATATCTACTCATAGGGCTTTAAAGCCATTTGCCTAATGAAGAACTTGATTTGTTATCAGAAATCAATATTTCTAAGATATTTTTCATCATGAATTACTATCATTTTAAAATCAAAATATTTCACAATTGCTGAAAGCTCACAGAACTGTTCTGTGCGTGAGCTGACAGGAAACTGTAATCAAATTGTCAAGCAATTGCTCCGGCTGTGGCAAAGTGAGAATGTTAGATTACACGTGTCAGCATGTGAAGATAACGGCTTCACAGTGAGCAGCATGTTGAAAACTTGATAGGAGTCAGGAAGTTTATCTCTGGAAACTGCCACCTATTGTAGACAGTAATGCCCCCTCAGCATTCCTTCCTTTACATTAGAAACTTTTTATGATCAATAAAGCATCTCAGTTTAACCATTTGAAAAGCATGCCGAGCATTCCCAGTAAAATGTGTCGTCAATTACTTTCTGCTAATCTGCAAGCCAGGATAAAATAACTAATGATTTTGAATGGGAATTATTGGTTCAACTTCTTCCCACTGGATTTCATACCATTCATATACCCGTCTCAAATGAGTGGTTGCTTTAGCCACACAAATGCTTTTCTGCTAAAATGAACAGTTTTATCTGGTAGCCTGTTTTTTTCAGGGTAGTGAAAGATTTATTATCAGTTTCTTCTCTGGTTTTCTCTTGGTCATCCCAAGACCCGTTTTTGCTTCAGCACCCTCCCCTTAACTCTTGGCAGTCTCCACCAAGGGCTCTAAAGAATATTCATTATTTAGTGCCTCAGTGTACTGCTGCTATCTCTGTGTGCAGCCTAATCACTTACCATTCTTAGCGTCTTCTTTCCCAGAGGCAGAGGAGGTCGTTGGAGTTTGAGGTCAGTATGTGCTGGCTCCTTCACTCCTTTATCCATCTTGCCAGTCAGACATTTCAAGATACTCCCATTATTATTCAGTTGCAAAACTAGGGCAATTTTGATCTGGTATACTTGGTGATTACTACATAGATACTGTGTTTTATTATGTGCATTATTTAGTAAGTTAAAAATTATTCCAGTCAATTTCATTGTTGGTTGCTTTTTGTTTAAAAAATATTTTCTTTTTCCAGGTTTGTTAGGAATCTATTGCTGCAAATCAGGCTCCATATTCTGAACACCTAAAATATTCTCTAGGAGAAATGTGGTAACTTGGGGAGCTACATAAATTTTTCTGGCCCCTTGACCACCGTTTTATAATTGATTATTTCTGTACCTTGAAAAGGACCTTACCTATCTGAGAGTAGATGCACTCTCTGGAGAGTTAAACTTCCTCCAAGAAAAAGAATCTGTGAGACAAGTTTTAAGATAAAAAATCTACAGATCTTCTCAATGTGGAATAGGATTTGGGCAATTGTTTTGAGCCTGGGCTGTGAGTAATCTCAGCACCAGGAGAGGAAGCGTACTGCGGAAACTCAGGACTTGGGGGTATTAGCTCCAGTCATCATTCCACTTTCTTCATCTACCTCTTTCTATATCATGTTTCATTTAGTGTTTATCTGACCTGAGGCAGCACAGGTAGCTTTGAAAAGCAGTTGTTAATCATGTCTGTCTCTATTTGAATAGTTAAAAAAAATCAAAATCATAATGAAGTTTTATTAGGTTAAGATCTGAACATAGCAAATTACCTATGCTATGTGCCTATGACAAGGTTGTGAGTTTTCAAATACAGTGTAGAGGTGGCTATATGTTATTCTTTTACCTCAAATAATTTTATGCTAAAAAATGCATAATTTAATAATGGTTAAGTAAATGGTAGTCTGTGATGTTACTAGACAACATCATTTCTTCCTTGTTTTTCGAGAATTCAAAACATTCAATAGAATAAAATATACCAGAGACCATGCTTCTCAAGGTGGTTACAAGGAATCCTTGAGAAACTGTTATAGATTCCAGAGCAGTAATAAACACCCTCAATATTCGTGTTTTCTACTTGGGACCAAAGTATAAATAGGTATGGCAGGCCATGCCAGGCACACATCTGTACAACAGGCCTGGCTGTTAACCAGGTCAGCAGTTAATTTTTGTGTTCTTTCAATGTGCCTTATGTGTCCTGGATATTATCTTTATCTAGGAAAAGTCCAAGGTCTTCAAAATACCATTAATAGTGCTTTTGCTAAATTTGCAGTGCTTACAATAAGGTTGAGGAGAGAAACATAATGATTTAATAATAATTTCATTATTTTGAGGCTGTGTTATAATTTTTCCTTAAATTCCATGATTCTTAAGTCTCTGAGATAAATATCAGACCCAGAGCAATCATTTAAAAAATGATTCATGGCTTAAAATATGTACTTCAATGTAATTCTGTTATTTTTAATGAAGTTTTACTAAGATCTCTCCTTTTTCAATGAGGTTTCTAATTGCTACCTTTTGGTTTTAGCAACTATTAATCTCTATTCTTTCTATGACCTGTTAATAGTTTTTCATGTATCCTTTCTTAGTCTGTCTTGCATTCCATATTTGTCATTGTTGTTTGTGCCTGCATTTCAATTCTTCTTCTGGAATGAGAGTTTTGGGGTAGAAAGTAGGCCTCACTCACCTTTGCATTATTCTTTGCATTGCATGAAGACATTCATTGCAGGCATCCAGTAATGTTCGCATAAATTTCTGAGAATCACCTAATGCTGCAGTTAGTCATTAAATGTATTTTAGGGTGAAGTCTTTTATCTCTAGAGACTGTAATACCATGTTAGGAAAGTATAACATTGCATAGTTGTGGGTACTACCATGTAAGATGTTTTAAAAAGTAATTTTAAAGTTGAAAACTGGTTTAATTCATTGCATGTCAGATATCTATGCCTTCATTGATTAAGGCTCTAGCCAAATTTATCGCCTGACATGGCTGATTAATATAAAAATAGTACTTTCAAATAGAGTTATAAATTAAAGAGTTGTAGAAGTTTTCTCTCTCAAAATGTGATGTAAAAAACAAATAAGATGCTCCTCATAGTCACTGTGTCACATTTCAGCAGAGTACTGGTTATTTAGACAAAGTTACTTGCCAGAGGGAGGAAAATAACAGAAGTAGCCAAGACTTCAAAACAGAATGAATTTATACTATAGTGACGGAACAAGAAGAGTTTTAATTTTAACAATAAAGTACTAATTTTATGGTTCCTTTTTAAATATTACACTACGAAATTCTCTTCTACCTTTCCACCTCATCCTGTCATAAAAATTATTGTACCTCCCTGATGATGTTGCATAATGCTCATTTTTTCCTATATCACTCATACTGGCTGATATTAAAAAAATCATGTAATAGGGTCTTACAGCTACAATTAAAGGAGTTGTAAATTAGAAGTAGGGACATAAATGATGTTTATGGGAAGCCTAATTACTGACACATAATTTGTGATAAGTGATCCATGTCCCACAGGTGCCTTGAAGTCTGGAAACTGCCTCTCCTTGTGTTCTCTTTTCCTTGAGCATCACAGTATACTTCTCAGTTACTCTTATGCATTTCTTCTGCTTTCCAGCAGATTGAGATGTTTCTCTCCTAATTGATGAACTTTTTAGGGACACTTTATAGTTGATATGTTCCCTAAGTATTACACAACTATCCCCTGTTCCTTCCAGCCAGAATTTCACACTAATATTTATCCTCTCTGATCGCCTAATGCAGTATTGCTTTGGGCTATTTTTATTTTCTTAACCAATTTTTTTGCTTACTTCTGGACTTCAAAAAGTATTCTTACTTTTTAGTCTGAAATCTTCTACTTTTAAATCTATGGTTTGTTTCTTTTTTGTTGTTGTTTTTGCATCTTTCTTTTATGGTCCAACATTTTTGTTTTCAAACCGAATAACACTGCTTTCCAGTCTCAACTTAAATGTTGCTTCTTTAAGGACATTTTTTTTTTGAAGACTAAAGGAAGCCTAACAGTACTAGTGTTAAAAATTAACATTCACAGAAATTTGGGGCAAAAGAACCTGAGCAATAAGATAAGATATTAAGACCTGCTTAGTTGCCTGTGCTTCACTTGGGAATCCCTTCTCTAAATCTAAGTAGTTGTTCTTTTCTTCCTGGATTTTATTTCTAGATATTCTAGTATCTACTTTGATCATCTCAGCTTTTTAAGCTTGAGAGAAACTTAGTCTTTTTGGTATATAAATTTTCATGAACTTATAGGATAAATGAATGTGATGCTGGAAAAATAAAAAAAAGAGGGAAGGGAAAAAGAATTGAAATGTGTTATGTGTATATACTAATTTGCTACAGTGAATGTAAATATTATATACTGCAAACATGTACTAATAAAATTTTTAAAAAATTGGTGCAAACAGAATGGTCATGGAAGTTTCTGTGGAGGGCTTATTTGTAATGGAACTTAAAATATTTTCATTAATTTTTTTCTGTGTCTAGGGCCCAACTTGGATGTGACATTGCTTGTTATGCGAGGCCTGGAGGATACTATGTAATCAGAAACTTCTCTCATAATACTTGAAACAAAGTAACCTCTGTCCTCCTACTTCTATATTAATTATTCTAGGATTGGTAAGGACCAGGGATCATATATTCGTTAGAAGCTAAACCAAGGGATAAAGAATTGGTAGTTTTTGCAGGGGAGCTTAGAAACATTCACTGAGGCAGAGGTAGTTAGAAGCTTGGACAAGAGAATGGATCAATGGACAGTGGCCTAGAAGTGTTGAGTGACTTTCGTGGAGTTCTAGTAGTGGAAGAAATGTTCATGGAATCAGGGAGAACAGACATGGACTATTTTGTCTTACTTATTGCCTCATTGTTGGGACACAATATTTGACACCCACAATTTAAAAGAAGGAATGCTTATTTTGGATCACAGATTATAAAGATTTCAATCTATAGTCAGCTGACTCCAAGGAAGGGTGGCATAGTGGCATGGCAGAGGAGGAACGGCTCAGTACATGGTTGTGGAAAGCAGAGAAATATCAAAGGAGGAGAAAGGGGATACACTTTTCCAAGCCAATTCCTCAGTCCCACCTGCTCCAACCAGGTTTCACCTACCAAGTCACATTTAACTATAAACTCACCAGTGGACTGATCCACTGAAGAACAGCATCCCACTGTGATCCACTCACCTGAAAAGAGTCCCACTAGTGAGAACATGCAGCTTTGGGGGGCATCTAGTCATAATCTATAACACAAGGTAAAAAGAGCTGGTAGTTTTGGAGGCAGAGACTAAAAATATTTATCGAGGAACTGGTGATTATTTTGGGGAGGAAAGTGGGACCATAGGCACCAGCCTGGAGGTGTTGAAAGAGTTTCATGGAGTTCCGGTAGTGGAAGAGATGTTCATGCAATCCATATGGAAGAGCTGCAGATTAAAGGTGGGCAAGTTAAAGACAATTCTAGAATTTTATAATCTGGTTTGAAAAACATGGAATTAACCATGAGGGGCATTGAACATTGATTAAATCAGTATATATAATTATGTACCTAAATAAGTGTTATAGAGATTCACAAGCAAAAAAAATGACCAGAAGCTCTTAAAAATACAGAACTGTTCAGATATTTTCCTTTTTCTCTAAACTTCTTGATCCTTGAACTTATTAGTGGCTATGGAATATGGGTTTAGCTAAACACCTCATGATCTCCATTAGAATTTTAAAGAAATGTAACAATAATAATAAAATATAGGTTGAAAAATGATGCTTGCTAAGCACAGTCAACTTCATGTTGTTACTTATTTCAGGTTTTCTAACCAGTACATTTTGAATTAAAATTAGCAGAGATGAAAATGTTTTATAGTAAAAAGAGTTATATCATTTAAAATATAGATTTACAAACATTAACATTATTTTTATTAGATAAGTGCTGTGAGATGGCTAAACAGACTTCCTCTCATGTTTCATTGGATCCCCCCATTCTGTTTGTGTGTGTGTGTGTGTGCATGTGTGTGTGTGTGCGTGTGTGTGTGTGTGCATGATTCCGAAAGTATAACATGGATTCAAACCTTGCTTCTACCACATATTAGTTGTACAATGTTGAGGGAAATTACATAATTTTTTACACTTGATCTTAGCCAAAAGGCCGAGAAGCAATCATAATTTTTTAAAAACAATTTTGACATAAAATAGACATAATAATATCAACAATGTTGTAGGATTATTGAGATTAAATAAGCCATGTGAATATATTAGAACAATGCCAGTGAGATGGTCATGTTCAGCAAATATAAGAAATTATGGTTATGATTGTTGCCACTTTCTTTTTTAAAAATTAAATTTATTGGTACATTTTATATATACATAATGATCATATTCATTCTATGGAATTTGTACCCATACATGATATATTTAATTCCTCTATTTTTATATCCCTTCTCGTTTGAATCCCTCTTTTCTTCCCTATTTATAAAGATGTTTCCACTTTATCCTTTTTTAAATTATTTTATCCTTTTCCCTTCTCTCCTTCCCTATCCTCCCCACTTTAGTTAATGTTTCCTTTTGAACAACTACTTCCCATTTCACAATCTCTATTGCACAGTTTTGTCTTCTTTCAATTTCTCACACCAAGGAAATAATGTGTCATTTACACATGTGAATTAGATCTATTTCACTTAAGAGTATGGCTGCAAATTTCATCCATTTTCCTAGAAATGTTTCATGTTCATCCTTTATGATAGAGTAGTACTTCACTGTACAAAATATCACACCTTCTTTGTCCTTTCCTAGGTTGATGCATATTTGGGTTGTTTTCCAAGATTTAACTATTACAATGTGTGCTGTTATAAACATGGCATATTGCATGATGTTTTCAGTTCTTTTGGAGAAATACTCAGAAGAGGAATACCTGGATGAAATGGGACCTCCAAGCCTAGTTTCTTGAGGAATTTCCATTCTGATTTCCATGGTAGGTGCACCAGTCTAAACTCCCACCAACAGTGCAGAAAGATTGCTTTTTCTCTACACCCCCCCTGGCATTTGTTGTTGATTGATTTCTTGATGAGAGCCATTTTTTTCTGGAGTAAAATGGAATGTCTGGGTTGTTTTAATTTGCATCTCTGTAATAACCAGTGATGTGACATTTTTTTACTCTTTTTATTTCTTCATCTGAGATGTGTGTATTCATCTCAGATGCCAATTTTGGACTGGGTTTTTTAATTTAGGGTGTCCTTTTCCCCCCCATCTTTATATGTTCTAAATATAAGTCTTTGCCTGAATGACAACTGATTAAATGTTTTTTCCACTCTGTGGGTTGTCTTTTCACTCTGTTGGTGATTTCTTTTGCTATGTAAATCTTTTTAATAGGATTTAATAGGAGATCCCAGTTATTAAATCTTAGAATTATCTCTTGTGTGATTGGGGCTTGTTCAACAAGTCTTTGTCTACACCAGTGTCATCAACAGTTCTACCTATTCTCTCTTCCAATAGATTTAATGTTTCTGTTTTAATATTTAGATCTTTGATTCATTTTGATTTTATTTCAGTGCATGGTGGTGCACATGGGTGTAGTTTTAGTCTTCAGAATGTGGAAAACCAGTTTTTTTCAGCATCATTTATTAAAGATAATACCTTTCTTCTTCTACATGTGTTTGGCTCCTTTGCCATAGATAAAGTGGCTGAGTGTGTTTGAAGTTGTTTCTGCATCTTCTAATGTTTTCTATTGATGCTCAGATCTGTTTTTTCACCAGTACCATGCTGCTTTTATTACATTAGTTTTGTGCTATAATTTCAAATCAGGAATTGTATTGTTCCCTGCCTTACCTTTGTTCTGAGAATTGTTTTTGCTATTCTAGGTCTTTTCTGATTCCAAAGGAAATTTAGAATTGTTTTTGATAGTTCTATGAGGTATGCTAATGGTATTTTGACTTGGATTACATTAAATGTGTATGGCAATTCTGAGCATTTTTACTATGTTGTTTCTTTTTATCCATGAGCAAGGTATATTGTTCCATTTTCTGATACCTTTTTTGATCTCCTTTTTCAGAGTACTGAAATTTTTAATGTATAGATCTTTTACTTCTTTTGTTAGATTGATTTTAAATATTTAATTTTTTTGAATGCTTCTGTGAAAGATGTGGTTTCCCTAATTTCTCTTTCAATGAGTTTGTGTTTGTGTACAGGAATATTGTTGATTTTTGAGTGTTAAATTTTTATCCAGCTACACTACTGAATTTGATTATTAAATCTGCAAGTCTTTTGGTGGAGTTCTTGGGGTCTTCTATATAGTATAATGTCATCTACAAATAATGACAATTTTTCTTCCTTTCCCATCCTAATTTGTTTTATTTCTTTCCCCTGTCTAATTACTCTAACTACTATTTCTAGAACTATATTGAATAGAAACAGTAATAATGAACATCCCTGCCTTGTTCCTGATTTTAGTGTAAAAATTTTCAGATTTTGACCATTCAGGATGATGTAGGCTGTTGATTTTTCTTAGCTGGCTTTTATCAAATTGAGTTAAAAATCAACTATTCCAATTTTCTATAGGGTTTTTATCATGAGTGGTTGAAAGAGTTTGTTTAAAGTTTTTTCTGTATCTACTGAGATGTTCATGTGAATTTTGTTTTTGGCTCTGTTAATGTGGTGCTTTACATTTATTGATTTACATACATTGAACCATTCCTGCATCCCTGGGATGAGTCCTATGTGCAATGATGTATAATCTTTGTGAAAA
Source organism: Hydrochoerus hydrochaeris (assembly GCA_004027455.1). NCBI lineage: Eukaryota > Metazoa > Chordata > Mammalia > Rodentia > Hydrochaeridae > Hydrochoerus > Hydrochoerus hydrochaeris. Next base: position 75,291 of record PVLA01003815.1, on the reverse strand, counting down.
GTATGGTTTCCCTAATTTCTCTCTTGGTGAATTTCTTGTTTGTGTACAAGAGTGCTGTTGATTTCTTTGAGCTGATTTTGTATCCAGTTACACTACTGAATTGAAGATTCGCTGCATTCTTATTGACAGTATCTATCTCACTGAAGATTTTTGACTATTTTCAAGAATAAATAAAACCTAATTGACTCAGTGTGTTTTTTCAAATGCACTTTTCCTTTCTTATATAGTAATTAGTACTCTTTTGATGTTAACATTGGATTAGAATTGTGTGCTTGGTTAAATTTTATAATAAAATAGTTTTTATTCATTAGAGTTAAATTGCTACTTATTCATTTCAAATAACAAATCATCAAAATTCAATAAAATTTTTAAAAAAGGTACTACTGGTCACAAAAATTGTAGTGTGCAATACACATTATTATACATATTTAACTTAATATTTTATAAAATAATTTTTTTAGAATTTTAATTTTTGCATGTTTATGAAAATTACTATTTATTACTTCCTGTTTTACTAACATAGGCTTCATTTTTAAAAAATGTTTAAAAATTTTCATGAGAATGCAAATACTGTACTAAATTTTTTAAAAAAAATTTTGTTTTTTTTTCATATCTGGTGTTCCTTTAACTATTTTCTATTTAATAGATTTCTATAAACATTTTTTTTCATACTAATCAAAAAGTTTTGATTAAAATTGGGAAATTATCAGATTCTCTAAGTAAATAAAAATAAAAGTCCTTACAACAATGTGATAATTTTATCAATACACATTACAGCATCCCTATAATTTTTCCTTCCTCACATGAAATATAATTTTGAATGGAATATTAGCTAAAGAGTCAATGGTTAAAAAGCAATTTTTTTGGCATCATCATATGCTGTTTTTTTTTAGACTTGAACTTGAAATAATTCTCCTGCCTCAATCTCCCAAGTGTTGGGATTGTGGGGGGTGTGACACCATCTTTGGCCATCATCATTGTCATAAAAATCAGAGAAGTGAAGCTGTAATCCCAGCATTTTGAGAAGCTGAAGTAGAAGAACTGTAAATTCAAGCCCAGCCCGGGCAACATAGTAATGTAGTGATGTAGTGTGAACCCATCTCAAATTAAATAGAAAAAATGTCTGAGGATGTAGTTTAGCTCAAAGATTCTGGGTCCATTTACTAGTAATGAAAAAGAAAAAGATTTTGACATTTTAAGAGTGTCTTATTTATCTATCAGGGCATAAGCTATTCTAAATGTAAAAGATTAAACAAATAAACATTTATTATTTCATAATTTCTGTGTGTTAGAAATTCATGGCTTGACTCTGGGTGAATCATGAAGTTGATTAAGATCAAGTTTAGGGACAGGATAATGGTTTCATCCTTAAGGTTGAGAGAAAAGATACATATCTAAATCTTCTGTGGTTGTTGGCAGGACTCAGATTCTGGTGGGCTTTTCTATTTTTGCTTCAGTTTCTCAGTAGCTGTTGGCCCATTACCTCATGTGGTTGCCTACCACCTGGGCATATCCATAGGAACATGCTTGTGGCAACTGCTTCCTGAAGAGGATTGAGAGCAAGAGAGAGAGAGAGAGAGAGAGAGAGAGAGAGAGAGAGAGAGAGAAATGTAAGCATAAAGTCATAGTTTTTCTTTAACCTTACACTGAAATTCACATCTTACCACTTTTGCTATAATCTATTTGTTAAAATAAGTTACTAAACTAAGTCACAAGATGAAGCCTATGTTGAAGGGAAAATATTACAAAGGGACTACCATGAATTGTGCTCATTTAAATTCTGTTCTAGCCTTTAGCTACCATGGAGGGTGCTGCAGAGCTGTCTCTCTAAGTTTTCTTTGCAGTTCCCTTCTTCCTTGTCACTTAATAGGAAACTTCAGTTTTTCCTGAATTTTCTTTCTTGTTCACTTGCCTGTCTAATCTGTTGGAAAAGAATGCAGACTTATATTGCTTTCTCTGATTTCCTCTGCTGTTGCCGTGGTCCTACTAACCACAATTTGGTGTCTGGATTATTGAGATAATTCCCTAATAGGCTTTCCTTCTTTTCTGTTTATCAACCAAAAGTTGATTCTTTCTATAGTAGCCAGAGTGACCACAGTGAGACATAAATCAGTTCATGCTGATCTGTCCAAATTCTGTATCAGTTCTGCATTTCACTCAGAGAAGAAGTAAAAGTTTATAATGACTCGTAAATCTTTGCATTAATTGACTGGGCATTCTCTCTGATTGCTTCTTCCATTTTTCTCTTCTTTTGTATGTTCCATTATGACCACAATAACTTCCTAGGTATTCCTCAAACTAAGAGGCACGCTCTGGCCCAGAGGACTTTTGTATAGCTTTCTTGTAGGCCTGTAAAACTCTATCCATGGTTATGTGCTTAGCTGACTTTCTCAACCACTTCAGTTCATTATTAAACTTTTTGGTAAGGTCTGTCTTAATCACTTCCTTTGATATTCCAACCTTACCCCACCTCATCATCCTTATCCTCTCTTTCTTTTCCTGTAATACTCATCATCTATCAAGAGTTACATTGCAACCCTCTAACAATAAATTAGCAGATCAAGGTTCTAATGCCAATGACAGTTTTGGAAGCAAAATCATTACATATGTAGTTATCTAAGATGAGTTTATAGTGAAATAAGGTGGATCCTTATCCAATATGGATGGTGTCATTAAAAGAGGGAAATTTTTGGCATAGACACACACACAGAAAAATCAACGTGAAGATGAAGGTACAGATTGGGTTAATGGATTCCAAAGGATACCAAAAATTATCAAGAAACCACCAAAAATGGGAAGGAATATAGGCAGCATTCATTACTATAAAAATACCTGGTAACATAATATTTTTAAAGAAAGATTACTTTGGAGACTGAAAATTCAAACAGTGTGGCACAGCCTCTGTGATTGGATTCCCCCTTGTCTGTGTCACTTCATAGTGGCAGCAACTGTGGAAGTAGATGTAGGTATAAGCAAGCACTTATATCTCAAACGAGGAGCAGAGAGGACCGCAGAGGCCAGACTTGCTCCCTGTATAACCCTTTTGTGAAAGCCCCAGGGGTCACAGGAGAGTATGTTCTGAGAGCTCTTGTTCAGTGATCCAGGCTATCCCAGTAGTCTCCTCTACTTAATGACTACACAGCACCACACAGTTCCACCATCCTGGGAACCAATCCTCCAAACACATGAGGAGACACAACTTATCCAAACCATAATACAGAAGAAATAGAAAATACACAACTTTTTGATAAAGGCAGTTAGCAGATACATTGGTGATCACGTTTGATGAAAGAGATGTAAAACAAATACAGAATATTGTCAGATTTAAAAAAATTGCATTGCAGATTGAATATACTTCAGTAGTGATAGTAGTATGACTTCCTGAAGAGAAATTCCTCATGCCTTATTCGTTCTATAAAAAACAAAAGCACATTCAGGAGATAAAATATTAAATTAATAAAGAATTTTGATATAAACCTGATATTACAGAAACCTTGGATAAAATTGTGTGTCTTGATAGCTAGAACACAATGATAGAATACTGTCATGCCTTTTGTTTATAGTTCATATTATAAGTATAAGATCCCAGAAATATATGATTTCTTTAAACTGAGGCTTCCAGACATAGACATTTTTTATGGATCAGAATTCCACATCAAATGATGCTTTCAAAATAGTGAATCTAATAAAATCTGAGCTATCTTATCCTGTCTGCCTTTACATTTAGAGAGAAAAAATGAGATAAGACACCATTCTTTTTATTTTACACTTAATTGTGCAGCTCATCCAAAGATAGACTTTTGTCATCAATTTCTAAACTATAAGCTCAAACACAATTTTTCCAGATGATTCTCATGGCAGATATTTTTGAAGCATAATTTTTGGCTTGCTAAACTTTACATTAGTGAAACCCTTAAATAACTTACTGGAAAAGAATAAGAATCCCATAAAAATATTAAAATGTACAGGGCTTATAGATTCAAAACAAAATAAAACATCAAATCTTGAAAATATGGAATGAAAATGATTCATTAATAATGGTTAATTCATTCTTTAACTTGAATCTTAATGATGAATTATTAAAGCACAATAGAGCAACATCTGGTTTTACATCAGGAAAGATTTTATCAATATTTTGAAATACTTTATATGAAAAATTATGTTCAGTGTGAAACCCAATTACATTATTGCAATATTTTTCAAGATTACATTGGGCTTGAATGAAAATACATTGCTGACAAATAAGTTAAAAAGAATAAATGATCTAATTTGTGGTAATGATGAAAATTTCACTGTCAGTCAAAAAGTCATTAATAATCATCTGATGGTTGGTACTTCTACTTGTGCAAACGAATTTCCTCAACAGTGGTTGAGTTTAAAATATTGAAGAGTTCATCTGTTCTGGTCACTTATTTTTAGATAGCAAACTAACCAAAAACATTATGTCTGAAAAGAATAATTATTATTTGTAATCATGCAATGATGATTTAGAAATGAAAGCCAATCAATCAAGAGTGAAGGAGTTTTATTGCCAAGCCTGGCAACGCAGTCTCTGTTGATTGATCTCGAGACTGCGCGCCTAACAACTAAGGGTGGTTATCTTTATAGTGGGTATGGGGAGGACGAGATTAGCGATGGTTGGTGAATGCAGGGTGGTAAGAACACAGGCAGAAAGTTGGTTGGTTATTGAGGGTGGCAAGCGAAGCATCAGTTTGGGGAAAAGGAAACTTATCTTATGAAACAGAAACTTAAGTAGGAAACAGAAACTTAATTTTAGAATGGAGCATACAGAAGAAGATGGCGGCACATTTGGTTAGTCAATGGTCTGAGCATTACATTATTATTCACATTTCTGCAGATTGTCTGAATGTAATGCACAATAGCTTTGGATCTCTCATGGTAGAATGAGATATCACCTTGGCATACATTCATTTGAGGTTTCATTAGTCTGGGTGTTGAAGAGGAATAGTTGATGAGGGCTGTCTATTGGTAACCTAATTGAAGCTCTGATTAGCATGAGTGTCTTATATTTGGCTTTTAAAAGCATCTTGGGCTTCTCCTATATGGCACCTTTATTTTTCCATGAGTCAGTCACAAAATAAGATTTTTTTTTTCAATGCTGGGGCTTGGGGTTTGAATCCAGGGGCATTGCACTGAGCTATACCTCTAGTCATTTGTATTTTTCATTTCAAAATGGGGACTCATAGGATTCACTAGGTCCCTAACTGTTATGGTTGATACATTGTGTCCACTTGAGAAATTTAGAAGTTTACCTAAGAGACTCAACAGGGAGCCAGGATACTTGCTTTGTAAATATCCTCATCTTGTGCAAGAGGAGAGCACAGAGATTTTGTGGGTGCTACATTTGCTCTGACAGAGCTGTGGGGCGGCCTCCATACAATATAAGGAAGGAGAAGAGGCTTGTTCTTCTCCCTTTTTGTTCCTGCTACTTCTGCTGGCTGATGCCTTGAAGTGTTAGCCCTGTGCCATGCTATCCTGCCTTGGAACCAGTTGATTATGGACTGAAACCTTGATGAACAGTGAGCTAAATAAACCTTTCCTTTATTCATTTTGGATGTCAAGTATTTTGTCCCAGCAATGAGAGAAAGGTAACCAAGACACTAATATATCCATCCTGGGCTCAAACTTGTGATCTTCCTGCCACAGTTGCTCAGAGTTGTGAAATTATATGCATGTGTCATCACACACAAATATAGTAATGGTGTATAGAGACCCAAGTGAAAGTGGCAAAGTTAGATAGAGTTAGATAAGAATATTATAGGCAGTTGAAAGAACTAGGCCTTCAAAGGAACCAGCACAGAAGACCAAATACCTTGCAAATCTGGCAGATCCATACCCTCCTGCTGTGGGCCAGACCTCAAGACAAAAGGTCAATGAAACACACATTTATCCTCAGGATAACCATCAGGGATTGATATTCTAAATAGGTCTCTACCATCCCAAGGAAGCCAAAAGTCACTAACCCAACTCCCTACAGCCAAAGGCCCTATTCTGTATGCAGATCTACTTGCTAAGTGATTCATTTCCTCCAATTTAATCAATTTTACCAGAATAGTTGTCTCTTGTTGGTTGGCCATAGATCCGTCCCACCTCATGCCCACCTTGAGAAATCCTGTTTTTCCCAACTGTGGAGCCACCTCACATTGTGGTTTTGCACTATAAAATCCCTAGAAAAGGTGGGGTCCTCTGCAATCTATTCAGGACTCCTGTCTCTCTCTCAGACAAAAGCTTTCTTTCTCTCAATAAGTATATTCTGATTTTAATCTCCATTGTTCCTAAAATTCATTCTTTGATTTGAGAGAACACTAATTTGTACCAGAGAGCTAGTAGGCTGGGAATTTCTTTTCTCTATATGAAAAGCTTCTAATGAAACCTAGTTTTTAAATGCTTTAACAATTTACTGCTTAGACAATTCAATCAGAAAGTCATAAATAGAAAGAGGAACTTGATTTTCTTGATGATATCAGCAGTGTTCATGTTCACTGAAAGAAGGAACTCACACAGATCATCTTGAACAAGCACTGGCACATACATATTTATGTTAAGTAGTATTTACTTTCAGTCACTTTGAGGTTTACAACAAAATTGAACAGAAGATGTGATTTCCATAGATCCATGCTGCCACACACACCTACCTTTCTGCCTTCTCAATATCTCCCATCAGAGTACCACATTTGTAAAGGGAGATGAGCTTTCACTGATACACCATTGTCACCCATAGTCCATTGTCTGTATTAAGATACACTCTTGCTCTTCTACTGAACAAATTTATAATGCCAAATATGTCATAAAGAGTAGTTTTATTGTCCTGAAATTTTTGTTTCACTTATTTATAAAATTTTGGTGAAAAAATCAATATAAAAACTAAGGGGATAAAATATAGGTTAAGATATGCCTATTTAAGCAAATTTAAATTAATAATTAATAGTATGAAAGCATTTCATTTAAAACTGAACATGTTTCATAGATAAAATTAATGAATATCTTTCTCAAAAGATAGGCCCAATGAGTGTTAGCTACCACTGTATGTTACCCTTTCGACACTGGATTTCTGCTTCAAGTTGTCAAATAACTATGATTATTAATATCCACAAAGTAAAGTTTTGATTGCTTTGTGTAATTCTAGTGATTTGTGAATAGCATTTAAAGTTTCACAATTTCTTTCCTTGTGAAGGCATTACCTTGCCATCTCCATTTTATGCATAATAGAACTTAGGTACAGAGAGTTTAAGCAATTTTCTCAAAGTCAAACACTAAGTCTGTGGCAGAGCCAACATGTAAACCCAGACTGGCAGCAGATAAAGACTCTTAAGCAGTAAAGCCTAGTTTGGGTGAGGAAAAAATCAAGAATCATAAATTGTAGGCTGTCTTGTACTTGGTGAATAATTTATTTGGTTATTGGATATTGTGCTTTCATTTAAAGGTTAATACCAGAACTCAGCTCTTGGTTGCTAATACCTTTTTCTAACACAGAGAACCAAGATTTCTTAGAGAAATTGCTGGTTCTATGAATAGAATAATTTTATTATGAAAGATATTTCAGTGATGCAAAGTGAAAGAAAGTTCACACACACATACAAAGAGAGGAATAGAAAAGAGAAATTAGGACATTTCAAAAGGACACAAGAGTAAACCTGACAGTGTTCTCAATGGCTGAGTTAGGATAAACCTGAAGTACAAAATAAAGTATAACTCAAGGTATAATATTGTGGGCCCATACTTATATAAATAATGGAATAAATAAATGAAAGAAGAGACAAATCATTATGGAAAAAATATTCTAAATGATATATGTTGCTACTCTTCCTCTAAGAGGTATGCTTTCATTTCCTGAGCCTTTAGGATGGCTAGGCTAAAATAATTCAATTCCAAAGAACAAAGGATGGGAAGAAAATAAATACAAACCTGACCAATACCATTGACTAAGAGATCAAAGTCCTCTTTCCCAGTGATAAATTATGTTGTTAACATGTACTACTTTATATGATGTAATATGAAGGGCAGTAACCATGTGAAAGCATAACAGACCAAACAGGATCAGCCTACGAATACCTGACCAGAAGTCTTTAAAAGTATCCAGGCCACAGGCCGAGAAACTGTAGGAACAGAAGAGACTGAAATATGTTGACTGAATGCAATTATGTAACCAGGTTTGCACCCTACAACAGAAAGAGTTATCACTGGTGCAATACCTAGTGAAATCTGAAGAAAATATACAGTTTAGCTAATAATTTTATTTCATAGTTCTGAAACATGCATCATGGTTATATAAGATGTTAATATTAAAGGAAACAGTAAAAGGTTTATAGGAACTCTCCTAATTTTTCAGCTATCTTGTAAATTTTAAATTATTTCAAATGTGTATTAAAATTACAATACAGCATAACAATATGTTATCTAGTGGAAACATACAATGAAACAGAAAGAAGGAATACTGGTTAGAAGAAAATTTAACATCACATGTTGACTATGGTTATTTATGGGTCTTAGGGATATGAATTAATCTTCCCTTAATATTTTTTATTTTTAATTACTTACACTGAGCATATTTTACTTTCATAATTAAAAATGTAAAAAATGGAAAGGCAATGTAGTATAAACACAGCTATAAATAGCACTTGTTAGGATTCTCAGAATGTTAATTGATACAAATGAGAATGCTAACCAGTTTATTTATTTATTTATTTATTTTGGGTTTGGAAGAGCTAGTTCAGTGGGAGCTAGGACAATAGTTGGGTGAAACCTCTGAAAGGTGTACACTGCTTCCTGTTTTCTAATGCTTTTGAGAAAGAAATTACAGTGCTATTCACACTTTCTACCTATTCCTATTGAAAAATGAATTAGCAAAGCAAATTATGGGCTTTGTGTGAATCTGTTTCCTCATCTGAATCTGAAGGAAAAATGCCAACAATATGGCGGAAAGAAATATGTAATGCACTGTATAAATGTTAAGTACCATTACTATAATCAATGCATTGTTAGTACAAGTATTGCAATACAATTACAATAATAGTAACAGTGGTTCTAGTATTTTACTAGCAATACTGGTCAGTATTGTTCAATGCAATGTGATATCCTGTGCAGCATCCTGAAACAGGAAAAGTACATAACTGGAACTATTAAGTGTACATTTCATTTAATGGACCCTTCAAAAATTCATTCATTTTACTTTAACTACTATTGTTTCTTCAAGTAAAGTACAAAGTTAGGGAAATGCTGAAAAACTCAACAGAAAGAACTCTTTTACTTATTGTATGATGGCTCTTCTATTTGCCATAAGACAGGTCAATGTTTCCTTTGATATCTTTGCTGTATCTTATAGTTATGCCTGTGAGAGCCATCAATACATTGCAAGATGTTCATTTTGTGTTTATTTGCTCATTGTTCTGGGTTCTTTGAGGACAGTACACTACTTTAGATATCTTTATATTCTCAACAGCAACCAAGATAATTTTCCCAGCATATCAAGTATTTTAAAAGTTTACTGTGTTGATGTATTTGTATATTATTCAGACAGGTTTAGAGTTCTGTTACAAGGCACTTGGAAAACAACCAGATTTTAGAGTAACGTTATATTTCAATACAGTGATAATACATTTCAGTAGATCTATTTAAATTGTGAAATACTTCTTCTAGACATCATAAAAAAGAAATGCAAAGTATTTATTAATGTGCAGTGAAATACCAGAGGAATAAGCAGTGGAATGTGCAGGATTTTTTTTTATCAGAGTAACAGGAGACTGATCAAGTTGTACTCCTTGCTTTTAATTCTAAGGAGTTATGACTTAAGGAAATTTTTGGAATAGGGCTAAATAATCAACCATAACTCAGCTTTTGCTATTTGTCATACATGCTGTGACATCTTTTGTAAGTTGGGTAGTTTTTATTGCCCCCATTTTGAGTGAAGAAATAGGTTAAGATAGGTTAGCGACTTGTGCAGAGTAAATTGGAGCTAGTGCTAGTGTTCTCTTCATTCTACAAGTAGAAGTTTTGTGTATATAAACTTATTATTGACCATCTTCATTATTCTGCTCAAACTGCCATTATAGTTCAATAAGCTAGTTGGTTTAAATAACTGAAATATATTTTTTTTCAGTTTTCTGGAGACTGGGGTATCCACCATCATGCTACTAACATGAGTCTATTTGATTATGGTGAGGGTTTTGCTCCTGGCTTGTAGATAATGCATCTTTAGGGGACAGACATGGAAAGTTCAAAAACAAGCTTTTGAGATCCTTCTGTTTTAAGGTATTAATATCAACATGAAAACTTACTAAGTAGATTTAGATAAAGCTAATTAACAGAGCCCAGCATTGCCAGGTGTGGTGGTGCACACATTTAATCCCAGCACTCTGGGGGCTGAGACAGGAGGATTGCTGTAAATTTGAAGCTCACGTGGGTTACATAGTGAGTCCAAGGCAGCCTGAACTACATGATGAAACACTGTGTCAAAAAACAAAGCAAAGCAAAGCAAAACAAAACAAAACAAACTCTACACCAGAGCCCAGCATTCAATACCTTATCTAACACTAGTCATCTTTCAAAGGCACCTTCTCCAAATGCCATCCCATTGGTAGATAAGGTTATAACATGTGGATTTGGGGGCAAACATAATCACTCTATCCATCATTTCATAACCATGGATTTAGAGTAAAAGCATTTTTTCAGATGTATCTCCAAAAGATTTTTTTTTTTTTTGTACCAGGGATTGAACTCATTACCTTGTGCTTGCAAGGCAAGTGCTTAGGCCACTGAACTAAATACCCAGCCCCCTCCCAAAGATTTCTTATAAGTACATGTAAAGGTTTTATCCTTTAAAAATCATCTTTAACTTTCTTGTTTAATCTACAGCTATTTTAATAGGGGAAAAGAAAGTTTTATTAATAGAAAATAAAACATACAGGCTTTTGCAAATTGAATTAAAAATCAGACAAAGGAAAATCAAATATAAGATCAAGCTTTAACGATTTATTTTTATTGGGCTAAAAAAAGATGGCTGATTGATAGGCAGCATGACAGAGAGCCTTTCTGAGAAAAACAACTCAGATGCTAGAATTTAACACCATGGAGAAGACCAGATGAAAGGAGAGGAATTTTCACGACCCAGGAAGAAACTAAGGAAAAAGAAAAAGAAAAACAATTAAAAAAGAAGAAGTGTGGATGGAGGGCTGGAGCTGAGCATGCTTACTTTGCTGTACTGGGCACATCTTAGAGTCGGGCAACTCATGATTGAGCTGAGGTTGTAGCCCTCCTGAGAGTGAGGGTTGGTGAGCCTGAGACCTTTGGCAGGAGGAGGTGCTGCAACAGGAGTGGAAATGCAAACCAAGCTGCACGGACTTTGGTGAGAGCTGAGAACTGGGTTTCTCAGAGCAGGGCAACTGGCTAGATGACATATTGAGTTGAGCAATACAGGCTTGAATCAACAACTGAGGCAGTGTCAATCGGCGGCTCCTGGCCCAAAGTGGATTGGTGGGATCACCTTGGGATGGGCCATGTCCCTGATTGGGACCAACAGCCAGGGACAAGGCTGTCCTGAACCTGTGACATCCACAGGGCACACACTAACATGCTGAAGACACTCACCGGTTGACTGGCTTAGAAGGGAGGGGCTGGTCCACATTGCCCCTGTGTTCACCTCACAGATCAACAGCAAACTGGAGAGGGCAGCAATCCTCTAGCCAGTGTGCTTCAGAAAAACTGTAAGCAATACAAAAAGGTCCTGAGAGCTCCACCATTCACCTCTCTGAAAGAAAACAGAAACATGACAAGACAAAGAAACAACAAAAAGCCTCCAACCACCGACCCAGCGAAAATAAGTCCAGGAGAGGTAAATACAGAGGAGATCAAGGGCAGCAAACATAAAATATCAGACATGGCCTCATACTTCCATGACCTCATCAACAAATTTAAATATGAAATTCTAACTCAGGTGAAGCAAGACATAAGAAGATTAATAAAAGAAACACTGGGTACTCCTGAAGAAGACACAAATGGAAGAATGAAGGAACCCAGAGAAAGGAGAGAAGCCTTTGATGAAGAATATAAACAAAATCTAGAATACATGAAACAGATCCAAAGAGAATATCAGGAAATTAAAAACTCCACTGACAAACTTCTTGACAGAAACTAAAGACAGACTTTCAAAACTTAAAGATAGATTTGCAACATATGATTGTGAAGGGAAGGATCTTTTAAAAATAACAAGGAACCAGGAAGCAACAATACAAAGGCTAGAAGACAACAAGAAGATTTATAACTTGAGAGTAAAAAACATGAATGAAGAAGCAGGGACAAATACAAATGAAATAAAAAGGCTATTCACAGAAATAATTAAGGAAAACTTCCCAAGCATAGGAAATGGAAGTGATGTTCAGATATATGAGGCATACAGAACTCCAGCCAGCTAAAACAAAAAATATCTACACCCTGACATATAATATTCAGGATCCCATAAATCCATCACAAGAACAGAATATTAAAAGTGATAAGAGAAAAGAAACAGATTACCAAAGGAAAACTCATCAAAATCACAGCAGACTTCTCGATGCAAACCATCAAATCAAGAAGAGCTTGGAGCGAAATATTCCAAGCCATGAAAGAAAATAACCTCCAACCCAGATTGATGTAACCTGCAAAACTGTCTCTCAAAATTAATGGAGAGACAAGATATTTCCATGACAAAGAGGAACTGGGGGAGTTCCTAATCCAACCCTGCAAAGAATATTGAAGGACATTCTAGAGAGAGAAGAAAATCACCAAGATTCTAGGAACAGTGGCAGAAAGGCCTCAATGAAAGGGGCAGACAGTGGAAGGAAGGAGAAAAGTAAACAACAATGACAGAAAAATAGCATAGCAGAGGAGGCAGAGAAGATTGGCTATACTGCTGTTTTGTCTTGGCTGATTTTTTCAAATCTGGTATGCTTGAGAGTATCAAGGCTGAGAGTAGAGGCAACTACTCTGAAGATGACAAAATTCAATAGGATACCCATTCTGGTTTGATTATTAACTGCCTTTGAAGTCCTATAATGTCTCCAATGTTTGGTTTTTATTAATACTGCTATATACTGCTATGTTTAATTATACTATGCCTGACGATATAGACAATTTTATTGAAAATAACAAGAGACATCATAGTAACTACTGTAGATCACCTAGTATTCTGGTTTTTTACGTCCTTTTCATTTCATGTTTTTCTAGGAATTTGTTTTGTTGACTTGTTTTGATTTGTTTTTCCCTAGAAAAGCTAGGTATACATATAGAGACTCATGCATGTGTAGAACTTCTAAACAGTTTATGAGAATTGATTATAGTTATTATAAAAAAAGAGAGGAAAAGAAAGTATTCTAAAGGATATAACTTCATGTATGTTTAAGTGTGTAGGATTGATAACCATATTACTAAGTTTTTGTTGGATGGATAAACAAAACTGATTGCAGTCTCACTGCTTAAATGTCTACTTTGTATGAGTTACTTTTGTAACTTGAACAACTACTTCTAAGAGGAAAATATGTAATTATCAACTAGTGATTTCTTACTGTTTTTTAAAATTATGTATTATTTCTACCCTCTTTCTATTTCATTTTTTTCTTTAAATAAAAAAGATTTGTTTTTATTTTTCTGAAGTTAGTTTGTATTTATCTTTTTTTATTGTATCTGAGTCTCCTAAAAGCTCCAGCCTCTGCTTCTAGGTACTTTGCCCAGTCTTTTAATAAACACCTCTTCAGTACTGTGCTTTACAATTACCGCTTCCCTGTATTTTCTCTGATTAAGTTCTATAATTAATTCCCATTGTGATAGAACTCTATATGTCCTTATATTAGATGTGGGAAAAAAAAAGAAAACCAGCATAACTGCTATAATTTTGAACTGGAAACCAGTCACTGTCATTTTGTTTTCTTTTGTAGAATGTCCATAGCTTTTGCATAGCACTGTAGGCTAGAAATTAATTTCTGATTGTTATGTTGCCACTCTGAGGCACATTGACTACAGAGAGTTTCTGTAAGTGTGTGTGTGTGTGTAAACAGGAAAAATTATAGAAAATCATTTTACTTTTAACTTTGTATATGCAATGTGATCAAGAATATGGTGAATGTTTAAATTTTAAAAATATTAAAGTGAAAGAAACATTGACATTAATTCCTCTCAAAATATCTCCCCTTGCTTTGAAAACACTTACTCACTCATTCTTGCTGTCTTCTGAAGCAGTTTTGGAAATTCTTTTCTAGAATTTTTTTAGTCTTGCTGCCATTAGTGGTTCAATATCTTGAATTGATTCAAAACATTTATTTTTTGTGATCTTATTGACTTTAGGGAAGAGGGAGAAGTCACATTGTCCTAGGTCCCATGAACAAGATAGATGGATAAACATTGTGATGTTTTTAGGACCGTGGCTTTTTGTTGGCTGGCACAAGGAACAAACTGTCACCAAATTTTCTTTTCTCACCTCATAAGGACATTTACAAAAGAGTACTTCCAGACTTGTTGTAGAAAGTGCCAATAACGATGAGATAACTATTCAAAGCAAGACAGAGTATTTTATGGGAATTAATAGCAGTGTTTCTCTTACTATAGTATTAAAAAATTAAGCATTCACTGTATATTTTCATCACTCTTTACTTACTTATAATTAAGAAAAGAGAGTCTACACAAAATTTCTTAGTCTGTGCCTACTACTCATCAGAGTCTTGCAAATTTACTTACACACCTAAAAAGAAATTAATATAACAAACATATTGGGAGAAAGAATGTCAAATATTTTTTATTATTTCTCTAATACTGTCCCAATGAAAATTTAGTTTAAAATTCCTCAAATATAGGGACATACAGAGTTCTACCATAAATATATGTCCTTTGTGAATTTATAAGTAAATAGACATGATTTGAGACCATACTGCTAACTGAAATAAATCAAACTCGTGTGTAGATACTGTATTGTCTTCCTCATGTAAGAAACTAAAAAATTATATATGTTACAAACTCTACAATAAACACTGTGTAAGGGTAATAAACTGTTCAGAGAGGAGAAGTAAATGGAATAAGGCAAAAGAGGAAAGAAAGAAAAGGAAAAAGACATAAATTTATATATATATATATATATATATATATATATATATATATATGATAGCTAAAATGACTGTACTACTAATTGTATTAGTTATTGGAAAAGAACAGTTAATACTCATGTGTTTAGATCAATTTTACATGTCTATATCTGTTAATCTAATCAACCCTCTTGAAGGTAACAATATACAGTATTACAATTCTAGAAAAGAATTTCCAAAACTGCTTCAGAAGTTTTGTCAAGTTTCTATCATCTTGTTTTGTTAACCTATGCTGTTATTGTATTTGGTTTCTTGTTGTTTGTTTGTATTGCTTTTGTTGCTCTTTTCTGTGTCTTTTTTAATCTTAAAAAAGAAGAAATGATATTGCTTATCAGTTAACAATACACTCAACTTTAAATATTAAAATTCTGTAGCATCTAAAAAATGATTCAAATTCAGGATTAGTTTGGAAGGATTTGATGCAGATTTTGTTCATTTTCCAGCAATCAAATCAGTCTGCTGTGTTCACTGTTTGTGAACCAGTTCCACTGAAGCATCATTCAGGGAAAGAATATTGCCAAGTCTTTTATAAAATGACTCTTGTCTTAATTAAATCTTACAACCCAAATTTCTACTCTCTGAGGTACAGAAACAGGAGAATACCATAGAAATCAGTAGAAATAAACAAAGCCCCAGGTTGCACAGTGGAAGGTTTCCAGAAATAATAGAAAATAACAAGATTATTTGATTAAGATTAGACAAATTACAGAAAATATTAAAACACTGGTTCAAACTCAAGTGAAATTAAATCACTGGTTCAAGCTCAAGTGACATTTGAGCCAGATTTCCACACTGATTTCAACACTATATATGGCAAAATCTGATTCCAAATTTCTGGCTAAATGTTATATTTGTCTCAAGCAGAGAGTCAGTATTGGGAGATAAAAGTGAAAGTATGAAGCTGGTTGTGCATTCACTGAGAAAATTACAAGCACTTCATTTACTTTGTTCATGAATTTTTGCTTAATTTCTTGCTTACACTCTTCTTACTGTCACTTTTCTTAATTATTTTGTCATTTCCTTTTCTTTCTTTTAATATTCTTAAAAATCTCCAATTTTCCATGAAGGAAAAGAAACATTACTGTTAATCTCTCCTTTCATTTGTAGATCCTGAATTTCATTTTGAGTATTTTGTTGGGTATGCTTGGATTGCTACTATGTGAATAATTTCTTTTTTTAAGGGTGAATTTTTTTTTTCTTTTGAAAGTAGTAGAAATCACAACAAAACAAGACAGAACAAAGCCAATTGAGACAGTGCAGTGAATTTGGTACAGAACTTCACAGCAGGTTCCTGGGATAACAGTAATAGGAACCATAGTATATCTCATTATCTTCACAATAGTTGTCTAGTCAATTAGGTATAGCAATATCAAACCAAAGACAAAACATTATAAAAATCACTCAAAAGAGAATATTGAATAGAGTAAAGCAATTAATCATACTGAAACAAAACTGAAAACAACACTTGCTTTCAAAGAGAAGATAGAGGAGACCCCCCGTATTTGCTATATTGCATAAAGTCATCCTGCCAAGAGATGCTCAGACCTCTATGCCCAGGGTTGGTTTGGGATGTTTGATTCCAAGCCCGCACACCAGTGAACTCACAGGAGACGTTCATGGGTCTCCTTCTTGCTCACGCTGGAGGAAGGCGCTTACCAAGAGGGCAGGCGAATTGCTTCCTTGTGTAGCCTCCTGGGTTCCACCATGGTCTTGGCCAGATCTCGGAGGCAGCTCTCTGGTTCGCCTCTTGGCTCACACTGGAGGAAGGTGCATACCAAGAGGGCAGGCAAATTGCTTCTTTGGTGAATAATGTTTTTTAACCTGTCCTTCATACAATACGTTTGATGCAGTTGATGGTAAATAAAAAGGGACTCCAAAGCTTTCTATTTAATACAAAAATGGAACCCATTATTGAACTGCAAGACATTAATCAACATCCCTAAGTGCCATCTCTAAAAGGTTATAAAAAAGGTGAAAATTTGTAAGCAATCAAACAGCTAGATCCAAGTAAACATCATCCATTTCCATCATTTATAATATTTTCTGGTTTATTCCAAGCTCAATTTTATTAGATTCTGATGAGAATGTTTCTTCAAAACTCTCCAACTTCTTTTTTGAACGAGCAAAACAAGCTTTGCAGAATCAAAGAAATCTGACCACACATTAAAAGTAGCTTTTTCAAACATACTTGATTTTGCTTTGTTTTATTTATAACTTATATTTTTCTCATTCATAAGTCTTATGTTTGCCTTTCCAGTACCCTAAATTGACTATTTAGCAATGGGTTTCTTCAAAAGCAAGGAATAAATTCCAGTCATTGGTACATGAAGTCTTTTGGGGTTTCATGTTCTAGATTCAGTATAATGGCGTCTGGATTTCTTTTTCCTCCACCTTGCTCAGTCTCAAACTTGTCACAACATTAAAAAGGAAAAAGCCCATAAAAATCACATTTGAATGTTTGCAGAAAAATTGGATATAAACTACTTCAAGTTTTGAAATTTATTAGCAGTTTCTAAACATTATGGAAAATATTACAAAGTGTATATTAAAAGCTAGTGTTAATGTCATTCGTTCTCAAAAGTTTAGAGATAACTCTAACATTGTATTACAAATTTTATCAATGGTCTAAGCATTTCAAGCATACCATCTACCACAAATCTCATTGCTTCACAGCAAAACTCAAAGAAACATTTGAAGAAGAAAAATTGTTTCCATGTAAACTATGTATTGGAAATTCTGATTTTGGTTGGTAGAAAAATAAACATATTATAGACAAGTATAAAACTTTGGAGCCATTTAAGAAACCTGATTTTATCTTTTTTTACTTTGTCTTTCTTTCTTCCCTCTCTCTTCCTTCCTTTCTTTTTCATTCTCCTGTCTCCTTGCTCTCTTCCCCCTCTCTTTCCCCCTCCCTTCCTTTCCTTTCCCTTTCCTCTCCTTCAGTTCTCTTATCTCTCTTGCTAGCTATATGGAAACTAAAACAGAGTGTGGCTTACAATTTTATTGCATTATCAAAAGTCATCACAACTTCACCCTCTTTTCTGGCTTACCAAATCCTAATTTTATCGGGATGTCATGAAGCAGGCTCTTGCATAATATCAAGAGACTAGAGTAGAATGTAAGAGTCAAATGGAGATCTAAAAAGAAAGTTGATGACTAGTATCACTGAGAAAAAAAATGGCAAAGTAGCTTGTTTATTAGTTTTGAAAATAGTTGTGCTCCAAGATGCATGTCATGGTCATGATTTTATTAGGAACAAAACGGAAAATGGTAGAAAATCCAAGCCAGGATCTTTACTGGGTTGACCTTTGAAATCAAATCTGGACCTGACTCCTTCCAGACATCTGGCTGTTGGAAAATAAAATCCTTCTGTGTACTTCTTTTTGTTATGTAACTACACGAGAAAAAAGGAGATTGATTTAGGAAAGACCTACAAGAGGGTAATTTAAAAACCAGGAAGCAAAACTGAGAAGAAAAACCAAATACTATATTTGTTCCTGAGAGAATTTGGGTTTTATGTTTACAAATAGTGTTAAATTATGTCAAGATGTGAACCACATTACTAGTAAATAAAAGTAGTAGTATCTCTCAATAGTAAAGATGACTGTAAATGGGAGAGTTTTATGTCTCCAGTAGCATTCACATTGGATCAGGCTTCCTAACTCTAGATAATCTTGTGGGAGTCTTGATCCAGATCAATAGTTTCCAAACTCTGCTCTCAATTGCAGTTCCTCGGTGCCTTCAGGATCCACTGAGGTGAAGAACAGAGAAGGTTGTCTCCTCCCATCAGTTAGGACAGTTCTACCCTCTTTAGTTTCACATATTGAGGTTCCAAGAAAAGAAGCAAAAATTACTTTGCTGATTTAAAAACATTTGACAACTGCTGGTCAATATTTCACTGCTTTTCAAACTTGGCTGTGCATCAAAATTCCTTGGGGAGATTCATAGAAGTATTAATTTCTGAGTTTTTTTCCATACCTACTAAATACAAATTTATGTTGTTGGGTTGAAATATCTGTATTTTTACCAAGTTCTGCAGGCAAGTATTATTCAGTTCACTTTAGGAAATAATGACCTCTGAGGTTATTTCCAAGATTTAAAATTCTATAATTCCTATTAAGTTAAATTTACAGTTAGAAAGAGATCCACAGTCACAGACAGCATCTACCTACATACTTGCCTGTTATCTGGATGATGGGGTTAAACACAAAACAAAATGCATTCCTAACATCACAGAGCCTAAACTCAGTGCGGAAGGTACAAAATAGTGAACAAAAACAAAATATTCATTCTTGGCAAATATAGACATGAATAACCAATAAGGAATCTATTTATGTGGGTATTTATATACAATTCAGAATACATGTAATAGGTATAATACAACATATTTAGGATAACAAGAATAAAACCCATAACTTAAATAAGGAAAAGGGCAATAAATGTTTACAGAAAATTTATAGGTGCAAAATACAGTGTTAGGAAGTTGAAATATAAACTGTCACTTTAGCTTCATGGCAAATTTATAAATGCTATCGTCATTCTCATTTTTAAAGTAGGGAAACTGATCTCTAGAAAGGGCAAATAATTTGCTCATAAACATAAAGTTAATAAATACTAATCCTGGTACTGCAATTTACATTTTCTGTTTTAAAATAAATACTATCCTTAATATTTTGCATTGACTCAGTTTAACAGATTAGATACAGGTTTAAGTTTTAGTTGATTATGCCTGGAGGAATGGAACAGATCTTGGACACTGGCACAGAGTCTAATCTCTCTCTCTTCCTATCAGTCTCTGTGTACCTACCTAGGTCTCTGTCTGTTTCTATGTCTCTGTCTCCATCACACACACACACACACACACACACACACACACACACACACCCATCCACAGAGTCTCATCTTTCTTCTTTTTTTTCTTTTGGATAGATCATAGACATGGAAACCAGGAAAAATAAAAACAAACTCAACAGGAGTTTAGTTTTCTTTCTTTCTTTCTTTCTTTCTTTCTTTCTTTCTTTCTTTCTTTCTTTCTTTCTTTTTTGTCTTTTTTTGAGAAAGGGTCTCACTATGCAGTTCAGGCTGGCCTCGAGCTCACTTTGTAGCCCTGGCTGGTCTCGCACTCACAACAATCCTCCTGCCTCAACCTCCTGAGTGCTGATATTACAGGTGCGAGCCACCACTCACAGCAGGAGTTTAGTTTTCTGCCCACATTTATGCTTCTTTCATTTCAGTATAACAGATATTGGGAGACTCAACATTTCATTTTGAGGAAAGAGTAAAGGATTTGAAAGCAGAAAAGCTCAGTTCATGTCCTGTGTGTGACTTTTCTCATCTCCAGTACAGGAAATAACATGACTACCATAGAGTATTATGAGAATTAAATGAAGGCTCCTGAAGCAAATAGGGAATACTAGATACAATAAGAGACAGAATATCTTTTAGAAAGGAAGGGAGGCATTGTACTCTCTCCTGGGAGGAGACACAACTAATGAAGGAAAAATTGAGAAGCATCACGTTATGCATACACTACATGTCAATATGTATACAGGTTTTGCCTGAATATATTATAGTATTCATTTATTCATTATATTTTATGAAATGAGTTATTTACTGAACACCTCCTCCAGGTAAAGACATTTTTTAAAATATTCTGGTCTCTGGGAAAGTTAGAGTAAGTCTCTGCTCTTACATTCCATTTGAAAAGAGATAAATAAAAATAAGTGGAATTATAAGTAAAATAACTTGAGAAGTACAAGGGTTATGAAAAAAGCAAGAAATGAAATAAAAAATGTCAAGGAACTTGCATATTGATGGTGTATAAAAGAAGGTGATCAGAGGTGTTTTTTCTGAGGAAGTATCAATTGAATAGAAGAGTAAAGAATGTAAAGGAGATTTGTGTGGTAGCATAGAAGAGAACATTCTGTGCAGAGGAAAAACTTGCAAAACCTACTTTCCTACAGTGTATTTCCTTGTCCCTTGGGTTAGCATCTATCTGTCCTCTGGCTTTTTTGAGTGCAAAACCATAGTTGCCTAGTCCAGCAATTTTCTCGACTTGATCTCTTGCTCATTTATTGTATTTTTGGTGCTGTAACATCAATGTCAACTTATATCACTGGACATGAATTTCTTGTTTGGGTCCTGTTTTTTTTTTTTTTCTTGTATTCAAAAATAGAATTTCCTCTTTCAAACTGCATCTCCATTTTTCAGGTCAGAGATTTCTATGGTTTCCAAGAATGTACAATTTTGTATTTCTATGGACAAGTTATCTGAAAATGTGCAGAGTAAGTAGAATTTCAAATCTAACTGTAGTTTTCTTTCAAGACATACAAAGCTATTTAGAAAAGGCTTTTTAATATTAGAGTAATTTATTTGATCTTAAAAATGCTCAGATCCTGAGGTTTCAGTAGAGGACAGGCTAATAATTCACTAGTTGTAAAAGCTACTGTCAGTTTCTGATTTCTGCTAAGTCAAAGTTGAAATTTCCTGGAGGGGAGCATATTCTGAGAAGTGTTACTTCAATTGCGGTCTTGTCAGTAGTCAGCTACTTATTGTAGTATCCTACAGGGGTGGTCCAAGAACAAGTTCTCATTAATATTCAGCATTATCTCAAGGGAAGGGAAAACAAATTAGCTTCCTATGTTATCAGAAGATTCTAAACATGATGCAGAGAATGGCATCAGAGAATCATATCTCACTTCAAATCCATGGGAGGTTTATTTGATAGCAAAAATGAATGATCCAAAATTTTTTCTCTCATATTATTTATACACGTGTCTTAAAGAACCAGCAGTGGAGGAACAAAAAAATCATAAATAATTGACTTTTAAAAAGTCTGGAAGATAGTTCAAAATGAAAGACAAAAACAAAAACAAAACAAAAATCAGAATAGCAAAGACAAGAAAGCAGATATTCAATTATCTGCTCCCAGCTCCCTCCACCCACCCAATGTAAGGGAATAGCCTTCTCCTTGGAAACCCTTCAGCATGTAGAGGGAGAGCACAGAGTCCTGAGTCTCTCTTCTTTGGTAGATTTGTTGGCATGCATAAAGTGAAACACAACAATAGCAAGAGAATAAAAGCATAAAGCACCAGGGATTTATGCATGTATCTGTAGTCTCTGGGAAAAAAAATTAAACATGGATATGTAAAAATTACACTTTCAAAAAAGCAACTAAAGATTTGGGGGGTTAGGGCCAGCCTTAAATTTCAAGCACACAAGTATGTGGCTGGCATGAAATACAGAGGTAAGTTTGCAGCTCACTGTGTGTAGGAGCGCTCATTATTATGTTTCCATTTCACTTCTTTGGAATCAATTGTATCAATTGTTTTCTCTCTCTCTCCCCCTCTCTCTCTCTTTTAACAACCACCTTGCATGTATTCCTTTTACTTAGAGTTTCACCTGTATGTTGGGAGAAAGGCCCATTATTAACCAGAGAATTGGTATGTTTCTCCATCTTCTTGTGAGAATAAGCCATAGTGAGTTAAAAAGACAAAAGGATAAAAATGAAATCAATATTTATTCTGGGTTATTTAATGGTTCATACTACATATATTTTAATTTGAAGTTATTAATGAGGTAACTCTCTCCATATCCAATCATCATTCATTCAGCAACACTTTGAAACCCTTAATAGTGTGTCAGGCACTCAGTAAATCTTGGAGATTTAGTGATGATCATGATAAACATTTTCTTTTGAGATTAAAATTGAGTAGGGAAGAGAGAAAATTAAGCATGCTTTGCAAATAAAATAGTAAGCGCTGTGATGGAAAAATGTTTTTCTCTAATCAGAGATGTGGTCAAGGAAGGCTCCCAGATAAAAAATAATGTCCAAGTTGGCTCTTAAAAGAGGAAGAAGTGATCAAGGGAAAGAGACAGAGGGATGCCATGGTCAGAAAAACAACAAAAAAAAGTCTTCTAGTTCTGTCCATTTTTGCTACAAATGATAACACTTTTATGTATGAGTAGTTGAGTATATATACCATATTTTCTTTATCCATTCATTTGTTGGTGGGATTGAGGTAGATCCCATAGCTTACCAATTGTGAATAATACCACAGTAAACATGGGCATGGATGTATCTCTTTGATAGACTGATATCATTTCTTTTGATTATATACCCAGGAGTGGGATAGCTGTGTCATATGGTAAATTACTTTATATTTTTTGAGGAAAATCCATACTGATCTCCATAATTATTGTACTAGTTTACATTCCCAACAGTAATGTAAGAATTGCTTTTTCCCTAAATCCTCACCAGCATTTGTTATTATATTTCTATTTACCCATCATTCTAATTATTATGAGAAGTTATTATGTTGTGATTTTCATTTGCCTTTCCCTAATAGCTAGTGACGCTGAGTATTTTTTCATAAAACTTTGAGCCTTTGAGTTTTTTCTTTTGGTAAGTGTCAATCTATATCCTTTGATCATTTTAAAATTGAATAATTTGCTTTCTGTTATTCAATTGTCACCATGTACCATGTTTATATAATTAAGATAATAGTTAATAAAAACGGGGAAATTTAAATAAAACAAAAGTGAATTGGCAATGTCAATTTCTAAAAACAAACAAAAAAATGCAAGGAACTTAAAAGAGGAAGAGATTTCTGTGGAGATGGTGGAGTGAGACACAGCAGCAAATCAGCCTCTCTGAGATTTGGAATCCAGACCTTGGGATATAACAACCTGGGTAAGGAAAGAAGAAGTGAGGTAGATCCCCAGGACCCAGTAATAGTATGAAGGAATAATTGAAGCCCACATGGGAAGTGAAGAACCAGATCTCAATGCAGAAAAAGGAGATGGCAAAGTACACTTTCTCCTTGATCTTCACTTGCGGTGTGAGAGAGGAGATCCATATCTACTGACACACAGTGAGAAGCCTCCAGGGAGAAACGCACCAGTGGAGCACAGCAGTAGATGTCCAGCTACTGCTGGTGGGTTACTCCAGTTTAAGTGTCCCCTGGAGAGGGTGGTTGGCCAAGCACTGTTTTAGGAAGGGGTTCATTGTCCTCAAGACTGGGCTCACTTTGTCTCAGTGCACCCGGTAACTGGGTAAGGCACAAGGGTGGGAGACGTCCAGTTCCAGAGAGCCGAGATCAGGCCTGTAACACACACCCTGTGTTGTAGGCTAAACAATTCAGACCCTAACTCTACAGTCAGAGGGAAGGATCGTCCTGAATTGTTGTGGAGTTGAGAACACCAGAATCAGCATCTTCTTGCTGTATTCTCACTGCAGGCTTCCTGGGATTATCCAAACTGTGTCCACTCCTGCTGCGGTCTTGCTGGGATCATGCAGCATGAATTGTTTGTCTACCAGTAGCAACAGAGATGTACCCTGAATTGGACACTACTACAAGTGTACACCCCAGAAGATAATGACAGGCTTGAAATCACTGAGAAATCTTTTTTTTTTTCTTTTTTACTTTGCTTTTGTCTTTCTGGTTTCTTTTTAAAAAAATTTTTATTTATTTTTTGGTACTGGGAACTCATGACTTTGTACTTGCCAAGCAGGTGCTTCTGCTGCTGAGCTAAGTCTCCAGTCTACTTTCTGGTTTCCTGATTTTTTTTTTTTTCATGAGTGTGAACATTATTCTCAGTTTTCTTGTTTTGTTTAGTTCTTATTTTTGTTGTTTGCTTCTTTCTTTCCTTCCTATCTTCTTCACCAGTTTCCCAAAACTTGAGTTCTTTATTTGTCCTTTAGCCTTATTTTTAATCTTCTTTTATTTCTCTAATTTTTACCCTCTTATCCCTTTTAAATTTTCTTCTCCTTGGTTAAAATCACCCCATTGAGTATGTATTTATTGTATATAATCTCATTTGTTTCAGACCTTAAAAATATAACTACCAGTCTTGACTCTATAGTCAAAAGTGACAAATTAACAGTTATCATAATTTTTTATTTTCTAGACTGTGCTTGCTGCTATTGTTATTAGTGATTGTACTACATTAGCCAAGGTGACATATTTGTGATGACCAGTTATTCTTTCTTGTATCCCAATACTAAGATGGTCTGGGGATCATGAACAACACCATAGTCCAATATCAAAGACCTGGTTGCAGCAATTTCTCATCCTTAATAAATTGAAGAGGTAGGATATTGGGATGGATTCAAAACTCAAAGGCCAGTTATACCTAGAAGACATATCTTAAAACTAACATTTTCCTAAGGAGGTCTTAATACTAGTAACAAAGCTACCTGTAATAAGCAATTTACAGGCATCTATACAGAAAATAAAATTTTTAAAATAGAAAGTGAAAATGCACAGAGTTAAGTTGCAGTCATAAACTTCAAGCTCACCCAATTCAGGGATTATTGAAATACATAGAATAAAAAAGATACCCAGTTGAACATATAAAGTGGTAGCAGCAAAAGTAACAAAGCAAATGACTGAGTCCTTAGGAAAAAAATTCAGAAATAATTTCACAGTTAACTAAAGAGATGGTGACCATAGCAAAGGACATGGTTAGTGAAACTAGAATAGACACAGATAAAAGAAAAAACAGAGGCTCTTAGAAAAGTGATGGAAACTGTGAATGCTCAACATAGGAAAGAACTGGATTCCATGAAACAGATTCAAACAGATATCCAGAATATTAAAAATTTTATTGAAAGTATACACAATAGGATCAACAAATGAAAAGACAGAATATATATAGAAGACAGGTTTAGAATTAGTGATCATGAAATGAAATACTTTTTAAAAATATCAAGGGATCACAAAATAATCCACCCAGCAGCTGTTAGATGATAGCTATGATCAGAAAAAAAAACTATCTCAAGACCTATAATAGTTATGATTTCAGAAATTCTATACAAAAGCAGATATTGAAAAGTGTCAGAGAAAAGGAATATATTATCTATAAAGTCCATCAAAATCACAACAGACTTCTCAACATAGACCATTTAGTCAAGGAGAGCTTTAAGTATCTCAGGCCTTTAAAGAAATCAACTTTCAATCCTGATTGATGTACCCTACAGAACTATCTTTCAAATTGATGGGAAAAAAAGATATTCCATGATATAGGACACCTGAAGAAATTCATGACCACTAATCTGTACTCCAAAAGAATTCTGAAAGATATTCTAAAATAAATAAATAAATAAATAAACACAAGACAAAAATTTTATGAATCCCAATACAATGAATCCACCAGGCAAGAAAAGGAACTGACAACAGGAAAACAATATTACTAGGATAAAACAATACATATCAATTATAACATAAATGGTTTCAGTTCACCATTTGCCTTAGTTACCTTTCTCTTGCTGTTGAGAAAAAATAATCAGCACCTAGAGTTAAAGTAGAAAGGTATATTTAGCTCACAGTTTATAGAGGTTTCAGTGAATAATTAGTTGTGTCCAAGTGACACAAGGCAGAGGGACAACAGTCTATTGTGGGGTGAAAGACAGCAAAAGCAATAAGATAGTAACAAAATTTTTTCTGTCCCTTACACGTATGCAGTATACCATACTGTAAGGCAGGTTTAGCACTCACACCTTTAATTCTAGACAGATTGATGAAAAACCAATCAGTGGAGTGATTTATTAATCACATGCCCTTAATCTAGGCATCACATAGTCTAGATTCAGCTACCTATGGAAAAATCCTGTGACCTCATGAGGCTTTGGGGGCACATGCAGACACAAACTGTAACACCAATCAAAAAAACAGGTCGTCAGAAAGGATCAAGAAACAAGATACAACAACATGCTGCAACAACAACAAAAACCATTTAACACAAAAAAAATCATAGATTGAAAATCAAAGGATAGAAAACAATACGATATAGGAACCCAGAAAAAAACAGGAGCAGCTGTTCTATTTGCAGTCAAAGTGGATTTTAAGCCAAGACTGAATAAGAGAGACAAAGATCACCGCATCCTTGTGAAGTGAACAATTCAAGAGGAAGAGATAATAATTATAAATATATATATGCACCAAATGTCAGTGCATTCAGCTATACAAAACAAACGTTAATGAATATGAAAATATCTAATAAGCACTAATGATGGATCTCAATACACCACTCTCACAAAACAGAACAATTAGATAAATTTTGAAGAAATATCAGAGCTGAACAAAAGTTATGCATAAATGTACTTAGTAGATATCTGCAGTGTGTTTCATTCCACAACAAAAGAATACATATTCTTCTCAGCTGCACACAGGACTTTTTCCAAAATAGATCACATACTAGCTCATAAATCATACATAAGTAAATCCAGTTGAATTGAAATTACCTCATGCATGTTACTGGACCATAGTGCAGTGAAGTTGGAAACCAGTAGCAAAAGAAACCACAAAAACTGCATAAAAACATGGAAATTAAATAACACAGTCAATCAAATAATGGCTTACTGATGAAATTAAAGAAGAAATTAGTTTCTACAATTAAATAATTATGGCAATAAAACATACCAGAACCTTTGGGATGCAATGAAACCAGTCCTACAAGGGAAATTTATAGCAATGATTTCCCACATCAGAAGAACAGAATGAGCTCAAATAAATGATCCAATATTGAACATCTAGCTTCTGGAAAAAGAAGACCAAATTAAGCCCAGAATTCATACAAGGAGGGAATTATAAAAATCAAAACATAAATTAATGTAACAGAGACCAAGAAAACAATATAAAAAATCAAAGAGTTGAAAAGCTGGTTCTTTGAAAGATTAAATAAAATAGATAAAATCTTAGCAACTTTATCAAAATAGGAAAGGAAAGACTCAAATCCATGAAATTAGGAAAGAAAAGGGTCAAATCATAATAGAGCCTTCAAAAATCCATGGGATTGTCAATACCTACTTTGAGAACCTATATTTTAATTAGATGGAAATGCAGAAGAAATGGATAGATCTCTATGAATTGCCAAAGTTAAATCAAGAAGATAGAAAAGTCTAAATAACCCAGTATCAGTCAATGAAATTGAAGAAGTGATTAAAGAAATGCTGACAAATAAAAGTCCAGATACTGATGGATTCACTGCTAAATACCACAAGAACTTTAGAGAAGATCTAATGCCACTATTTATCCAACTCTTTAATGAAATTAAATGGAAGCAATATGCCCTCATTACTGCAAGGAAACATTACCCTGATACCAAAGCCAGAGAAGGATCCAATCACAAAAGAAAACTATAAGGCAATCTCCTTAATGAATATAGATGCAGTGAAATACTGGCAAACAGAATGCAGCAAACCATCAAGAAGATTCTACAAAATGACCAAGTAGGATTCATCCTGGGGCTTCAGGGATGGTTCAACATATGAAAATCCATAAAAAATGTACCACATTAACAGAACTAAGGACAGAAACACATGATCATCTCAATAGATGCTGAAAAAGCATCTGACAAAATTGAACACCCATTAATGATAAAAACCTTACAGAAAATACAGAAAATTAGAATAGAAGGTCTTATCTCAATCTGATAAACCCCACATGTTAAATGGTAAAAAAACTGAAACCTTTCATTCTAAAATCAGGAACGAGACAAGGCTGTCCACTATCACCACTCCTATTCAGTATAGTTCTGTAAACATTAGCTAGAGCAATTAGACAAGAGAGAGAAAAGGAACAAAGAAAAGAGAGAAGTTAAATTACCATTATTTGTCAATGGCATTATACTCTGTATGGAAAACCCCTAAAAGTCCACCAAAAGGCTCCTACATTTAATAACCAAACTCAGTAGCATAGCAGGTTACAAAGTGAACACTCAAAAATCAACAGTATCTCTGTACAAAATAACAAACTCTGAAGGAAAAATTAGAGAAACAATACTTTTTATAGCAGAATCACAAAAAATACTTAGGAATCAACCTAACAAAGGAAGTAAAAGAACTACATTGAAAACTACAGTTCTATGAAAACAGAGATCAAAGTGGATATCAGCAAATGAAAAGATATCCTTTGTTCTTGGTTAGACAGAACAATATAGTGAAAATTGTTATACAGACTTCAAATATTTACTTGTGGATATACTTCCAAAACTGTTATACAGATTTAATGTAATTCCAATCAAAATAACAATAGCATACCATATAGAACTAGAGAAAATAATTCTAAAATTGGGAATCAGAAAAGGTTTCAAATAGAAAACCAATTCCAGACAACAGAGGCAAGGCAGGTAGTATCACATTCCCTGACTAGAAATTATACAACAAAGCTACTGTGATAAAAACAACATGGTACTGGCAAACAGTAACAACAACAACAATAAACCAGACCTAAGGATCAATGGAACAGAATAGAACATGAAGAAACAACCCCAAGCACACTCAGCTACCATATTTTGTGGTAAAACATACAAAAGCAAATTGACTTTACCATTTTGGAGAATAGTTTGTTGGCATTTAATGCAATCATATTATTGGACAATCAGTACCACTGTCTATCTCTAAAATAATTTTAATTTTCTGAAATTGGAGCTCTGCATCCACTCAACAATGATTCCCCATTTTCCTCTTTCCTTGTTCTTTGACAATCATCATTTTATAGTACTTTCTATTTCTATAAATTTTATCACTCTCATACCTTATTAGTGACATTGTTTGTCATCTGTTCTTTTTTTGACCAGTTCATTTTACTTAACATAATGTTTTCAACATTCACCTTTGTAATAGTGCTAAAATTTGAAATTTATAAACTCTGAATTTCCTTCTTTTTTAAAAGCTTTCTTTATCTAAATTTAGTGTTCTAAACATTTTATATTTTCAAACTCATTCAAACCTAACAGCAACCTAAAGTTTTTATATTTCTTTGAAAAAATAGGATTTAGACCTATAAAAGTTTTCTTATCTCACCCTTGAAGATAAATCTAAGTTCAAATAAATGCAAGACAGAATCGAAAGTACATAGAATGAAGATGCAAAACAATCACAGTTGATATGGGACAATATTGTGTGCTTACTAATAACTAAAAGCAATATGCTCTTCATGGTTTATGGTCCATAATCATGGTGCCATTAAGAAGGCTGAAAAGGGATAAAAGATCATAAACCATGATATATGGGGAAATCTGAAAAGATAAAGATATTCAAACCCAGAACATATAATGTCTCTTTAAGTATCAAGCCAATTGCAAGCCTTAATGATGAGACCTGGATGGATTAAGAGATTTTTTGCAGAGATGGTTGGATTGTGGGCACACTGTACTTATCAGTGAATTAACTCACCAGTGTTCATAGCTGAATATGCTTTTAGGAGGTGAGCTAAATTGGAGGAGGTGGGTCACTAGGATGGTGCCTTTGGAGGGTATATATCTCTGGATTTTCTCCTCTGCTGTGCTACAGGACTGTCATCGAGTGAGCAATGGGGTTTTAACATGTCTTTACACCATGGTGTTTCTACCTTGAAACCAGCACACCATGGAATGAAACCTGTGAAACCATGAACCAAATAAATCTCTCCTTGTTTAAATTGAGGATACCTTGTATATTGTCCCAGCATTGGGAAAGCTGATAATACATCCTCTCTTAATTATAATTGCTCTAATTTGATTACTACATGGTATAATAATAATGGTAATCTGCACTAAATAGGCAGTATGTGTTAGTTTTTTTTTTTAAATTTTTCCCTTCAGTGCTTATAGCAAACTGTTAAGTGATCACTGAGCCCATTTCCTATTTTTTCCTAAGTCTCTAGCTTTTTTTCCCTAAGCCTTGTATGTGTATATGATTGATTCTAAACTACCATATGCATAACTGGAAAACATGTGGGAAGACTTTGTACTGTACCATGGTGCCTAAGAGCTGTGTCTCTCTCAACTCTTTTATAGTCATTATCTCAGGATCAAAGACAGAAAACCCAATGGAAGAATACAGTGTCCTGGAAAGCAATAATACTTCCAGACAGAAGGAGACTGTATCCTTGAATTCTCTCATTTTATAGTGACAAGAACAAATAATAAAGGTTGAGGTAAGATTTTGGAATTTTGGTCCTGTTTTTGGATCAGCAGTTAGCTTACTCTGATTAATTCTGGATTTGACATATTAACATATTCATCTTCCCAACAGCCATAAAAGAGAGCTAATATTATTTTCTGTATAGCTATAATGTGGAAATAATGAGAACAGAAAGTTTATGTAACTTTCCCAAGGTCACATAGCTAAATCCATGGTTTAAATAAGGTATCCTGGTTCTAGCGTTCTGCTCTTTACCACTAGAGTCTATTCACCAGTACTGAGCAATGTTTAATGATAGTTCTCGTGGCAAATTCATGAGTTGTTATCTTCCTTATGTAAATGAGGACATTAAGTTTAATAACGGAGAAAGCATTACCGAGTTCCAGAGTTCACATTTGAACACCAGTTTAAGAGACTTAGTTACCTTTTTAATGTTATATATTTTACAACATGATACCTGATGCAGGTAAAGGATTTATGCCATTCTGTAGATCTGAGAAAACCATAGGAGCAAGAGCTACAGAGAAGTCAATTTTGGTTTAACCTTGGAAACTGTTTCTAGCAATGTCAGCTGTCCAACATGGAACGAGGCTGCCTCATGAGGCAGGGATTCCCTGTCACAAGACTGAAGCACGGGCTGCAGGAATCTTCAACAGAGATATTTTAAAGATTACTGCATGAGCTATATATTTTACCTGGAGCTCTGTGAAATATCTTCACAATCTGAAATTCTGTGATACAGACCTATTAGAAGATCAGGCCCTTAGGAATGTTGCCTGCACTGCAGTCATATGGGAAGTGACAATGGGTCAAATCCCAAAGTGGCAGATTAGATGGAGTTAATAATTACTAATCCATAAACTCCAGTATCTACTTGGTATTGTTAGAATTAGATGCCAGTCAGAGGCTGCTGTTAGATTTGGTTCTAATTGGTAGGCGCAAGAATCTGGCTGTGAACCAGGGATGTTGTTGAGGGCAAGAGAAACAACCTCAAAGAGAAGTGACAGAAGAGGAACAGATGTAAATGCCTTATACCAGATAGGCCACTTACTTGACCCGCCCGTCTGGAGATTTGGTGTCTTGAGACAGATCCACTCTCTTCAAAGAGGTACCTGACCCTGACCAGCCACTTCATCATTTAATATATTCAATATGTGCGAGGCTGGCTTTAATTTGTCAGGTTCTCCTCTAACTGCTCAGGAATAAGTACATAATAACCAATCACCGAAACACTATGCCCTCAACTCCACAAGTCTTTAGGTATCTTTTTCAGGGATTCTACACCATAGACAAAATATAAGTTTCCTTTTATATCCAGTGTGGGATCATTTTGTTTTTGCTTTTACAGTACCTCCCAAATTTGGTTCCTATGGCAATTCATATTGTACAAAGTGAAAAGAAGCTTTTCAGCCTGTTCTTTTTTTCTTCTTTCCATATGGCTGATTGATTCATCTCATACTGCATACACTTTTTCTCACCAAACTGTAATCTCTGGTGCTTTAAATGAATATATCACTGCTTAAATGGTGTATCATAGCATAGTGTTTCCATTTCAAAGCACAGGCTGTGGAGCTAAAGAGGCGCAGGATTAAAATATAGCCCTGACTGCTTACTAGCTATGAAACACTGAGCACGTCACTTCATTCTCCAGCCTTTCATTTTCTTAACTGCAAAATCAGGGGAAATCCGAAGCTCTGAATTCCTTTCCTCATCTAAATATTCATGTATTTTAATTATTTTATTTTCCATTTATATATTTAACAACACATATTAATTGCCCTGTGTCAGTGGTGAAGAACCTATGGCATGCATGCTGCTTGTTTTTATTTTGAAATAAAATATATTAATGCATGAGTTGTTTATTCTAAACTAAAACTGCAATATTCAGGTTTAATTGCAGGGTTGGCACTTTGCAATAAACAAGTGGATTTTGGATTGCATTTTGGGCTCTAATTTCTGTAAGGTTTGCCATCATTGCTTACACCTTTGCTGTGTCATTAAGCACAAGTAATATAACAGTGAATAAAATAGGGTGGTACTAGAAAGGATAGCTGGTCAATTTATCTAATAAATCACTTCATTATGATTGTGAGTAGGTTCATGCCAGAGAAGAAGGAAGCTTAAAAGTGTGATTAAAAGGAAATATAGCCTATTACCATAATTTAGAAAAGGCTAATCTGAGAGAACAACATTTAAGTTAACTTCATTCATTCATGAATTTATTAATTATTCAACAGATTTATTAACCACTGCTTCTATCCCAGGCACTACGTGGTATGTTCTAGGATCACTGTAGTGAAATGAAGAAGTGTATGAAGTTTTCTGAAAGAGTCTCAAATCTCAAATGATGCTTTTTTTTGCAACTTCATTTGCACTATCAAAATGCACTGCCGGAGATGAGGAGAATTTGTTATAAGACAATAAAATGGAGAAGTCACTTTGAAGTGAAAGTTGTGGCATTTATTTTATGAGAGAAAAGAAAAACAGGAAAGAAATTTAAACTAAGTTTGGAGAGAGCTTTAGCTGAGAGAAATAAGGGAAAGAAAATTTTATGTGTAAAACTTGATAATTTGTCTGGGGAACTTAGTTTGGTGCCAGAATGAGTTCTAATGAGAGTATGACTGAGGGCCATTGCTCAGCTCTCTGATTTGGTTGGGTGCTTATTTCTTCTAGAATAAATGGCTACATTGCTCACTTGCTTGCAGACTCAATGACAAAGCAGAGAAATCCACATAATCTGTGATTTCTGGTGTCAAAATCAAATAGTACTCATACCTATTTAGAATACCGGAACCATTTTCCTCCTTATGGATATTCAATCTTTGCTTAATGGTGGAGAAAATTCACACCATATTTTGTTGGCAGGGCTTTGTTAAAATGCAAATTTGACGACAGTGGCCATACTTACAGATGCAATAATCATCAGTTTGCACATGCTATCAAATGAATGGCACATATGAGATGTTTGGTTTATCAGCAATCTTGCTGCCTTTGCTTCTAAATAAATATCTTTTCTAGCCACATCTAAGTCACAACTACCTCTCTCCTGGAATAACTGCAATGAACACTACATTGGTACATTCCACTCATATTGACACCTCTCCAAATGACTGTTTACACCACAAGTAGAATATTCTTTTCAGAAATGCAAATTTGATTAAGCTACTTTTTCTTTTTTTTTTTTTCTGGATTATGTCAACACAGTAGTTTGACTGTTGTGACTCACTTATCTCTGCTACCTTACAATAAATGAAGTCCCTAGTAACTTATTTAGAAAGCTAATTCGGTAAGGTTTTATTTTGAGCAGTTTTTAGTTTGCAGAAAAACTGAGAGAAAGATAAAAGCACCTCCTATATATTTCTTAACCGCTCGCCCATCCATTATCAATATCCCCAACCATAGTGACACACAAGTACACTCTTGGTGCTTGCTGCTCACTCTCTGTGTTTGAGTAAATGTACACCATATTTGCACCACCGTAATTTGCAGAGTAGTTTTGTTGCCCTAAGTATCCTCTGTCCTCCTTAGATCCTACTCTACCTCCCGTAAGTCCTGATAACCACTGATCTCTTCATTGACTCTGTAGTTTTGCCTGTGCAGATATGTTTTATAGCTGGATTATATACTTTGTACAATTTCAGATTGACTTCTTTAATTTAGTAATATGCATGTACAATTTCTTTTACATACATTCATGATAGGAAACTGTCAGGGTTCAAACTCCAAAGAATGAACTCAGAGGCAGGAAATGCAATAAAAGTAAGATGTTTAATCACAAAAAACTGTGTTTAAACAGAGACAGGCACACTTGGTTTGGAAAGCCAGTAAGATTTTATCCCTAGCTTGCAAGATTCTCTTCTGCTATCTCTGGTTAGCTGCGGTCAGTGAGGCACAATCGGTCCACAGCGGCATCTAGTATTTCCTTTTTCTGCCTCCTCCCCCCGCCTTGTGGTAGTTCTTTCTTGGTAGTTCTT
This sequence comes from Hydrochoerus hydrochaeris, assembly GCA_004027455.1. Taxonomy (NCBI): domain Eukaryota; kingdom Metazoa; phylum Chordata; class Mammalia; order Rodentia; family Hydrochaeridae; genus Hydrochoerus; species Hydrochoerus hydrochaeris. Next base: position 40,288 of record PVLA01003815.1, on the reverse strand, counting down.
TATGATTTTTTGCTTTTCATGATCATAATTCACAAACACTTGTTAGTCTAGCAATCGTCTCTTACCCTAGTGCCTTATCTTTGAGTTTAGTAATTCATTACGAATGAATCACTTTGCAGCCTGCATGTCTATTTGACCCAGTTGTGTGTTGATTAGGGTATTCGCCTGTCACAAAATCTCTATTGAAATGGTTGAGGTTAAAATGAAATATGGACCATCAAATTCTTTTCTTTCTTGCAGTTCATTACAAAATTGTGTGTGTTTGTGTTCCATATCCATTTACCATATTGAAGGGCATCTTTGTAAGAACTTCTATGCGTACTTTATGGTTTTTTTGTGTGAAGAAAACTTGTAAACAGCTATCAAAGTAAGATTACTGGCTTGCATCATATGAGTGTGTTTGGTTTTGTAAAAAAAAAAAAAGAACTGCTAAATTGGCTTCTGGAGTAGATGTACATTTACATTCTCACAAAAATGAATAAGGGCTTGTTTCCCTTCATTGCTGTCTGATTTTTTTTTATTTTCAAGGGGATAAAATTAAACAGAACAAAACAGATCATAAGAAAACAATGTAAGAGGCACAGATTTCAAAGCAAGATAACCAGAGATCTTCACTATCACATTGTCTCTTGTTTTCTTCCAAATAGTTGTTCATATCTTCATATACAATGAATTCATACAAAACAAAATGGTATAAAATTAATTAGAACAGGATGATGAAAGCATTGTAGGTCTTCAAGACCAGACAATAGGAAAGTCAACAATGGCTGCATAATGTCTCTCATTCTCTCCAAAATAGCTGTCCATACCTTCACATTTGTTGAAATGAAACAATATAAAACACTAAAATCACTCTGTACAAAGAATAATAGTATTGCTGGATTTCACATCATGATGCTACAGAATTAGCACTGGGTACCTTAGTGTCTCTTTTTATTCAAGTAGCTACTCATTTCATTGTGCATTATATAATTGATTCTTATAAACTGTTTAGAAGTTGTACGCATGCATGAGTCTCTACATGTATACCTATCCTTTCTGTATTAGAGGGAAAATCAAAACAAAACAGGAGAAAACAAAACAACTTTCTAGAAAAAAATGAAACAAAAAAATAAAAACACAATAGCAAAGAGCCCAAAACACTGATAATATAGGCCTTCAAAACAAGGTGGTATGAGAATAACTAGGGTTATTATTTTACATAATAATCTTCAAGAGTTCCTAAGATCACTGTACACTAATATGAACAATTGTTCCAATCTTATGAATGTTAACTATTTTGTTCCAAGAACTTATAGAATTTGTAGCACAATCATCTTAGCTATCCTAAGTGTGTTTATATAATTTTAGATATTTTTTCTTTTCCCTTCCTTTTTCTTTTTCCTCATTTTCCCTGAGATATTATTTTTCCCCTTTAAGCAAATTCTTATCCTTTTACTGTGTTTATTGAAATTTTTGTATCTTATGTACCCTTACCATTTTTTATACTGGGAGACTATATGGTATTTACACATGTGAGTTTGATTTATTTCACTTATGAGTATGGTCTCAAGTTGCATCCATTTACTTATAAATGTGATCATTCTTTACAGCAGAGTAGTACTCCATTCTATAAAATTAACACATCTTTTTTACACATTCCTCAATCAGAACTCTGGATTTGGCCATTCTAGTGGATATGTGGTGGCATGATATTATTTTATTTACATTTTCCTGATGAGAATTATGTGGAGCCTCTTTTCATATGCTTATTTGCCAAATGAGTATCTTTTTTATTGAGTTTACTAAAGACTTTGGACCATTTTTTGCTTTATTTTTGTTGATCTTTAAGAAGTTTAATATACTTTTGACAGCATTCTTATCAGCTATATCCTATGAAAATATCTTCTCCTAGCCTGTTGCTTGTCATTTTACTCTCTTGACAGTATTTTTCAGTATAATTACTTTATTTGAATGAACTCTAGTTTATGTCTTCTTTTATAGATCATATTTTTGGCATTGTGTCAAATCCAAGGTCACTTAGATTTTCTTCTATGTTATCTTCTTGGAGTTTTGTAGTTTTATATTTTATATTAAGATATGTGATCCACTTTTTGTTAATTTTTGTGAAGAGTATAAGTTCTATACCTAAAATCATTTAAATGTTTATATATGTGGATGTTCAAATTTTTCAGTACTATTCATTGAAAAAAATGATGTTTTATCCACTGTATTTCCTTGTTCTTTTTCAAGATCAGTTAACTATATTTATGTAAGTCTATTTTTAGGCTTCTCTACTGTTTCATAGAGTAATTAATTTCTATTTCCAACATCACAGTCTTGATTAGTCTTATCTCTACATTAAGTCTTGAAATTCAATAATGTAGGTTTTTCAACTTCTAATTTACTTTCAGTGTTACACTGGCTACTGAAGACTTTTTGCATCTCCATATAAAATTTAGAATCATTTTGGTAATGTCTATGAACCCACTTGCTGGGATTAAAATTGGGATACCATTTACTCTATTAATCAAATTAGTAAGATATGATATCTTGACAATATTGAGTTTTCTGATTGGAAAGTATAGTACATCTCCATTTAGTATATCTCAATATATATAGTCCCTCAAAAAATACATATACACTTCAGAAGTTCAAGATTCTAATAAATGTCTGGAAGCCAATGGACATCACTTTCTGAAACTCTTATAATTGTAGAGGCCAAGAGTAACTTGCATTAATCTCATATTTCAATAAATTTAGTAGTAAAATACTTGAAGATTTTTTTCTTATGTATACAATTTTGGTGGACTCTGCATATGCAAACATACCTGAATATATACTGTTATCTAAAAATTAAATTTTGTGGTAATAATATAAATATTATAAATATTACTATATTTTAAATTTCAAATTCTATATGTATATCACTGGTATATAGCAACATGCTTGATTTTTACATTATTACTAATTATTAGTTCCAGGAAATTCTCTTTCTTCCTTCCTTCCTTCCTTCCTTCCTTCCTTCCTTCCTTCCTTCCTTCCTTTTTCTTTGGGTAGTTTATGTCATAATCAGGTAGTTTATGTCAACTTTGATTTCTTTTCATGTGTCTGTGATTTGTATTTTGGTCTGACTCACCTAGATTAATCAAACTTAGGTATTCCACTTTGATTCAGACTTCAGATTTCTTTCTTTCTTTCTTTCTTTCTTTCTTTCTTTCTTTCTTTCTTTCTTTCTTTCTTTCTTTCTTTCTTTCCCAATTTTTAGCTTTATGTTATTGACAACTATGACATGTATGGATAAAAAAGTTTTATTTCTTCCACCTCAATTTGTAGGACTTTTATTTCTTTTCTTATTACTTTGAATTTGTGGTGTCTTCATATAATATTAAAAAGCAGAGATAACACAGGACATCTCATTTTTTTCTTGATCTTGATGGAAAACACTGAGTATCTTAGCGATGTGTAATGTCAGCTGTAGAGTTGCAAGCTGTCTCTATTCCCTGTATTGTAAAGTTTGATTATGGAGTGTTGCTTTTGTGAATTGTAATACTTTTGGTACATATTAATAGGATAATGTGTTTTTTGTTTGACGTGTTGATGGAATGGATTATATTAGCTGATTTCTGTATGTTGACCCAGACAACCTGACATCAGTTTCATTTGTCCACGGTGTACGATTTTTATACATTTTGTGCTTGGCTTATCAATATTTTGCTGAGGAGTTTTGCACTTATCTATCAGCCTCTAGGTATATTGCCTTGAAATGTCTCTATCTGATTTTGCTATTACAGAAATGTTGGTCTTTTTCAATGAAGCTGCACATTGTCTTCCTTTGTTATCTTTTTGATGTCTGTAAGATCCATGATGATGTCTTCTGTTTCATTTCAGAGATTAGCAATTTTATTCTTATTCATAAAAGCTAATGGATATTACTGAACTTTTCAAATAGCCAGCTTTTTCTTTTTTAAAAATTTTCTATTGATTATATGTTTTTCATTTCTAGTTTAATTTTATTATTATTTTCTTTGGATTATTTTGAATTTAATTTGCTCTTTTCTAGTTTTGTAATGTAAAAGTTTAGTTGATTAATTATAGACTTCTCTTCTTTTCATAATGTGTGTAGTCAATGCTGTGTTTTTCCTTCTGATCACTGTTTTCACTGCATCCCACAAATTTTGACAGGTTGTTTGATTTTTATCTAGTTAAAATATTTTTAAATTTGTTCTTTAACTCAAGTGTTGTTTAAAATTATGCTATTTAATCTCCACATTTATTTTGCAATTTTTCTATTATTGTTCTGTAAATGATATTTCAATTGGTTTCATCCTGTTGCTTTCTGGCCTTTTAAATTTATCAAGGTATATGTTATATCCTAGGTTATGGCTCCTCATAAATATTCCAGTTCTAGTTGAAAAGAATACAGATTCTGTTGCTGAATATATTAGTATGTAGATGTTTGTTATAGCCCATTGACTAATACTGTTATTGAGTTCAACTGTGTCCTTTCTACATACCTACTGGATCTATCCATTTTTTTGATAGTGATAGTTTGAATTTTTTAACTATACCAATAGATTTGTCAATTTATCTCTGCAGTCTATCAGTTTTTGCTCAGGAATTTTGAGGCTTATTTTGTCATTATGTAATAATCACTTTTTTTCTCATAAGTTTCTCTAATTTTTCTTGATTTAGGTACAGCAAGCACAAATAATTCCAGTTAAATTTTCTTCTACAAAATGTCTGTGCAAGACATTACTTGTTGTAGAAGGATTTTTCAATTTACTTTTGTTCCATTAATTTCTAGTTATTCTTATGGTCAGTGCAGTGATGACTTCCCCTAATATCCTTCTGTGATTTCTGTGACTTTTCAAGTTTTTTTTGCATGCTACAAAATATACATTATTCATTGCACTATATTTCCCTTAAATATTTAAATATTGATTTTTTACCTTTGTTTATGCTACTATTTTATTAGTTTCTCCGTCATTCTTCTTATTCCTTCATTAATTAGACGAAAGTGTATAATGTTAGAAGTTATGTCTATTTTTAATCACCATTCTAACATATACCAGTAGGTCTGAAGTAAATATCCAACTAACTAATGAGTGTCTACTTAGTTGGGTGAGGGGCATACAAACCACGATCTCAGGATGTGCACTGTGTGAAACTTTATCTTATTAGTCTTCCTACTAACCCATTACAGAAATTTGTATTGTCTTGTCTCCTCCACAGTGTCAAAACTATGTTGTAACTACTCATTCTTATTAGCAGACTTAGAATTCTGAAAGGAATATTCAAACAACATTTCATGTTATTACAGCTGCCTCAATAAGTTCCTTGACAACTTCTTTACTTTCAACATGTGCTCTCATTCTTCTTTTCACTCTATGTCTTGCAGTAGGTAAAAATTATTATCCCTTGAAATCTCTTAACTTGTCATCACTCCCTTTTCTCTTAATGATTTTTACTTTAATTTACTACAATTTTTTATGTCCCAAGAATTATACATGTTCCTCTACAGTGATACTGCCTCAAATACAACCCTGAAATCAGGTAGTTTATGTCAACTTTGATTTCTTTTCATGTGTCTGTGATTTGTATATTGGTCTGACTCACCTAGATTAATCAAACTTAGGTATTCCACTTTGATTCAGACTTCAGATATTTTTTTTTCTCCTCTTCAAGATTTAAACAGAGGGAGCCAGGACAACATGTGTCTTGTTAGTCCTGTAACCCAAGGTAGAAAGTCAAGAGACCCTATGGAAAGTGTTCGCCTCTTATTAAAGGTTCACTGCCAGTCACACTGCCGGTTTCATTGACGTTCTTTTACCAAAACAAGCCATACGATGAAGCTTAGCATTTAGAGGACATGGGAATGTCTCCCCCAGTGAAGGTTTCTGGAAAGTATTTGTAAATAATAATTTACCATGTCACCTTTCCTTCATCTGAAGATTAATTCCACTCTTTTTCCTGAATGCAGCAAAGAGTAAAGCATGCCTACTCTAACTGGAGAGACTCAGTTCTGACAGTGGTTTTCTAGGGTTCTACAATAAAATTATCTGGATACCATGCCTGGCTCAGCAGTAAAAAATACTTTTATGCATTAAATTCAACTATACTAGGCTAAGGGAAATAATAAACAATAGCAGACATATGTACCATTAGAGATGAGGATAAATCTAAGGCACAAGATTTTGATACAAATACATTGACTTAGTTCTGAGATTTTGGTTGTTATTTTGTCCATTTGAAATTCATGTTGATCTTTTGTTAAGAGAGAATAATTATAATACATATCTTGTTGGGTTTTTGTTTCCTTTTATTTTGTGATCACCAAGTGGTGTCTGTTTAAAATATTTATGAAAGTTTGTAACATAGAATAATAAGTCCTTAAAAATGTTAATTGTTACGGGTATTAGCCTGTCCACACAGGACAAAGATAGGCTTGTTTACTAGACAAGTTATTTAAAAGAGGCTGTCCTTACTATAAGAATGTGAAAGTCCACACCAAAATTTAAATTCCAGTGTTTTCAATGTCTCCAAATGCTTGAAAACCTGAAATGATTTTACAGTCATTTCATTTTCTCCATTATAAGGCCATAGAATGTTCTGTGACAACATATTTTAGATTTTTATAGAATCCTCTACCTCTGCCATGGGTAGAAGGACAGATTCTATGCTGTCTGTGATTATTAACATTATATTATTAGTCTGTGAAATTCAGTTGTTTGATCAAAGATCAACCTAGATATTGCTGAAAATACATTTTAAAAATATGAGTAGCATTTTATTCAGTAGATTTTGAATATAGCATGCAACCCCCATCACATTAGTGGAACTTATACAGTCGAAGGCCTGAAGACAAAAGACTGAAATCCCTAGAAAAGGAATGAATTCTGCCTCTATTCTGCCTTTGACTAAATTCATAATACTGATCTTTGTTAAAATTTTAGCCTGCCAGACTACCTTGCTGATTTTGACTTGCCAGATCCCATAGTCAGGTGAAATAATTTCCTGAGATTTCTCTCTCTCTCTCTCTCTTCTCTCTCTCTCCCTCTCTCCTCTTTCTCTCTCTCTCTTCTCTTTCTCTCTCTCCTCACATTTCTTGCCATTAAATTTCTATTCTATTTCTCTCTTCTGTCATATTTCTGTCCTGTATTTTATTTCTGTTCAAAAACTTTCACTTATATAGAGCTCTTTTCATATGTTAACCATTTTTTGTGGCCAATCCGTAAAATCTTCCCCTTCATGTATACTTAAAAATTCACAATCTTCATGTGATTGAATTTCTATGTGATTCTAATAATATGTATCACCAGATGTTGTTGAAGGCTAAGTAATAAGTCTTCCAAAGGAATCCAAGTCCTAATCTTCACAACGGGTAAATATTACTTTATATGGTGAAAGGATTTTGCAGATATGGTTAAAGTTTCTGAGATATGAAATGATCCTGGATTGTCTGGGTAGGACCTTATAAGAGGGCATAGGAGGATGATATACAGAGAATGTGATAGGACAACAGAGAGGTTGAAATATCACGACAATGAGCCAAAGAATGTTGAGAGCTTCTAGCAACTGGAAGAGACAGGGGCAGATTCCATCCAGAACATCTAGAAAGAACAGTCCTGCCATAATTGTGATTTTAGTCCTAGAAGATTTCAGGCCTCTAGTTATGATGCCTGACCTTCAGAATTTTAAGAGAATGTATTTCTGTTTTTTAAGCCATTAATTTGTAGGAGTTAAAGCATAAGAAAAATGAATGCATCAAAAGTATAAGACATAAGAAAAATGAATGCATCAAATGTATCTTAGGTTCAATTCTGAAAATAGTCTGTGCTCAAACTGAGATTCTTATTACACAAGTGTGAGCAACTGAAATATTTTGTGACAGACTACCACTTCTAGTCAACTAGTTTCAGACTTGCCTTCTTACTGTAAGTAACAGGAAAAAATGGGCTAAATATATTAAACAACCCTTTTCCAACACTGGACAGCTGGCATTTCTACATTGGGATACTCAGAGAAGGGCAGCAGATGAAGTGATTCTATGTTTATCTCTCCTACTTCTTCTCCTCTTCTTTTTCTTTTTCTCTTCCTCGTCTTTTTCCTCTTCCTCCTCTTCCTCTTTTTCCTCTTCCTCCTCCTCCTCTTCCTCTTTTTCTTCCTCCTCCTCCTTCTATTTTCTTCTTTTGTATTTTTGAGACAGGGTTTCACTATGCAGTTCAAGCTGGACTTGAACCCATTTACTAGCCCTGGCTGGCCTCAAACTCACAGCAATTCTCCTGCCTGAGCTTCCTGAAGGTGGGCATTACAGATGTGTGCTACTATACCCCACTCAATTTCCTTCTTTTAGTTTTCTTTGGACCATAGTAGAGGGAGGAGAACATACACCAGGTACAGTCATAATTAACAGACCTATTAATTCCAGACCATGTTCTGTAAACTGTGTTATGGCCAACTTCAACATTGTGGACACCTCAAAGAGTATATTTACACAAACTAAGATGTCTACAACATCATTAGGCAATATAACCACTGTCATACATGTGACTTGTTATTGATCATAGTGTTGGCGTGTCTGGATTTAACAGAAAGAGATCAGAGTTAGCATAAAGCAAGGAGGCTAAAATATGGAATCCACTCTACAGAATATCAACCCTACCAATATGCAGTGTCCTCTTCAATTTTTAGCTAACTTAAGACACACATGTATAAAAGGTCTATGCTGTGGAAAAATGAAAAACAGATTAAATGGAGATTGACCACATAGAAGACCTAATAGAGACCTCAGAGTAGTTGTAAGCATGAAAAAGCCTTAGAGAAAATCAGCTATAGTCTTGCCCTAACAAGACTATAAGCTACAAGTAAATAAACCAAACTTTCAAGTTATTTAACTCTCTATTAGAATAAAGTTCATATTTAAAAAAATTGATCAACATATTCATCCCCACCTATGCAATACATTAGATCTTCAGAACTTATTCCTCTCATAATGTGTGTATGCTGTGACCAACATCTCCCAATCGCTCCTATCCTTCAGCACCTGACAGCTACTCTCTTCCGCTCTGATTCTGTGTACCTAACTTTGCTTTGTCTTTATTCGTTTCTGGCTTATTTTACCTCAGGTGATATCTTCTGGGTTAACTCATGTTGTTGCAAATGAAAGGGTTCTGTCTTTTTTATGGTGAACATTCCACTTTGTGTGTGTATGTGTGTGTGTGTATAGTATTTTCTTTATCCATTCATCTGTTGATGGGGACCTAGGTTGTTTTCCATATTTTGGTTTGTGAATAATTCTGCAATAATCAGGGACTTGCGTATATATTTTAAAGACACTGATTTTATTTTCTCAGGCTATATACCTGAAAATGGAATTGATAGATTCTATAATAACTTTATCCTTAATTTTTAGGGAGTCTCCATATTTTCTTCAATAGTGAATACATATATATATATATATACATATATACATATATCATATATTTATTCTATCTAACTACCAACAGTGTATAAGAGTTACTTCATTCATACTTCCATCAGCACTTAGCATCTTTGATTGATAAGTTATACAATACATGTGAGGCGATGTTGTAGTTTTTATTTTCTGCTCTCTGATGATCAGTGATGTCAAGCATCCTTTCATGTAGTTCTTAGACAATTCCTTATCTGTCTGTCCAGGTAATCTGTCTATGTATTTTAAACTACTGAGTTGTTGAATTACTTATATATTTTGGGTGTTCTGTAGCTTCAGATTTTTCATTTAAGTCTAATCCATTTTGGATCCATTTCAGTATGCAACCAAATTTCAAACTAAAGTCGATTATTCTTTATAGGAAAATATTAAAGCAATCAATGATACAAATTTCAAACTGTTCAAAATTTAGTGAAAAATCTGAGAAAAGGGAGAAAATATGACCCAACACAAGGACAAAAAATGACTAAATATAAACAGATATAGAAATGACAGATGATAGAATCATTAGACAGTGAATTTAAAAAGTGATTTTAAATGTGCTGAAGGAATTACAGAAAACAAACATAACTAAGCTACAAACTAAAAATATAAAAAATCAGATATTAATTATAAATCTGAAACTATAATATGTGAAGTGAAAATTTTAATACATTGTCTTAACATAGGTTGGAAACTGCAGGGAAAATAATCAATAATCTTTAAATATTCAAAGAAATTATTTGAAGTGAAACATAAAGAAGCAAAAACAGAAGAAAACATCACAGTGATATATGGAATTATATCAGGTAGTATAAATACACGAATCAAAATCTGACAAAACTCAGGGAGATGTAGTCATTCATTGCCATGAATTTCTGCAGTCCTCATTCTGTAACTGAGTGAACAAATACACATATGCTCAGATTGCAATCAAGAAAACTAATGGTCAAAGTTCTCACAGATCAAGTATAAATTATATGAGAATAGAGAATATATTTCTAACTGGATAGCAATGAAAAGACAACATATTAAAATTTAAACGATATAACTAAGACAGTACATAAAGTGTTATAGAACTCTTTTTTTTTAGAAAACAAATCCATCTAAATAAATTACCTGTATCTTGTTCATATATGTTACTATGAGAAATGCAAATTACTCTCAACATAGAGAGTAATAAGTATAATAAAGAAAATAGATAAAGAAATGTAACAAGATACCAGTACTAATAAGAGAAAAAAGTGGTGAAAGGGAAAATGCAAAAGCAGTAGAGAAAATTAATTAAATAAAATATTGCTTCTAAAAATTAACTACAAAATCGAAAGTATTCAACATATTTTGAACTAAAAAGAGAAATACATTGCTAATTGTATTAATGAAAGAGACAATAATGTTGCAAATTCTAAGATATTATAAGAGCACTAAAGAAATTTGATACAAAGATATATATGGGCATAATACTAATTGACTTATCAATTTTATAATAAATTTATTCTTTGAAATGTACAAGTTACAAATATTGAAGTAAAAATTTAATAAACATATAACTATAAAAATTGAGTTTCTAAACCTCATGATGATAAATTCTGTCAAAGATAGCTTTTGTTATGAATTCAAGACAACTATTTAAGAGGTAATAGTCACCATTCACAAAGAAAGAAAATTCTTTGTTCCTTTTCTGGCTCTCATATGACAAAATATATACAGAATTAGAGATGAACCACTTTTGTGAATGGAAATGCAACATCCTTAACAAAATATTAGAAAGGTCAAGTCTAGCAATATATAAAATATATAACACAGTATTAGTTAATGCAATTTATCTCCTAAAAGCAAAGTTACTTTATATTTTGAAGTATAGCCATTATATTTTATCACCTTTGTACAAGAAAAGAGAAACTATAATAATCTTAATACATGAAGAAAAAATTTCAATACATTTTCTACCAAATGACAAAGCTCTCTAGAGACTAGTAGAAAAGAACTGTTTTAAACTGAAGAAAGAAACCTACCAAACCTTCATCTAGCATTGTATTAATGTACCTTGGATTAGGAAAAAGACAAAACTTTCACTTTCAACATTGTAGTAGAGGCCCCAGCTAGTAGAAAACTGAAAGTAAAGGAATAAAAATCTTATTAATTGGAAAGAAAGAAGTAAATCTATCTGTATTCACAGTTGCCATGATTATGTATTTAGATCTTGAGTCTCAAAAAATTGACAAAATACTAAAGTGATATGGACTAATCAATTGTATTTCTCCATAGTAACACTGAACAATTAAAAAGACATTTAAAAATTTATGTCGAATTTTATTTCCATTTAAATGGTAATATGCATATACTTTTGAAACCGTTTGATATGTTCATTCTTATAAATCTCTTTTGTTCCATAGAATTGGTATATGGAATAAAGTTCATTTTAAATGGTATAAAAGCCAGGCATAGTGACACATGCCCGTAATTCCAACATTCCGGAGGCTGAGGCAGGAGAATTGCTGTGAGTTTGAGCCAATTTGTATTACATAATGAGGTCAAGTCCAGTCTAAACTACATAGTGAGACCCTGTCTGAAAAAAATGGTATAAATAATCAGAACAATTTTGTACATTCAGGGGACAAAAATGAGTCCAAATAAGATGGAAATTGTTCTATTTTCCCTTACCTAAGATACTATACATCTGTACTGTGGTTTTCCTCTGAGAATCAGTCACGATTTTGCTAACTGACAAAACACAGAAATTTTAAGGGGAGTGTTGATAAACTAGGATGCTTGAATCAAGATAAAAATGAGAAGCATTTATTAAAGATGTTAAAGATGCTGGGAACATTACATGGGAAAAGAGGCAAAAAAATCTCTACGTAATAAAAGTGTCATCAGACTCATGCCACCCCCACTCCCGACTGCACCTTCTCTTCTGAAAGCAAAGTCTGGTTAGAATTTTATTTTATTTTTATTTATTTATTCTTTTTTGTGGTAGTGGGGATTGAACTCACGACCTCACATTTGCCAGACAGGTGCTTACTCCATTGAGCTAAATTCCCAGCTTCCCTCCTTTTTTTCCTTTGGTACCGGGGTTCAAACTCACAACCTCACTTTCACCAGGCAGGCGCTTATGTGGCTGAGCCAAATCCCTGGCCTGTATAGAATTTTAAAAGAAGGCTACATCATCTTTCCTTGGCTCTAAGAGAATTCATGTAAAAGAAAAACCAAAGGAAACTAAACAGCTAGTAACTATCACCCAGATTCCTCTTGCTGGGGCCCCAGCCTCCTTCTTCTTAGTACTCTGAGGCCAAAGACACACATCAAGCAGAAGAATTTCAAAATTATGTTCAAAGAACCTCTAGCTTCTGGCATCTATTTTTCTTCTAGACTTCCTAGATACATAAGTCCTCTGCCCACCCCCATCAAGAAACTACTGCTCAATCTAGAGTATTTTAGAAAATTCAAGGGGGAAATCATTTAGGAGTAACCTGTTCTTCAGAAAAAAGAAAATCTTTACCTTTTAATCTGTTTTACTCACTGAACAAACATGAAAGATTCTTGTAAGAAAGTCCCAAGATTCCACGCCCTAGCATACAAGCAGGGCCAGGTCTAGGAACCAGGCCAGAAAGACACCTAGAACAGCAGTTCTCATGCTTTTCTTGCACCAGGGACCAGTTTCATGGAAACAATTTCCTTATAGGATAAAGAGGACTTTCCCAAATTTCTATTTATTCGTGTGTTTGTGATACATAATAATTACATTGCCTAGGGTCAGCATCATCAGCTCCCCTTAGATCATCAAGCATGTGACTCTCATGAGTGTGTAACATAGATCCATCCCATGCACAATCCACAGCAGGCTTTGCACCCCATGAGAATCCGAGCCACTGGTGATCTGACAGGAGCTACTTCTCAGCCAGTGCTACCACCCAAGGGGGTGCAGCTGCAGATACAAATGCAGCTGTCTTCACTTTGCTGCGCACTTCCTGCTGTGTTCCTAGTAGGCCACAGACCTGCACTAGTACCAGTGCATGCTGGGTGTTGGGAACCCCTGATTAGAAAACAAAATTTAAGAAGACATTCCAGCTCAAGGTCATTCTATAAGACTTTTGGTGTGTCTCACCCCACTGTTGCCAATGTTATCTATTTCTTTGTTATCTTTTAGTATCTTTTTGGACACTTAGGATGTTCAGAACATCATAGTGGTACCAAAACGTCTGGTGAGAATGCCTGTTTCCCTTTGCCTACATAAATCCTACTTTTCCTACAACTCTAGACTGCAGGGAGGATTTTGGTAACATTTTCCATCCAGTCAAAACTGGATTACGACCCTTACCTTAACTCCCCAAGTACATTTATTAATTGTATTTATTACATGTTTACTACTCATTTGATATTCTATGCTACTTTTCTTTTTTGAAAAGTACATTCCTGGCAATAATTTTCACATGTGAATCTTCTTTGAAGGATTTCTCCATCAATTCAAGGTTTTGAATAAAACCTTATGCTTCTAAAAGCCAAAACTCCCTGGGAGAGGAGCCTCTCGGGCTGATAAATACAAGGCTAATCACATACAAAACAGACAGACAGTCAAACGGTCAGAAAGCACCTGAAGAATCATAACCTTGCCCAAGATGAAAAGTAACTTTATTCTTAGAAGTTACAGTTAGCTCACCTTCAGGATAATCAGTCCCAAGGCAGGATAATCAGTTCCCAGCCAAGCTCTGAAGTAACTTGTATCATTTTGACAGAAAAGAAGTCTGCTCGATTGGTATGTCAATCACAAATATGCTAGAAAGTGTTGGAGCTTTGGGTTCTGGTAGACAAGGATTGGCAGGTTCAATTTCAAATGACTGAGTGGTAGAAGCTAAAAGGCCTTACACTAACCCACATGGTAGGTAGACAATCAAGGCATGTTTCCGGTTTTATTAAAGCAACATTTTGACTACACTCAGTGGAGATAGAAATAATCATAAAGAAATTTATGACAGTAGCATCACAATTCTCTGTTTTTTGCAATAGTTTATAGTTCCAAGGCACATGGGTAATTGCTTTTTTTCCCCAAAAAAAGGTGATTTCTTTATTGGTTTAATTTAAATGCAACCTAAATTCTTTGAGAAACTTGTTCCATGTTTACATATCCCACTCATTGATATATGCATTTTTAATTGATATTTAATTACCTTAGATGTGATAAAGCTATTCTCTAATCTTTGAGAGATTTCAGAATATCACTTTGCAGGGGGTATTCCAGTCCATCAGAATGCAGCCTTTGCCCAGAGAATCCTTGTTCTCCTCGGTTTATTTAAGCTGTGCCTTTCACTCTGTGACTTCTTGCAGTTCCTCTCTGCACTGTTTGCCCTTTGTTTGTCAAGGCTAGAACTTTATAATAACAGATCTCTTTGCCACATAGAGCTAAATGTTTTCTTTTCTTGTGCAGGTTGGGAGAGAGATCCATGATTCTTGTTGCCTGGTTTGTGGGTTCTGGCAGTGAGGATCAGGTAGCTCCTGGGGTCACTAGGGTCCAAGCCTTTGGGCTACAGACTCAACCCGCATTAGAATCCTATTTGATATTGGCTCATTTTGAGCCTGTTGTGAATGTAATTCATGGGAGTATTCTTTATTTACTTTTCTTTCAGACCTATACTTGGATACTTTATTAAAAAGTCTGAATAGATGAGTTGAAAATGTCACATTACATTTTACCTTGATTTTAATGATGATTTGGATTATTAATTTCAGTTTTATTTGATGAACTTAGTTTTGTGTATTCTTTTAAAAATATTCATTGTAAATTGAAAATGAGTTACATATTATGGAAAACACAGTATAAAATAAAATAGTTCATAGAATTATTCCCTTTAAATCAGTTAAGGCCGGAGGAAAGCCACAAGTAACCAAGTAATTACAATGGTGTATATTATAATGAATCATTATGCAAGGAATCACTTTGTCTTCTGAACAAGACCTAATTCTTATTTCTTATAAAAATAAAAACTGGAAATTTTAGGGCAAGGAGAGAAATAAACTCATTATGATGCTAGTATATTGTATATTTATATTCTATCTAAAGCAATGTTAAGCAGCTTCAGACATCAGCCACTGATTTTTTGCATTTTGCCAGAGGGGAGATTTTTTAATGTATCTGAGCAATGGCTCACTTTTCATTGCAAAGTTCACTTGGAGGTAGAGAGGTGTTACAGAGGAGTTTTCTCACAACCACAGCCAAACAATGTGTGCATGACCAGACGACTTCTGAATAGGAGGAAAATGCTTTGATTATATCTCTTCTGGGATGTAAATAATGGACCATAATGACTGTTCATCACATCTTTATAATAGCAGCTGAGCGAGCTTTAACAAGAAGATTCTTCTCTGTTTATTAAACAGTAAACAAAGGCATTTTCTGGTGAAAAGAATTTGTCAAATGTTATCCACTGTATGTATAATTTATTTTGCAGACAGACACAGTAGCTGTCTTAAGTATAGTATATAATGGTCATACTTCATCTCATATTTTTCTAGAAAGAAGAGAATATCAATAACTATATCATGCATGATAAAGTGTTCTCAGATCTTTCAAAGGCTATTTTACCAAAGGTCTCCCAGATTACTTATTTAAAATTCTATAGAAAAACAGAGAAGTTAGGAACATGATTCTAATTTTTCATCCAAGTTGTGAGGAGGAGAATGCATCAATCAAACCTATGAGGAGAAAAATGTATACTATGATGTCAAAATATGATTTTGTGTTTGACAAAGCTTATAAGCCATGGTAGAAAATGTCATCTAATTAATAAATTGCTATTTTTCTTCAATTTTGGTTTGTCCAAGTTAACTGTGATTTAATTTTATTATTGGAACACAGAGGTCTCTTTTTATCTTTAGTTTCACTTTCTGCAATTTTAATCATATGTTGTTCCAAAATATTGCTAGAATATTCTAGAAATAAAAAATTCATAATTTTAAATTGCATATTATTCTTAGTAGTACAATAAAATAATGCAAATTCTGCACCACCCAGCTTCATCCTCTCTGGGATGTGAATTATCCTTTGCCCAAGATATCCTAGCTATAAACAGAGCCTGACAAAATTTATACATCAGCAAAAAGAAAAAAACTTGTGTAAATATTTTAACACTAAATTTCTTGAGGCATCATAAGATTAATACAAGTAACCACTGGCCTCTACAGTTACAAAGGTGCTCAAAGTAGTGGTCAAGCTTCCAGACATTTGTTAGTATAGCAAAATGCTTAAGTGTTATCTACCTATCAATAACTTAGTAAATATCTTGATTTTTCAAATTGATCAATAAGGTGCTGGTGTAGTTGGGGTTTACAAGGGAAAAGATTTAATGCAGGACCCATAATTTATAGGATTATTTTGCAATATTCAGCCAAAGAATCAAATAAAAAAGTATGGGAAATCTGTCCACAAATTAGAGACCCAAAGAATCTATCTGAGGACCTGGATCCCACTGCAGCACCCTGCAGAGTCCAGTAAAGAACTAGAGCTCTTGGCAGTGTCCTTTCCAAGTCCAACAGGAGGCCTAAAGCTCACAACAATGTCTCATGCAAGTCCATACCAAGGATCTGCACCAGGAAGGCCCAAGGATCAGTGGCAGAAATTAGCGTCTCACTTACTTTTCTCTCATTGATGGAACAAAATACCCAGCACCCAAAATGAAGGAAAGAAAGGTTTATTTAGCTCACTGCTTGCAGAGGTTTCAGTCCAGAGTCAGCTGGCTCCAAAGCAGGGTGGTGTGGTATGGGGGCAACACTTCAAGGCAGCAACCAAAGCAAAAGTAGGAAAGAGCAGTCTCTTTCCCTCTCATATTTTACACAGTGCCCTACCCCAAGGCTGTGCAGCATTCACAAAACTCTGTGCCTTCCTCTTGCACAGGATGGAATTTTTACAAAGTAAGATTTCTGGCTTCCTGCTGAGACTTTTAGTTAAACTGGATCAAGGCTTTTGACATACATATTACATCACATATTTTTGTGATGAGACCACTCAAATTCTATTTTATCATCTATTTTTGAAATATAAAAAAGTTATAAACTATGTGGTACAAGGGGTCTCTTGAAATTATTTCTATTATGTAATTGATACATTGTGCCTTTGATCAATATTCCTCAATCTTCTATTCTACACAGCGCTAAGTAACCAACATTGTTCTTTTTATTTCCATAGTTTCAAGTCTGTTGCATTCTATGTATGAGTGAGAGTGTGCAATATTTGTCCTTCTGTGGTTGCTATTTTAAATTAACACTCTCTAGGTTCATTCGTGTTGTTGCAAATGACTGTTATCTCTTTTGTTTTGTTTAAATAGCCTGAGTTGTGTGTACCTGTAATATTTCCTTTTCTCATTCATTTCTATTTCCTTTCCAACACAGGTTGATTCAGAATCTTGGCTTTTGTGAATAATGCTGCAATAAACATGGAAATGCCAGTAATTCTTTGGCATACTGATTTCATTTCCTTTGGATCTATAACCAGTAATAGGGTTGGTGGATCACATAGCTCTGTTTTTCAGAGTCATGAGGAAAGTTCATACTACTTTCCAAAAAGGCGGTGCTGATTTATGTTGCCAAATGAAAGTTTTCTGGGGATTCTTTTCTCTACATCTTTTCTAACACTTATTTTTCATCTTCTTCATAATAGCCAGTCTTGCACATGTGTAGTGATATCTAATTATGGTTTTATTTTGCATTTCACTGGCTATTAATAATGCTATAGCTTTTTTCATATACCTGTAGGTTGTTTGTATATCTTCTTTAAAAACATTTATCCAGATTCTTAGCTAACTTTGACTGGATTATTTTAGTGGTTATTTTATTATTTGATTTTTGTGTGCATATTTTTATTTTAATCCCTCATCAGATATATGGTTTAAGGTGATTTTCTCTTACTCTATAAGTGGTCTCTTTATGCTTGGATCCTTTAGGGGTACATTTATTTCCCAGTTTAATAAAATTTAATTAGTCCATTTTTGCTTTTGTTGCCTGTGCTTTTGGGATCATATCCAAACAGATGATTGCTTATACTGATGTCATGGAACTCCTCTCTTGTATTTTCTTCTTGTAGTTTTACAACTTCGTCTTATGGTTTAAACTGTTAATTGTTGTTGAGTTGAATCTTGTATATATTGTAAGTCAGCAAACTATCATAGGGGTATTTTTTCAGATGGGCACTGAGTTGTTCTCAATACTGACAAAATGATTTACAGATAAGACTTTAATCTACAGTTAAAGACTTTAATATAAAATTAAAATCATGTTTCCTCCTTTCAAGTTTGCTTTTTTGTTGTTAGATTTACTTTCCAAATCGTCATGCTATTTGTAATAATTTATAGACTCAATTAGAACATGTATTTTTAATTTATTCTAGAAAATGTTTTACATCTTTTGGAAAAGTATGTCATAAGTGAGAAAAATTTATCAAAACTCTGAACATATGGTGTTGGACATTCATTTTTCTCTGAATGAAACATACACAGAACTATTGTTGACACTCTTGAACAAATACTACCATTTTTTTCTTTTTTGATATGACCTATTGTCAAACATATTTGAACTATTGATGTAGAATTCTCTCTCAAGTAGAAGTGCCTGCTACTTCTTCAGTGATATTTCCATTTTTAATAGAACACTGTTTTAAGAGTCAGTTACATTAACTTCCTTCCTTCCAAATTCTCATACAAAATGAGTATATACTTTTTTTAATATCTTGTCAAATACACATGTAAGAGGTTTTCAGGGATCTGGTACTACATTAGATCTTTCTAAAGACAAGTCATGGCTAACAAAGCATCTTTAAGCCAATGTGGACAAAGGGAAAGTGCTTTAAATTTTAGTGGAATAATATTTCAAAAAACTAAGCCAAAAATGCTAAAAAATGGAAAAACATTAGAGAACAGTACTTTATTATTTCATGAAGTTGTGAGAAATTATATTCTGTTATTTCACATGTTAAAATAACTATTTCATTCTATTCACTTTATTTTTGCTCATTATCAGTGGAGATAAATTCCTTGACATACTTTTTTAGATTTTGTCTGTTAGCGAGTATAGATTTTTGTACTACTTTGCCTACAATTTAAGTATCCAGGATAGATGTACTAATAAAGCATCATCTGTATGTTAGTAACTTTTTAAAATTAAGTCAAGAAAGTAACATCAAACCTAGTGAAAAACATTAACAATTTAAACAAATCAGTAATCATTAAAAGTTTGTTATGTGTAAGGTATTTCACTAAGTGCTTTTTCTTCTGTGTATCCTCTTATTTAACCCTAACAAAACCCCTATAAAGTAGGTACTACTATTACTCATTTTCTAATGAAATGAAGACTGAATTTTATGAAGGTTAAGAAACTTATTCAAGGTCAAACAGTTACTGTGAATCAGAGACAAAATTTGAATAGGTTTTCTCTGATGTATAGTTCATGCCCTTAGCTTGTAGGTTCTGGAGAAAGAGGGAGAAGATGCCTGCTTTTGAGAAGATTGTGGTTTAGAAATGAGTAAGAGGCGTGGTGATAACCTGGCCTGCTCTTGTGTGTTTTCAGAGGTTCTCTGCGCGGGAAGCAAAGTACAAAGAGGCATTTTTCTACTTCAACAGATACATATTGATTAGATTTTGTGCACTTAATACTGCTTTATGAAGAAATGCATGACAGGCCCCTGCCGGGCACTAGAGCAGTGGTGGTAAACTATCTGCAAAGAACTTAGTAAAGTGGCATGTGGTGTATGAGCATTTGAATGTTCATGAGGTTCAGATTCAGGTTGTGTAGACCACTGGGGATTGATTCCCTACTTGACTCCCTCTAATCCATAATAGTTGGTTTACGAAAATTGTCATGCTAGTAAATTGTACCTGTATTCCTGAAATAATTTTATGTAAAACTAACACAATATTAGAGTTGGAATGGAAGCTTGACATCAGTAAATTCAGTAAATTCAGTTTTCCTGGGTTCAGCAAGGAGGAAAGAATTCACTGTCTCAAAGCCACCCATATTGTTAGTGTCATTATGAGGCCCATCTTTTGAAATACTTTGGGCAGAATTATGTTTTTTTATGTGTTGCAGATGTGTTATAAAAATCTTCAGGCTAGCAGTCATAAAAGCACATCTTTATGTATTATCACTACTCCAATAAAGAGTGTGATAACTACTGGGGGAGGACTATATAAATTGTCATAATCTGTTTTTTAAACTATCAAATATTTGGGCTAATGTATTGGATTTAATATGAACTACTAGATCAAATAGAGGATCATTATTTGAATTAAGATCTACCAGTCCACGCTCTGTATGTTTTTAATTTTAAAACATCCAATTTTGCTTCAAGCTGTTAAGAAAATTAAAATGCATTATTTTTAGGTTTTACAGCATTTTCAACTAGTCTGTTGTCATGAGATGAATATTGCAATCTATCAGTTTTTTTATTCATGATGCTATTTAAATAAATATGAGGTTTCTGTGTTTGTGTTCAACATCTCATTATCATGCCACAAAGCTTTTTCTAAATTGCCTGAGGTTAGCGCCTTTGTTAGAATCCTGGGTGTTGGAAAACACCCTGCAACATGAGAAAGTTAACTGACCTTCATTTGAAAAACATATCTATCTATCTATCTATCTATCTATCTATCTATCTATAATTAAGAAAATTAACACCAAGTTCACATCAATAGTGTTAGTCATTGTCAGATTTGAATTACTAAGCATTAGAATTCACAATGATTAATTCCTAGTAATGTAATGTATTTTAACATGGCCATCCACATGCAGCACCTGGCTCAAAAAAAAAAAATGGTGTTGGAAATTTCATTGGGTCAAAGAATGTTTGGGGTTTTCTGGGTTTAAAAAGAGTTTAAGAAAAGCATAAATGAAACACAAAAATTTACCTTTATTTTGAAAGTAAAAATGGAGTAAAAAAGCTAAACACAAGCTGCTCTGCTCTTGAGTTGAAAGGTTTATGATTCATTTAAAAGTAAGTGACTATTGGTGATGACTAGAGCTTGGGAAGGACATTTTGATTATCAGTTTCAAAGTGTTGGTTCATTTATTTAGCTTGTAAGTGGAGAGAAAATGCCATGCAGCAGCTGCTCTGTACAAAATAATTGATTAAGTACTTATTCTACCATTTGGTCTAATAATTCTTCATTTGAAAATGCAAAAATATCAAAACATTTAACTTATCAAGATCCCAAAACACATGGCAATTGATCAGACACCTTTGACCTCCTTTCACTTGAGTGAGAGCTCTTCTATATGGGGCTAGTGGCACAGAAGTCCTTCTCTTATGATTTTATTGAATCTTATATGCAGTCTTGATGAAAATTTACAGTTTCTTATCAGCAATTCACATATCCAAAAGTTTGTTCATCACTGTGTTTTTGAAAACTCTTTGGTGACTTCAAATGTTATGAGATAAATTGTATTTTGATTTACTTTATCTATTTCAATGTTATTTATTTATTTTAGTTTTCCTATTTTTGTGTAAAAATTGATTTATCTCACTGTGGGAAGATTACCATGTTAAATTATAGAGCTTTTTCTCTAGATGCTTATGTGGGTATTTAATACTGCATTATACCAGGATGGGATGATCTTCTAAATATTTGAAAATTTCTGAATTCTAAAATCTAACTGGCTGAAGAATTTTCCTTTAGACAATCAGGAGATCTGATCACTAGTTACATGTAGTGTATCCGGGTAACAATTGTTAACATTTATGCCTTCTTTTCTGGAGTTTGTAGTTGGTGCTGGGGAGAGCTGCCCACCAAGGCATTTCATTTTCCTGCTTGTATTCCGGGAAATGTGATGGCATAACTAACTATAACCAAGAAAATGTGAATATAAATGAAAAGTATTACTTTAAGATGAAAATTTGAATTAAATTCTTTTTGAGACAAGATCTCACTGCTTTTCGGCTGACTCCAAACTGGTGAGCTCAGGTAATCCTTCCAGTTTAGGCTGTGAAGTAACAAGGACTGCAGGTGAATAACATCATCAGAGCACCTCACGCTTCTTTTCCTTTCCCATTCTGATGAAGTTTCCAGCCCAAGGAGAGGCAGAAGCATAGGTGGAAGGAGTTTGGAGCCATAGAAAAGTGCTGCTGACCGCCCAGTAACTTCCTAGGGCATTGTTACATGAGTGGGAAATAAAGTTTTTTTGACATAACTGAGATTTTAGGGCTTAGTTGTTTCAGCAGTTAAGAGTAACATTAATTGATAAATACATGTGCTGTTACATAATTTTGTGTTATTTTCTAATTGCTAAAAATATGTAATTTCTGTCTTTAAATAGACTATATTCTCTGAGGAAAATTGCTTTATTTTATGCTTGTATCTGGTCAATTATATCAGTAACATGTACTATACAGAGGTTGCTTTTTTTTTTTTGCCTTTTCGAGATGGGTCTCACTATACAGTACAGGCTGGCCTTGAGCTCACTTTGTAGTCCAGGCTGGTCTTACACTTTCTATCCTCCTGCCTCAGCTTCCCAAGTGCTGAGATTACAGGCATGTGGCATCATGCCTGGCTCAGAGGTTACTTTTATATAACTGAAAGAATCTGAACTATGGAATTTGAAGTATTGTATTCAAATCTTCACTTTACAGTTGCATAAACACTTGGCAAGCTTATAGTCTTCTGAGTCATAGTTTTCTTTGCAAACAGAGATAATGATATTTGTGTGGCAATTCTGTTACATAGTACATGAATCACAGTACATGAACAAGAAAACTATCACTTTTCAAATGCTTGCCATAAAGTTGTGCTTAATGATCACAAAGCTTTAAATCAGTACTTTTAAAAAGTAAACCAGCAACTGCTACAAGTAGATAGTGATTTACAATTTACAGCATGTTTTCATTATTTTATCCAATGTTATTGTCATGATAATTTTGAGAAGTAACTCTGGTTAGCAATATTTTTGCTTTAAGAAACAGGAATTCAGAAGTTCTTGTCATATATAGGTGAGAATCTCAGAGGTGGAAGCTAATTTCTGTGATGTCAGATTCTCTCCTTCTACCACAATAAAATCTTAAATAGATTCTCTTTTATTCTTTCCTGTTCTTGGGTAAGCATATGCAGAAAATGTTTGTCTATTATTGCTCTTCTTGTATGAGAGCAAGCATAATACACAGACTGAATATAAATCTTAAGTGCATATTTATTTATAGTTCTAGGCACGTTTGCTTCTTCAGCCTTAAAATAACTATCAATCATTTTTGTAGTTTATTAGAACAAGGCCATTCACATTGTGAAGAAACATTTTACTAATTGTAACACTTTTGAATACTTACTATATATCAACTTTTTCTCACATTAATTTTTCTTATGTTTATGAGAACATTGTGCACTAGTTAATTTAATGTTCCTATTTCACAGGTTATAAAACTGAGGCAGAGAGCAATGAAATAACTTTCACAAATTCACATGTCTCTAGGCAGCGGGGCTAACCTTCAAATATAGTCTTACTGTATAATCTACACTGTGTCAGTATACATCTGATTGATAATTTTTGTTTTGTTCAACCAGATAAACAACATGCATTTTATGACTTACTGTCATAATTGAGTGCCTGGAGTGATTTAAAGTGTTAGAAGTTAACTTGATCAAAACATTTGTGTTTAATATATTTTTTATAGTCTTTTTTTCTTCTGCCTCTGGGATGGAACTCACAACCTCACAGATACAGAGTAGGGCCTTAGCCAACTGAGCTAAACCCTGGAGCACATTTAATATATTTTTAATAAGGGTGTTACAAAACAGCTCCCAGGCTAACTAAACTTTGGAGACTCATATTCATTAGCAAATCCTAACAGGAGGAAGAATGTTCAAAACGGGGAGTGGTGTAGGAATGCAAGGGAAGCAAGGCCCGTGTTTAAATGAAAAGAAATACTCGAGTAGAGGGTTTGGGGTGGATGGAATCTGGGAAGCCATGAAAGTGTAGTGAACTGATATGAGAGCATTAGCTGCCTACAGGAGAGCTGTCATTTCCTAACTAACTTGAATGTTCATTTCTTCCATTGATTTTTGATGACCTTTGCTATTGTTCTACTCCACATTCTCATGAAAGTAGGGGCAGAACAGTATGACCCTTAAGGAAAAAAAAATCGCATAATTACTAATGCTGTAATTCAAACACAGTTCTGCTCAAGAGATTTTGGAGTCCTAAATATTCAATTACCATAAAATTTTAGCAGTAAACTTTTTTTCATTTCTTAAGCTTTGACCATCATTTATTTAGTGCTTTGTCCCTTTTTATGTATGAAAATGTGAGACATTGTAGAGTATTAATTAAGGTGAAAATTCTAGGAGCCAGACAGATATAGATTATAATCTTTATTCATCTACTTCCTAGCTTTATGACCTTGAGAATGTTACATAACCTCTGTAAATCTTAGTTACATCATTTGTAAGCTGGGGAATAATAAAATTACCTACTTCATAAAGCTGTAGTGATAGTTTAATGAAATAATGTTTGTAAATCACTCATTGCAGTGCCTGGCCCATAATTAGTGTTCAATAAATACAGGCTCTTATTAAAGTGATGGTACATTTTGTGAAGTTGATTTACATTTACAAAGTGAGCAATGTCACTCTCTTCTTCCTGGCAGGGAAAAGGCTCACCAATGCATTATAATAGTGCCACCAGTGCCCTGACCCCAGTGCAGTGGCTAGAAAGGAAATACAGGGAGAGTGACTAAATTGGCTAAAGGTCCAGCATTAGGCAATAGAAATGGGTATTCTGGAAATGTTCTCCTGGTTGACACTGAGGAAATATCTTCCTTACTGAACCTTATTCCAAAAAAAGAAACAAAAAGCAAAACATAAAATGATCTTCCTGGGAACAATTAAATATAATGACAGATATGTACCTGAGATCGCAAGAAGATTTACCAGAGACACAGTCCTGGGGGGAAAGACCACAAGTATGGGTCATATTTAACCAGGAGTGACTAGTTGCCAGAAAAATCTCAGTTTCTACTGTGTACAGAAAAAAGCAGAGTATTGAGAATCTTTTTTCTCCAAAACTTGAGTGAACTGAATGTAGCTTTTGAAAGAAATAATACAAAGTTAGAAATATTTTTAAGCTTTTTCACATCTTCCTTTAGTTGTTAAATAAGGGAGTGTTCAAAGAAAGGGTAATATCTCTATTTGTATTTTGTGGCTCCATGGTGGACATGAGCTAAGATGTGATTGTTTGTTGCATATTTACGTCCTTGGACTTGACGTGAGCCATTGCAATCACTTCAGGCTCACAGGCCTCCATCAATTTTATGAATGCCATTAATCTTGTCACTTAAGCAACTTGGCCTTTGCTTTTTGTTGTCTTCTACCTTGCTTGTCCTTGAAAGTATAGCACGAAGCACAGTCATTCTCAGAAGGGGAGACAAGTCTGTTTCTCTCTTATGATCAACACAACCCAGCAGTGCATATGTTTTGTGGGTCAGTCTTCCTGTGAATTGTCAGTTCTGCTTTTACTAAAGTGCTCGAAACTAACGCATTCTCCTTTTTATTTGGCAAAAATTCTGTCTTTTAGAAGCTTCAAAAGTGATATTTCAGGGTTTCCATGAGCACCAAAGAATCATAGAACTCAGAGAAAAAGTTTGAGTTGTAGATAAGAATAAAGCACAAGTTTGAAGAGTTAAGGTTAGAGATAGAATCAACCCAGGAAAAAGTTGTTAATTTTTCAAACCTTTGACATAAGCATTAAAGATTATAAATGCAGAGACTCACAACTACTGACTAATCTAGAAGCTATGCATTAGTCCTTCCTTTGGTTTTCATTTGCTCATGCAATAAATATGCTTTGCATTTCTATTAAGTACAGAGTTCTGAGAATGAGACAGTGAAGAACAAAGTAGAAGCTTTACCATATAGCAGTTTTCTGCCTGGTTGGGAAGGCAGAAATGCAAATTATTTCTATAGAAATAACATATCTATATATAGATATACAGATATAGACAAGACAAAAAACAGAGGAAAACTTTAAAAAAAGAAGCAATTAATTCTGATCAGGATCACCGACAGATTTATGTCAATAGAAGGGAAAAAACTACAAAAGGACACTGAAGAGATAAGGTGGCTTTTCCAGTGGCCACTGGGCTACCTCCTGACAGCCTCAGAATCATGGAACAGTATAAAGCTACCTTCCTAGGATGACCACACAGACTGTCTGTCTGAGGAGGGTTGCAGTTGGTACTCTTCATAATGGTATGATGGTGGATTCAGCTCCTACCTTGTGCAAAGCGGATCCCTGGCTACCTGAAGCTCCTCTGCTTTCTTAGTAGTAGGGTTTCCCTTAGCTCTCATTCTGTTGCTTTGAGTTTCCCTCTATCCCACAAAGAGGAAAAGAGTTTAGGGTACAACCTATATCCCTGAATCCATAAGGTGAGACCTTCGAGATGACTGAGAGGAATGGCTGGGAATTATAAGCTCAAGGTTGCAGAGAAGGTTTAGACCGGAGAATGGGATTGAAGCTCTGTACAGTGTAGAATCTTCTGTGGTTAGGCTTCTGCCCAACATTTCCCAGTCTGTTTTGAGTCAGATATTAATATAACTTATTAATGCATAGTTTATGAAACCAGGTACTTGTCTGGTCATGTGTGCTTAATAAAGTTTTCATTAAACCAAAAATACTGGTTTCTTTACTCTGTATTTTTCAAAACCTTGTAGTCTAGGGCCTCATTTCAGAAAAGAAATATTTCCAGGCCTTAAACTCCTTCGTCGCTGCCTTAGGGAAAGATAGAGGATTCTCTAAAAATTCACTGCCAATCCTTCAGTTACATCGTCTGACTTTATAACTGGGGTTGTCTGCTGAGAAGTCATGTGTTTCATTGCTGTTGCTGTGCTTTTCTGAATCATGAGTGGACCTGAAATACCTTTCTAGGAGAAACTCCAACAACACTGCCACTTTCTGTTGAAGAAGTAATGGTTATAATGAAGTTAGTGACTCGGGGTTCAAATCTCACCATTCCCTTGTACCTTCTTTGTATCTCAGTTCTCTCATCTAAAAAGTGGCATCCTATAATGGGCTCTACCTGATAGGATGACTGACAAGATCAAATGTCTGTGTTTGTTTCAGGCTCACAGTTGTCACGTAACAGACATCATAACTTTTTGCTATGTAGGATGTGAATAATAAAGTAATTGTCTTTTTCTTTTTTTTGATACAGGTTCTCACTACATAGTTCTGACTGGCTTTGAACTCACTATGTAGTCCAGGTTGGCCTCGAACTTGTAGGTGTCCTTGATCTCAGCCTCCCAAGTGGTGGGATTACAGTGTGCACCACCACACCAGACATTAAAGTAATTGTCTTATAGAGTCATTTTCAAGTTCAGTGAGATGGTTCACAGGATGGAGAATTTGCAAGGCTCTACCAGTTATTTGAACCTGGGAAGTGAAAGAATCCAACAGAGATCATTAAATATTTCCATACTTAAATTCTTTATCCCTGTAATGGGAATAGTAAGTTTCCCTCTCACTGGGTTCTCATAATATTAATGTGATAATATATATAAAGGTCATAGCATTAAGCTCAACTTTTAGTCAAAACTGAATAATTTTTGTTTTTTATTACTACTTATCCAGCTTCCTCATTTTTACTATATACTATAAACAAAACTTAGAAGACTGAAATATGGAATTTTGGAATTGAAATAGACAATTTTGCAATACCTTCTCTATGTGGAAGAAAAATTAGACAACTAAGGCTTTTATAGTTTGTATGATTAGTGAATGGTGGTGTACAAGAGAACCAGACCCTGACTCTCTGAGGAACCTTTTGGCATTCTGTACTGACAATAAGCCAATAGTCCCTGGGTTATGTATGATGACAAAGAAATTATTTAGATTTTTTAAAAATTTGAGTTGTTTAGCTCATACTCTCAAATTTAAAAGAATTATTGAGAATTTAAGCATATAAATGTTTAATGATCCCTGCTTAGATACAAGTGATGACAGCTTTTAAAATATGAAGCTGTTGTGTGTCTGCTGCTGAAGGTCTAAGTGGCTAATAAAAAGTCAGCTCAGATTAGTGAGAAGCCACTTTCCAGTAGAGCTGACATGCAAGCATGCAATCAAAGAGGTTCATAAAGGGGATATGAAATAATCTTCTTTTACCAGCTGAAGGGGCATTTTAGAGGAGGCCAAGGGCTTTAGTGGAATTCCAGAGCATTGCTTCTCCAAAACACAATTTAATGCTTTCTGTAATTAGTTGGAGATATGCCAGAGAGTTTTAGATGGCTTCATTTTCTTCCTTAACTTTTGATTTTGTTTTACTCATTCTTCCTTTGTATCTCTATATTACACTTGCAAAAATGGGGCCATTTGCATTCATGCTGTTCAGTGACTTGTTCATTTCATGTAATAGCAAGTTTTGACCATGTTGCTCCCAGTCTATCTGAGCTTGAGGACAAAACTGCCTGACTTTGAATCATAATGCTGTTTATTAGCTGTATGACCTTGAACAAGTTACTGCACAATTCTGTGCCTTGGTACGGTCATAGGTAAAATAGGAATAACGGTAGTACTTTGCGTATAAGATGGTTATGAGAATTATACACACATAATGTCTGACATGTGTGATGCATGTGTATGTGTATTTAGCTCATCTTTTCTCACATCTGAATAATCTAGATTAGATATACTCTAATCTAGGTACCGTAACATGGTCAATAGAGTTATTTCTTAATAGATTCTTTTCCTTAATGAGGTTTTATCTTCACCTACATTGGTTTGCTTACTGGGTTTCTAGCTGTTAAGACCTTTTTCTCTATCACATCTTTTAATCCTCTTTTGTAATTAGTAAATTGTCATCCTCCCCTTTTCAGCTCTCATGATATTTTCTACCTCAAATTAATATAGCAAATGATTTTTCTACCTTACTGTGGAGACTGTGCATACTTTATGTATTTGCTCTTTTGAAAGATCTGTGTCCAGAGGCTTTTTTGGCATTGCCATTTATACTCTTAATGATGCCATAGTGAACCCACGACATGCTTTTTCTAAGTTTGATAATATGTCACAAAGCCAGCTCAACAATGAACATCCTCTTAGCAGTTTTTTTTTTTGATCATTAGATAATCTCATTCTTCATCTCTCCCTCTTCAGCTGACTTTACATGAAAGGTCTGATGCTGACGTCTGTAACTCCGTTCCTGCAAACCTTTCTTGACCACTGACCTCCTCCTTCTGTGCTGTTATGAGGTTAAAGAAGATAAATGAGAGACAGTCCTTGACCCCAAGAAGTTAATGCAGGGTTAAAAGAGCAAATATGCTCTGGAATGACACAAACCAGAGAGGAACATTATTTTAAACTAAAAAAAAAAAAAAAGAAAGAAGCCTGGGATCTTAACATACAGTATGAATTGCTGTGACAAAGGAGTGGCAGAAAAAAGCAAGAGGACAGAAAATTACATAATTTCTCAAGGACTTTCAGTAAAGGAATTCATCCTGAATATGTTAGAAATAATATGTACATGTTAGAAATGATATTTCCTATTGAATGAAATTTGGGGGTTTTTTAAGATAAACAGGGAGACTATAAAAATAAGGAAAAATCAATATAACAAACACCATTTACAATGGAAATGTGCTCAATGCTTATCATTTCAAAAAGGGAAATATTTAAAAAACTATCTGAATGTTTTTAAAAAGTCACTCTTGTGTTCAAAATGAAAAGTAAAGTATACTTGTATGTCAGCTCTATCTCAAGTTAGTTTTCAAATAAAAAAATACTCAATGATTTGGTGGATAATAGTTGCTTTCCAAGTATTTTTTTCTTAAGGAATGACAAAATGCCATCTCTAGGAAGAATTATTAAAACATAAATGTAAAAGGAGAAAAAAAAGTTTTAAGACTATCAAACAACTCTGGATTTGAATTTCTTACTCTCAGCAAGTTAGGCAACAATTCTGACCCAGTTCCCCACCTCCATCAGAAGAGGAGGTTGTAAGGATTAAATATTTTAAAAAAGACAATTATCATAATACATGACACTGGAGAATGCTGAACAAGTGAATAGGAACTTCACAATTATCTTCAACTTTTTCAAAAAAAAATATTTATTGCTAATTTATGACCAATTTCCTGTTCACTTGTGCATCTCTACTGCCTTAAGTAACCCAAGAAAATTTCATGACAAAGTATTAAAATAGTTGTCACCCTGGATAATAACCTTATAAAAATTTTAATGTTTCTCTGAGTTTTGAGGATTCTACTCACTCATGGTAAAAGTCAACCAAAGGCATATCTTTATTTTTAGTAAAACTAAGCTTCAAGATTTACCATCCAGTAAGTGCAAATGCACCCCTTCACAAAAACCTTTTGTTTTGGTGCCAGTGTTAATCGCCTACTCAATATCCATTGCTCTTTCTCCTGGCTAGCAG
This sequence comes from Hydrochoerus hydrochaeris, assembly GCA_004027455.1. Taxonomy (NCBI): domain Eukaryota; kingdom Metazoa; phylum Chordata; class Mammalia; order Rodentia; family Hydrochaeridae; genus Hydrochoerus; species Hydrochoerus hydrochaeris. The sequence continues at coordinate 9,470 of PVLA01003815.1, read as the reverse complement.
CATCCTGAATTTGTCTCTGTGACAATTCTATTTCCCACTTTCCCATATTGCCTGGTCCCTGGGGTTTATACGGTGAATCAGCTCAGGATTAGGAAACAGAGCAGTAGTATCAAGGATGTACTTAAAATGCAGAAAACATATCCCTTCCCTGCCTCACATACAGTAGCCACTTGGTGACAATGAAGTGACAAGCAGGATGGAAAGATCTAGAGGATTCCATACATATAAAAATGATGAGTCTTGAACAAACACCATCAAGCCACATATCTATAGACTGCATTTTATGTAAGAAAAAATATTTCTGTATATTGATGCCTCTGAATATTTGAGTTTTACACAATTTGCCATGAAAACACTCTTATCATATGTAGTTATGCACACGTTTGGATTTAGGTTACTTATGAATTGCATATATAGTTGTTGACTAGTAATCTACTTGCTCAGTGGGCATTGACTGAACACTGTATATCTAATTGTCTACGTGTCTCACAAAATGAGCCTTCAATGTTTTTAACTTACTGCATGGACAGATGTCAACTATACTCCTGTGTACACAATCAAGTCTTTATCTTTTTCAGAGAAGTGTCAACTGGTCACTTGAAACTATTGAGATCACCTGTGGTATTTACCATATTTTCTTTTTTGAATTAAAAATTAAGCTCTAAGGAGAGCAGAGGATATAACTATTTTTGCATACATTTTTGTACTCACTTCCAGGTCAGGGACTAATAAATATTAGACATGTATTACATATTAATATACAATGAATAATATATATTGATTATACAATACATCTTACATATTATGAATCCCTACTGTGAGTCTAGCCTTGGCACATCAGAAAAGTTAAAAGCTTTTCATCTTTGTGCTTTTTCCCTTATCTCTTCCACTTGTCCCTTTGCTGCCCATATTTTGTTTAAGCCTTTCATGCTTCCCTCAATCTTCCTATTTCATTCTGAGTAGGGCATTCCACATGTTTTCTCTCCCTGTATCCAGTGCTCAGACAACTGTGTCACAGACAATTTTGTTCTTTCTTTAGTGTTATTAATTTACCACTATACTGGCTGACTTGCCTTTGTAAATAACAATGATGGTAGTAATCCACATTGATTTAACACCTGTTAGGTATTGACATTGTTATAAACATCTTTAAGATTTAAGTGTATGACTCAATGTTCAATCATTTAATTTAATCACCAATATAGGTCTATAAAATAAGTTACTATTGTTATCAACAGGTTTCAGATAAGAAAACAGAGGCTGGAGTTTAAATGTATTGCCATAATTTAGACAATTAGTAGTGCTAGAACTAAGTTAAACTCATGAAACCACATTCTTAATTATTATTGTGGTGATACACAAAGTTGGGTTACCAGACTAGCAGCATAAGCATGACCTGAGAATTATTATTCAATTTTATCCCAGACCTGCTGAACTAGAGATACTGGAGATGACAATTCCATAATCTGTCTTTTAACAACTTTCTAAGTTATTCTGTTTTTCACACAAAAGTTTGAGAATTACCAAATCATACTATGCAGTCTTAGAAAGGGTGATCTTAGTAAAACTTAATGCAAAGAACTAAATAACTCCACAAACTCCAAAAGAATGAAAATTGGAACTAATCTTAGGTAGAAACTGGTTACTTTCCACTGCTTTTAATCATAGGAGATGAATGAAAGAATGAATGAATCTTCATCACAAACCAGGAAAGACAATTTTCCATATACATGTTGGACATTGTAGAGCATTAAAGCAACAGTAGGGAGGTAAAAATTATATATTTAAAAATAGTGAAATATGGAAAACCATGACCAAATTCTTAAATTGTAAGCTGACTTTTCCCAAGGTCTGCTGTGATTCTGGACCTGGCCTTCCTATCATTACCTTCATAGAATAAGAAAATGTAAGGTAATTGCATTATTAAATTAATCAAAACATTATATGGTTGCTTAGCTATGTCAAAAACATATAATGCCTTCATTAGTTCAATGTACATGGGATTTGAAATTCTTGCTCATTTGTATTATTTGCACCATGCCTAACTGCTTTTTTTTAGCTCAGATAATCAAGTCTTAAAAGTATGTATATGTACAGTTGGGACTAATTGATGTAATTAATGTATGTGTAACAATTTTGGCTGGCTAGTGTCTTAAGGGAGCAGAAAAAAATAAGCAAATTCATGAAGTAGGTTTTAGATGGTTTTAGATTAGCATCATAAGCTAGGTAGGTTTTTTTTTAAGCAAGAAATGCAGCCTTCATTATGGCCTTTAGTTAATAATGATGTGGTTGAATTTCACAAGTGAACTTCCTCCACTCTAAGGAGTTCATTTAGCAAAGATATTTTCTATAAACTATTAGCTTCACAAAAAAATTTAAATGCTATTCTGATGATATAACATCTAGGAATATACCTATAAAATGAATTTACCAATTACTTTTTACCAACTTCTGTGAAAATGTTGAATTAATTTTTTCCTTTCTTTCTTTCCCTTTTCTTTCTTTTCTTTTCTCTCTTTTTCATTTACTTCTCTTTTCTTTTCCTTACTTTCCTTCTTTCATTTTTTTCCCTCTCTGTTTTTCCTTTCTACTTTCTTCCTGTTTTTTATGTTCTGGCTCAATTCAAAAAGCTTTTGAAATTATTGACAGAAGTGCTTAAAACTAAGAAAAAAAATATATATAATGAAAAGAAAATGAAATACAGTTTAAAAATTGCTAATATTGCACTTGTGTTAAATAATTTTAAGTATAATTCAAGGTTGTACAAGAAACAGTATCAAGACTCAAAATTGGACAATGTCAAATTAAAAACTTTTGTATACCAAAAGAAGCAACCAACAGAGTAAAGACAACCTTCATGTGGCAAGGAAATTTTTCCAGCTCTTCCTTAGACAAAGGATTAATATCTATAATATATAAAGGACTTTAAAAAATAGAACCCCCAAATAAAAGACTCAGTGAAAAAATGGGCACGTGAAACGAACACAGTAAGTAACTGACTTATGAAACATTTGAGTTGGGAACTTTGACAGGTACAAGTGGACTTCACATTACAAACATTCATAGATGGGCAAAAATTGTAGAAATAGTTCACTCTAAACTTAACTGTGTTCCACCATTTGAAAGTAACTATGAAAGTAAAAATAGTTTATTTACACAATTTGTGTATGTTTGGTTTTTATGCTTTACATTGTATATTTGTGTCAAAAGTGTGTAAGACTCACCTTCTCAGATTTATGAATTAACCCAAATTATGAACATCCCAGAACGGAACTTGTTTGTTAATCAGGGATTTACTGTAGGAACTTCTCAGAAGAAGTGTAAGTGGCCAATAACTACACAGAGAAATATCTAACAGAGTTACCTATTAGAGAAATGAAAACTAAAACAGCGCTGAGATTCTATCTTATCTCAGAAAGAATGCTCATCATCAAGAAATTAAATAATAACCAATGCTGGCCAGGCTACAGAAAAAATAAGAATCTTCTTCATTATTGGTGGGAAGGAAAACTAATAAAAGTACTACTATGGAAATAAGTATGAAGACTTCTCATAAAGCAGAGATTCCATTCAGTCCAGCTATCTTCTCCTAAGTATCTTCCTGAAAGAGTTAGTCATCATAAATGTGTATCTGTGCTTAAAGCAGCACAGTTTAGAAAAGCTGAATCTTGGAAACAACTGTCTGTCAGTGTATAAATTGATAAAATGTGGTGTTTTCAAACATTGAAATGGTATTCTCCCATAAAGGAGGATAAACTTAGCCGGGCATGGTGGCTCACATTTGTAGTCACAGCACTCAGAAGGCTGAGCTGGAGGATCACTGTGAGTTCAAGACCAGCCTGGGTTAAAATGCAAGCTCAAGGCTAGCCTGAAATGCGTAGTGAGACTCCATCTAAAAAAAAAAAAAAAAGGTTAAACTTGAGTCATTTCTAGGAAAATGGATGCTCCTGTTAAATGGAATAAGTCAGACACACAAATATTCATGAGAAACCTAAAATATAAATAAAGAACCAAATACAATATAGACGACTGGAAATAGGGTGATAGATCTTTCTCAAATGGGAAGAGAATCCAGAGATGGAAGGATAGGAGAGAGGATAAGGAAATGCAAACAGAATTGTGATGTTTTATGTACATGTGCTAACTCCCTACAAGGAATATAAACATTATGTATTGCAAACATGTAGTAATAAAAAGTAAATAACATTTAAGAAGGAAAAAAAGAAGAAAAGAAATACACATGTAGCCGGAATACAATGCCAGAAACGGCCCCAGCCTTATTCCTGCAGAACCCCAAAGTCTACCCTAAGAGTGAGATGGTAGTGGAGACAGAGGCTTAGAAACCTATGTTTTTTTTCAATTGTTTCAGAGTGGCTCTAAACATAATCAGACTTTTTTTTTTTTCATTTAGTTAACTGGTAAACCAAAAGACATACTGGCTTATGTGTTACAAAGGGAAAGTATTAGAAACTATCTCTGGAAAAGGAGTTTTTCTTTCCTGATTATCAGGTTTGTATTTTATTTACCTGGCTGTTCTTTTTAAATGTGTAAAAGCAAAGCATGTGTTAATATTATGTTAATTATTTAGGCTAATCTAAAATCTTATAACCTGGTGTTCTGCCTAGCACATATTAATCTCTCTCTCTATGAAACTGACAAATTTATCTGAGCATTAATCACCCTCCATCAAGTGCTAAGGAAAATAATCAGAGTAAAGGATAGGAGAATAATTAATATGCAGTATTAAATCTATCAGAAGGGTATGGAAAAGAACACGCAGTCACTGTGCTAGATTTAATTTACTCAGAGAAACAGCCTTCACACCTGAGCCTCAGCCACAACTTGGTTTTCTCTCAATCACACCCCGGCTGTCTTAAGCAATGAGGACTTTGAGGACAAGGTGGGGCACATGCTAATGAGTTCCCCACAGAACAAGGGCCTGAAGCAGTGAGTGTAGGAAAGGAAGAATCACATAAGCTGTATTTAAAATTCCTTAATATTCAAAAATTTAAGGCTTTGTTGTTCATCAGAAATATGCCACATAACAACAACCACACAAATCAGGGAGTATTATACACTGTGGTCTCAGTGCCTGCCAAATCAAGATTATTCAGAAATATATATATATATATATATATATATATATATATATATATATATATATATTTATTTATTAAAATGTGGACATTCTATAAAGTTTTAGGTTTGCTGTTAATTTAGCTTGTTTTACCAATTTTCAGTTTAGTGCTGTACCTGTTTATGTTTTATAAACCACATTATTTAAAAGGACGTTCAAAATGCTAGTCTGCAGTATGATGTAGAGTCTTGTAAGGCCAGAATATCAGCAACTAATTTATCTCTGTAGTCAGTCGGAAAAACAAAACAAAAACCCTGCTACTTATTGATGCTTGCTAATACTCTCCTATAACAGAGAAGAGAGTTCTGTATATATTGAGCCCTACGTGAATAAACTTCTGATATACGATATTTTCTTTTTAAAATAGAAATATAATTTTTAGAAAACTCTTGGTTTGGAGTTGTGAAACAGGGGTAAGAGAGCCAAGGAAATGTTGAAAACACAATTAAAGGCACAGATGGAATACGCTGCTGATGAAATGGTTACAGAAGCTGGTAATGAAAGGAAGTGTTGTTATAAAATGTGGTATGTGGGTCAGGGTGTTTCACAGAAATAAAGCTAAAAAGTCATTGTTAGTGGATGATTTAAATAAACAAGTAATTCCTAGAGTTCTTTGCTATGTTGTCAAAAATGTTGTCTTATTCTTTGGACAACAGGAAGGCAAGACATTTTAAGTAGGAGAAAAATCAGATGGGTAATTCATAAAATTGAGGGTAAGTGGAAGAAAGGGGTAAATGAGTTTAAGGATTCTTTCAGTATTGATCTTCCTTAGTGAAAACATTTCTTTCCAATGGAAAGAAAAAACTTTGAATGATAATTCTAAAAATTTTCTGATTTTACTGAGGTTTATATTTCTTAAAGACAGAGCACTGAATTAATATCTTGGAAAATTTTGTTCTTTATGCAGTGATATATTTATTTTGCTATAAACTGATGTTTTTGTATTTCTTATTTGTACATCAAAATCTAATTACAAATAACATGATGTTTAGAGGTGGGAGCCTTTGGGTGTGATTAAATAGTGAAAGTTCCACCCCCTTGAATAGGATTAACTTCCTTTTATAAGAAACCTAGGTTTCCTCATTCTTTCTGACTTTTGAATTTACAGTGAATAGATGGCTATCAGCCAATTGTTGGGGCCTTGATCTTTAACCTTCTAACTTTTAGAACACAAAAAATAAGTTTCTTTTGTTTGCAAACGATTCAATTTATAGTGTTTGTTGTAGCAGCCTGACAAGACTAAGACATTTTAGCATTAAAACTTAGTCTAAGCTCCTTGCTACACCATGAAGAACATCAGACTAGGACCTATTTATATTTGGGATTCAGCATAGTATTTCACATCTATATTGGTATAAGATGATTGAAGTGATTGGCTGTGACTTAAATATTCATTTTCCAGATTATCATTGAAAGTTATTGCTAGATAATAACTTTCAAGAAAAACAATTAATACATTTTTATTCTATGTGGTTATCCTATTAATACTAAAAATAATTAGGAGGTTTTATCTCTGCCTAGCTATCTTAAAAAACTTAGTGGCAAATTAGTATAGCTAAAATATAATTCCGTTTCTTGGGAGTGGGACCAATTGATCTCTTTAGTATTTAGTATTCTAAGGTTCTTCAAAGAGCATCTTTTCACAATGAATGCATATGCTGGGAGAAAAAGTGTCACTGATTTATGTCCTTATCAGTGTTTCATTAGGCAAAGGGAAATTTTAGGACAGTGAGACAGGGGTAAGAGAGCCAAAGAAAGGTTGAAAACACAAATTAGAGGCACAGAAGGAATATGCTGCTGATGAAATGGTTACAGAAACTGATGATGAAACAACCAGGCAATTGTAGAGTTAGAAATCACTTAGGAAGTAGTCATTTTGCCTCTGCTTTTAAGACGGCTCTCACTAGCTTGACTGATACTCTGTCATTTTTCTTAATTGTGTTAACTTGAGCTCTCCATCACCTTTAGTTATTTCCATCAGAAATATGTGAGATAATTCTCCTCTAGGCAGGAGTCTCATTTCCTGTCAGGAGGCTGGAAAGTGTGATAATTATCAACACATAGAAGAAGGTATAGCAAACTTACTTCCAAGAATTCACACTGTTTGCTGTAAACATAAACAAGTAGACTGGTATTATGAAGGAATAAAGGAAACATGAAGCAGAGGTTCGTATAGGGTGTTATCATAGCATACTGGCAGGGCAAACGGCTTTTGAGGTTAGACAGCACACAGACAAGAGTGCTCATAAAGCAGCACTGGGCCAGGGGAGTTGGAAAGTGCCTCGCCTAGGTCATAGAACACAGTTTGAAAATTTGGTTGTAAGAGGTACTGATTACATGCCACTTTCTCCTCCCAGTATCTCACCAGGCTTTTTCTCTCCCACTCTGTGTTATTGATTTTTACGGAAATTGCTTATGACAATTTTGTTTGATGTTGTCGTCTGTACCTGTTATTCACTTGTCTTTCTGCTCTTTCCCTGATCCTCAGGTTCGCAGCTCTCTCCTTCACGTAGAATGAGCCAAGGAATTTTTTCTTTTGGAATCTTGCTCAGTCGTGCTTCTACAGGTGTTCTCAACCACTTTCGTGAGTTTGGGTATCACAGAGAGGGTAATTCTCAAATTCGCATGGCCATTTCTGAGCATTTCTGAGCTCAGTAAATCTGGTACATCCAGTTGTATCCAACAAAGCGTTTTACATGTATTTTAACTGTAACAGAAATTTGTTGTAACTTCTTCTGAATTAAAATAAAATAAAATAAAATAAAATAAAATCTGTCCTGGAGACCAGGACAGATATATATATATATATATATATATATATATATATATATATATATATTTTTTTTTTTTTTTTTTACCAGTACAGTATTGGGGATTGAACTCAGGCCTTCACACTTCATGCTGCACTGTCTTCCAGTCCTTTTAATTTCTGAAACAACAACAGCAAAAACAAAACTTTGAAATAAAGTCTTGCTAAATCAGCAAAATAAGATTAGGCTCAAACTTCCAATTCTCTTGCCTCAATTCCTGATAGTGCCGTCATGTTTTGTTACTTAATAGTCATAATGGGCTAATTCCACCTTTTATCTTTCTTTACTTTGTAAGAAAGAAAGCACTTTCTGTTTTCTTGGCAGTCTCAGGCCCATTTGAATTAGGGACAGGTCCTCTTTTATGGAGTGATTCAGATTTTCCATTTTTGACCAAGATATAAATGCTTATTACAATTTAAATATTTTATAATAATGAACATATGTAATAATTAACATATGGTTTTGAATCCAAGCTCTACCACCAAGGTAATAAATTACCATATCTTATTTATTAGTTGTTATTCTACAGTATTTCTTTACAGCTATTCTTTACTCTGCTGTTTTCTTTACAGCTATTCTTTACTCTGCTGTTTATTTTCTTTCTCCCAAATCCCTAAAATAGTACACACCTGGTTCCAACTTGTGTCTTGATATTTACCTTCTACCAAGAAATCCAGTTAAGGCAGAAATTTACATTTGTGAGTATTTTTATGCCTTATAAAACTAGCCATTCTTACTAGCATTGGCCTATATGAAACATTGCTCATTGTCAACCAGATATTACTGATATCACTTCCTCTCTTTTATGGCTTATATCTGCATGCCTTCTAAAGGGGTGTGATAGTCTTCAGTGGATTAGTACAGGGATGAGTTTATAGCTGGTGCGGTTAGGAGGTACTTTCCGTGGAATTACTTCCTTTGTGTGTATCCAGTTTAGGATTTGTCAAGAAGCGCTAATACATAAAGGTTTGGCAGGTTTAAGTAAAGGCAATTTGTTATTCTCCAAAGACACTTCTAGCCAGGTATATGAATAGATATAAGACTGAGAGCGGTTTCCTGGTATGCTTACCAGAATTCTTACTCCATCTAATTGCTTCTTAGAGCTTTGATTCCAGGATTTCCAGAGACTTCTCAAGTCTGTAATTCCTATATTAAATATTTCATACTTGATCCATATAAAGTGGCTTTTAAAAAATTAGGATTGACTCCTTAACTGATCCACCTGATATCCTTTTCTCTTACAAGTTTTCCTCTAAGTGCCTGTTATTTGTCTTAGTTTCTATTCCACATTTTAGAAAATATTTCCTTCCTCTTTTCTCTAGTATAGAGATTTCCTTTTCCCTTTATTTTTCTTACTCCCTGCCTTTCTAACTTACTTCCTTTCTCTGCTTTTCCCACTTTACTTTCTATCTTGTGTTTGTATCTTTGTGTCTGCTTATCCTCCCTTATATCCTTCCTTAACACTCTCCTGTCTTCCTGCCTACCTTCTTCATTCTTTTCTTCCCTTCCCTCCCCTCCCCTCC
>PVLA01003814.1:10473-198255 GCA_004027455.1 Hydrochoerus hydrochaeris | reverse complement strand
TTGTCTCACAGGAATTTTGTAAATCCTCCTCCATGAGCTCTTTCACTTCTCTCACATTATTCACAGAAGGCAAAACCCCACAATCAGTCCTCACAAAGGGGTTATCTAGAGGGCCTCCAGCAACCCCCCTGGAGTCTCCACCCTCGACTCCATATTGAGCATTACATAAAAACGTACACATGTGAACTACACAAATTACAATTATCAGTACAAAACATTTCAAGATCCCCGCGCCCAATTCCCACATGCGGCGTCCTTTTCCTGGAGAAGCAATTGTCACAAGGCGTGGATGGACTAGGATGCAGCATGGACAGAAAAGGGCGCCGCACCTGTCCTCATGTGAAACTGAAATTTTGAAATGTGTAATATTTTTCAACACATGCTTCAAAAGTATTAAATAATATACAGATTAAAAACACATAGCTTGTAGCTCATTCTTAGAAACCAGAATAGCTAGAGAAAAGTGAGTGCAAACTCTTATTTTTTCCTTTCAAATAATAAAGAATATTTATAGGAATTGAACTAGCTTACTTTTTCCTTTTTCTGGAGATAGGATGTCCATGTTTTGTGATAAGCAATATTCTACCAAATACTTTACTAAGCCAAAGCAAGAATATGCATGCTAGACTTGTTTGCTATCTCCTTTTCACACGGAGCTGTAAGAGGGCAGCACCGTTTCAGCAGGAAACAATGTGACAGGAAGAAGAAATTGAAGTATCTCTACTACCCTAACAGAAAAACTGCAAATTGGTATACTCAGAAAGAATTTTAAGCAACTTGTGCAAACACATATTACACACCATGGAAACAAGATAGTTTTAACCCTATTTTTAGCATACAGCATAATTTGTCTGATGCCCAGTAAATCAAGAATGACAAGATAGAAAGTATCTTTGCCTTCACAGTACTCACAACTGAAAAGCACACAGCAGATAATATTTAATCTTTATGTAGACAATCACAGAAATTGAATACAAATTAGATTAGTGGAGTATTTACCTATAAAATATTTTAAAAATTATTTAAGATAATTTAAAAGACATTTGCAAGATCTCTAGAGAGAACACATAGATAATAAAATACACATGTAAAGGAACAAAAACATGCAGGAGAAAATCTAGGAGAATGTTACAGTATGCTTGAATTAATAAAAGATTTTCTAAAACTGGCACAAGAAAAAGGAGCTATAAATACTTGATAAACTATAACTTTTACTCTTTGAAAAATCACTTTATTTCCATTGTGCAATACATATCACTCTAGAGGAATGATGTAATTTTTTTTACTTATGATGATGAGGCAGTTATGTACCTTGATTATGGAGATGACTACACAAATCTACACATGATAAAGTTACATGGAACCATACTGAACATAATACATAAATGAGATTGTATAAGTGTTGCAAAGACATAAAATCTGTAGTCAATACTGTGATATAGTCAGATCTTGATGAAATTGGGCAAAAGGTTTGAACAATTTACCTAAGAATGTATACAAATGGGAAATAAACTCATGCAAAAATGTTCAAGTTATTAATCATCAGAGAAATTTTAACTAAAATCACATTGATATAGCATTGCACGCCTACGCACCTTTAGAACAGCTATAATGATAAAGTCTGGCAAGCTTGGTTTTGGCAAAGACGTGGAATTCTCATAAATCATGGTTGAGATGCTTTAACACTTTGAAAAATATCTTACACATTTTTATAGACAGCCAGACACTTAACATATGACTTAACAATTCTAGATTCAGTGGTTTATCCCAGATTGGTAGTTGTATGTTCCCACACAAAGACCTGTGCATTTTTGTTACTAGAAGCTTTAATAGTAATAGCCAGAAACTGGAAACCAAGAATCCTTCATCAGGGAAATGAATCAGTAATTGCAACATTCAACTGCATATTATGCAATAATTATAGAAAAAGAAAACTGATGCATGCAACCATTCTCAATGATAGAAGGAAGAAGAAATTCTATATTGTATATGACATGACTTAATTTACATGAAATATACAAATAGAAAAACTATGCATATTATAAAGCAAGTTATTGATTATTTTGTGCAGAGAGCAGATAGACTGAATGCAAAAGGTACAAGAGACCATTTTCAGGTACTGATAACATTTTATATCAATATATTTATCTTATCTATTTGCCAATACTCACAAAATTAGTGAGGTAAAATTAGCAAAGTTTATTTCAATGACTATTTATAATTATTCAATAGTTAACTTAAAAATAAAGTTGGAAGATAAATGAATGGTATCACTGAAAACTTCAGCGCCTACTCCGACTTTACATTGGAAGAAATTTGAAAAAGTTTGGAAGAACACAGTTCATGAAAAGAGATAATGACTTATGGGAATTTTAGAATTGCAGTCTTAATTCTGTACCGTGCTTTCTGTCTATGAAGAGCAAACAACTTTACTTCCTAACGACACCTGCTTGTCTGTAGTGGTACTTTCTTCTGGCACGTAATTGTGCTCCAGGCTTTCCCATTTTGAAAAGCAACGACTCAGCTTGATATGCCACTCTGGTTATTGCTATATTTTTATTTCTTCTCTTTAGAGCCTAGTCCATGGAAGAAAAATGTATCTTTTCTTGTTTTCATTTTCCATTTTGATCACTCCTCACACCCAATCTGCAGAGAGTAAACTGTCACCTACCTCAGTCACTCCCTGAAATGATTCCCAAACATCTCCCAATTCAACAATTACATCAACATTGCCATTAATTTACTTTTTTACCATTTTCTCTTCATGTTTCATCTCTTGGGTTAACAGTTTCCACCTAAGCTCATTCTTCATATAAATGCTGCCGTTTACTGGAATTGACATAAGTCCCTTTCTTCTCAACCTCTGCATTATTTCCCAGCAATCTTTTCCATGTCAGTGGTTCCTAGCAACTGCTTATGTATCAGGTATTCCTAAGTCCGTATCTCTTTTCAGAATTTCAGATCTATATAAATTAGTGCTACCAAGTGTCATCCAGTCCCTCTTCAAATGTGTCACCTAGATGTATAGGCAATGCCATCCAGAAATGAAAACAATTTACAGCTACACCAAACCATATGAATGAATTTCACAAGCATACTGTTATGAAAGTTTACAAGCAAGTTACTATATAAAAGTCCTATACTCACATTCATGTAAAATGAAACAAGTGCAATATTGGATATTGTAATTTATAAATTCACAGCTATGAGGCAAAACATTAAATAATCAAGGGAATGAGTAAGACGATATTTGAATCAGTGATCACATTTCGTAGTGACTTCTGGTGCTTGTCATTGTAGATACATGACTGACTATAGTTTTTCCTATTTTACAAATTGTGGTTTTAGGTATCAATTGTTTTATGCGTTTTTAGGATATATGTGTCTCAGTATATGTGGAGTTTTATTAGAAAATACTTTAGACAGGGTAATTTATAAATAGCATTTTCTCACAGTTCCGGGGAAAAGATATTAGCAGCTTTAGCGCCCAGTGAGCATAGCATTCTCGCTTTTTTTCAAATGTGAGGCAGCAAAAGGTATGTGATCACATGATGGAAATGCAGAGGGTAAAGGGATTCTACAGGTCTTTTTCTTAATGGCACAAATTTCATTCATGAGAGTTCTGTCCATAGGACCTAATCTTTCCCCAAAGGTGTGACATCTTAATACCACACAAGACACTGGGTTTCCATAGGTTATTTGGGAGGTCAACATAAACATTTAGACTCTATCAACATGTCACTTGTAGAATGCAAACTGTGAAGATAAAACAGGAAAATAAGAGGGGAAAAAAGGCAAAGAAGTAGAGTCCAAAGTCAGGAAACACAAACCCTTCAGGCTGAAGTAGTACCCATGGAGGCGGGAGCGGAAGATGGCTTGAGGAAGTGTCATGAGAATGGACTTAGCACAGTGTGAGCCATCAGGGATGATTTCTGTTCAAGTGAGAGACATGACAAGAACTACATACCGAGTACAATCCTGGGCGTAATTTAAACCGGTGATTAGAGTGAAATAAAAAGAGATAGGAATATAGATAAGGAAGCTTAATGAAATGTAATACTACTTTGAAGGTGACAGTAATGTAATACTACTTTGAAGGTGTAGCACTGTCAATTTCCTATTACCTTGTTTTTGAAATTCTGTATCTTTGTTTTTATTGTTTTTTTCTCTTTAAAATAAAATTTTAAAAAATGCAAAAAGTAATGAGGATTACTCCAGGAGATTCACCAGTAGGAAGAGAAAAATAAAGAGATGCAATAAAAACATTTAAAATGACCATATAAAGATTAAATGTGATAGGAAAATAACAATACTTTTCCAAACATGGTAAAGTATTTAATTATGAATATGAATGTATTAAAAATAAAAATCATCAAATATAAAAGTAACTATGTAGACAAATCCAAGCTCCTTTTATACTGTAGTAAGTTTGCATGAATAATTTTTGATTCTAGTGTTGAACATTAAGAAAAAGCATAAAATAACTATAAATAAGTGATGCTACTGAATATGTAATATAAGCTGATAAAATTTATAGAAAGAATAATATCAGTGTCATCAATAGAGGTACAAAAGGTTTCATATATGATTAGAGGTGTTATTGATTTAAAATATACTGGTGATTTTACAATCATTTAATCTCTTTAGTAACCACAGAGGACATATCTATAGAAATCACACACAACTGAAAAAGGAAAAAGCTACACTATAAAAATTCAGCAAAATACTGATGAAGTCAGCATGATAGGAAAAAGGAGATAAAATAATTACAAGGAATGCAGAATTAATACAATGGCACTAGTCTGACCTTCTTTATTGGTAATTACTTCAAATATAAATGGAACAAACTTCCTAGTAACATGACATGGAATGTCTGAATAAATTGATCAAAAGAAAATCACAAAAAAACAAAGAGAAAACAAGACCCAACTATATTCTGTCAAATATAAGCACACATGTTGTGGTGAGACCTAAAATAGAGCTCTAAACTCTGAGTTGTTCATTGGTGGGACTTTTAGAAGGCCACGGGATTAGCAGCAGGATGAATGGGCTGCTAGGAGGTGAAGTTTGTTGGAGGAGGTCTGCCATTGGGGCATGACCTGGAAGTACCTAGTCACTTTCTCTTTCTCCTGTTTCTCTTGCTGTCTCTCTTGTTCCAGTCCTGATGGGGTGAGATGTTTTCCTCCCTCATGTGCATCCACTATGATGTTTCTGCCACTGATCCAGGCAACTATGGACTGAGACCTCTGAAACCATGAGCCCATAAATCTTTCCTCTCTTAAATTATTTATGACAGGTTATTTGTCCCAAGGATGGAAAGTTGAGTAGTTTAACACTCATAGGCTGAATGTGAAAGGAATGAAAAAGTTATTGTATGTAAATAGTCATCAAAAGATACCAGCCATTCTCACATAAAATAAAACACAGCTTATGTCCAAAACTGTCGGAAGAGATCAAGAGAGATATAATATAATGATACAAGTGTCAACTTACTGGAAAGATTAAACACATAATTGTGTGTGCATCTAATGTGAGAGAACCCAAATATATGAAGAAAATATTGACAGAACTAAACAGAGAAATAGACACCATAATAATAGTAAAAAATTTTTCACTTTTAATAATGGATAAAACTACAACATAGAGCATCAAGAACAATCAGCGGTGGAAAACCATTTAAGGAACCCAAACTGCAATTAGAAATTCACTTACTTATTGCAAAGTGTCAACATTGCAATTAAATCTGAATACTGAGGTTTTAGCTGAAGAAAAACTCATGTATTAATATCTTTGTCTTAAAAAACAAATGGACAACACACACGCTTCAGGTTGCCAGCACTGGTATAGACTTTACATCCTCACAAACCTATGCAGAGCACTAAATTCAACAATAGCAACATACACAGGAGCATATAGAACATGAACATATAGAATGTATTCCAGGAGAGATTACATGTTAATCTGTAAAACAAATTTTAATAAATTTAAAAAGACAGGAATTATAGCAAGATTACTTTCCAATTGGAATGGCAGAAACAAGATATACTAAAAGGTGAAAAGAAACATGGAGTGTAATTATTGATACATTGTGTCAGCTTGAACAGTCTAGAGGCTTCTCTAAGTAACTTAGCAGTTCTGGATCCTAGGGTGTAGAGGCCCCCACTCTAGGATGTTGTTTATTATACCAACTTGAGACGTTTAGAAGTTTCGGTGGCTGAATAAGAAAGATCTCAAATAAGCAACTGAACTTTATGACTCTAGGTACTTTCAGAAGAAAACAAAACCCAATGCTATCAGAAGGAAGGAATAAGGATGAAGGTAAGTAAATGAACTGGAAAAGAGAACAAGAAGACATCTTTGAGCAGGCATGTCGAAAGAGCAACAGAATCAATAATTTTTTTAGCCAGAAAAACTGGTGTAAAAACATTCATACAAATAAAATCACAAATGAAAGGGAAGAAATTAAAAATGATTTCACAAAAGGAAAAGAATTGTAAGAGACCACAATGAACAGCTGCACACAAATTTCAGTAAATAGGAATAAATGGGTAAAACCCTAGAAACACATAACCTATTAAGATGGATCATGAAAAATAAACCCAAACCTTGAAAACACAAAAAAGGCAACAGAAACAAAAGAGATGGGCAAATAAATAAACTGCAAAACCAAAATAAGCTAATGAAACAACGTCCAAAAAAAATTTAAAAGCTTCTACATTGCGAAGGTGCATTAGTTTCTCACCACAATACGTGGCACTCATGACTTAAAGGAGAAGCCCTTTGATTTGGCTGAGTTTCAACATATTCAATCCATGGTCTGCAGACTTCAGAGAAGAAACAGCATGGCCAAGAGTGTGGGAGATCAACATGCTCAGTATGTGGTGGATGAGAAGCAAAGCAAGGGCCAGCTGCAGAAGGAAAATGATGAGAGACCAGAAACAGTATACAAGGACACAGCTCCATGGGCTTCCCCCACTCACCGGCATGAGCACTCACCAATTCAGTGGTAGCTTCCAGATCAATCAGGCTGACACCACAAAGCTTAGCCAATCAGAAAGAGAATTATAAACAGAATGAAAGGTAACCTATGGAATAAAAAATGCACATATAATGATCAGGGTTAATATCAAAATATATAAAGAACTACGGTTTAGTAGCAACAACGAAATAATTTGATTAAAAGTGGGCAAAGGAGTAGAATAATTATTTCTCCAGAGAAGATATTCAGATACCTCACAAGGATACGAAAAGATGCTCAGTGTCACTAAGCATGAAGGCAATGTGAACTAAGGACACAAAGATGTATCAACTCAGATATGTTAAGAGCACTACTATAAAAATGTAGAAAAGATAAGAGAAGGAGGAAGAAGAGGAGAAGGATGAAAGGGAGAGGAAAAAAACCACAGAAGGAAGATAAGTTTTGGAGAGAAAGCGACGAAATTGGTGATATGAATGTAAATGGGATAATCATTGCAGGAAAAAAAGTGTGGAGATTGAAAAAACTTAACTACATGATTTCCATTTGTGGAAATCTAGCCAGAGGAATAAAGCAGTACCTCAAAGACATGAGTACATTGTGTCCTTTGCCTTATACAAAGTCACCAGGAGGTAGAAACAACACATATGCCCATCATTGGAAGACTGGTGGAAGATTAGAATATTATATAGCTTTACAACAGAAAGAAGATACACTTTCCTATGCAAAACGACTCAATGGGCTTGAGGACCATGGGAAGTAAGTCATGTGGGACAAATGTTGTATGATTCATGTTGTATTAAACATGCAAAGTCGTCAGACTCTTAGAAAGTAGAATGGTGTTTACCAGAGTTAGAGGATGAAGACTATACTGTCCAGAAGACACAGAATGTTGGTTTTATAAGATGGAAATGTTGTACCTATTTGCAGTGCAACATTAAAATTTACCATTATTCTGCTATCCATCTAAAACTGAGGAAGAATGTGCTCCTTAGGTGGGGGAGGAGCCTAAAACTGATTAAGCTACATACCAATCCCCCAAAAGGAATGAAATTACTATGCAGCAAAAGGTTTTCTAATAAAAGCACACTAAAATAACAGTGAAAAATCCGCATAAAATAACACAATGAGCGCTTTCTAGGAAAATTCTTTAAATTTATTTTGTTTCTTTCCTGGGAGACTCACTGTTCTTGACCAAATTATATGACTTGAAATTAATACTGAACTAAAGAGCCCAATGGAATGTCCTAGTAGTCAACTTTTACAAATTTCTTGAGTTCAATTGTACCGAATGGAAGTAAGCAAGTTTAAATTGTCTCATGATTACTTTGGTTTAATGATCAGCAATTTAGAAATGTATTTTTTTTTTTTACTTCCCCCTTAGCGGGAGAAAAAAATAACCCTAACAACTGATTAAATGACAAAATTAATATCTGACTACTTATTGGCAACGTTTATTTCCATATGACTTTTTGGGGAACAAATATGAGATTTGCACCCATATATATTCAGGCTTCTCCGAGTAACTTGGATTTGGCTTTGGACATCACTGCTATTCCACAGAAGGCCATGTTTTAGATTTTGCTTATGTTTGCAGAAAATTGCTCCTATAAAGGACACTTTTTCTTTCTAGCTTAATTTTAGATGCTCTTTAAAAGTGCAAAGCCAACACATTTTGACTTCAATTTAAAAATGCTACAATACGCTTATGAAAATTAATATTGTCCTAACAATTTGTAGTGGTAATATAATAAAATTATATGATTTTCTATAAAATAAGCTACCCTCTTGGTCATTTTAATGGTATTCTCTTACAAGATATGTTTCTAATATTTATGAATCACTCATGACATAAATTGCATACTTCTACCAATTTTCTGAGTTGATTTTGATAGCAAGAGTAAAATAAATAACTGAAATAGGCTAGCAAGCTCAAAGATCATTTTTAGAGCTCTGTGGCTGCAAATACATTAAAACAGAAATATTTCCATAAGAATAAAACTATAATCATGCATTTGAGATGATACTTTAAAGATGATGTGAATTAATTAAATTATACTTTACAGTTTGTTCTAAACATGTCTTACTTTTCTCATTTTAATGAAAAGTATATCTTAATAGATGCAGTAAAAATGCTATTTTGGATTCAACTCGCTTTCCATTTGCCCCCAAATTTTGTCTTTGGTACAAATAACAAGATCACAACTTGAACAAATATGATGCTCATTTTTATATCAAAATGTTTATGATGAAAATTGAAACATTTTTCCTCTTGGAAAAAATATGTATCTATAAATCATACATTTATTTCCATATCTGTAGAAATTGTGGACTTTTAGCCTCTGACAACAAAGGAAATGATAAATTTAAAAATCTGGTGGTTTTATAAAGTAGAGCTTTATTTTGCTTTATCTCATTTGTTGAACACTATGCTGGTTTCCAGTTTAATTTTCACTTGTTTCATATTGTAAGTAATTTTTAGCCTTTAATTGTATCCTTCTGGATTTTCTTATTTGCTGGATGAAACATCTTTTTACAAAAAAGAACAGTAACAGTCTTAGCTTTTTTAACCTCCTAGAAAATCTAGGAGATTGTTAGAGCCAATTAATTCTTTTATTTATAGCCCATATTATTTTTTTTCCCTACACGTACTGAAAAAATGTGAGCTTGTAAAGCATACGATGTCAGCCACTCGACCAACTTGTAGAATATTGCTGGAGTTGTAGTTTTCATACTTGTACTTACTGATCTCTTGAAATCGCTTTCTGTCTTCCAGCACTTAAAAATACTTTCAGAGGGGAGTAAAAGTGTCAGTGATTAGAGTTGGTGGTCCCAGCACCGTTCTTCTATGGTCTATCTTAACCCAAGCTGTAGGCAAAGAGAAGGGAACACAAATGGATGATTGCTCAGATGCTCTAAATGCCATCTGGTTTTCAGTTTTAGACACTTGAAGAAAATCACTGTTACACTAATGGTTTAATGAAACTGGGATAATGATGGAATACAAAGGATAAAAGTACCTGAAATCCTCTATTGACACATACGCATTAGAGACTCATGTAAACAAGGGCAATGGATAGGACACAGCCAGGTGCATTGTTCTGAATATCCCTAGAGTTTGAGATTTTAACTGAGTATCTTTCTTATAACTGTATCTTTCCCCCATTCTGATTCACCCATCTAAACACCTACATCTAATAGACAGGAGATGAGAGAAAAAGGCAGGTTTCAATGTGCTGTATTTATATCTGGTGCCTAGAAGCGTTCTTTGTAAGCACCATGAATTAAATTTTCAGATTGTAGATTAGTTGTGAAAGCATGATCCATGAATCGGTTCCCTTTTTACAGGAAGACTGATTCATTCCAAAGTCAGTTGGGCCATGAGTTGAAACTGAGCTAAAACATTTACTAACTTTATTGTATTGTACAATACATTGTAACTTTATTTATTTATTTTGGTACCGGGGATCGAACTCATGACTTTGCACTTGCCAGGCAGGATTGTAACTTTATTGAGTCTCATTTTTTTCTAGTAATGAAGAACACTGGAGAATACATGATTCAGGGGATAGTAAAATTATCTAGCATTGTAAAGTATATAAAACAGTGCCTGGTACTATAACAGCAAGCAATAAAGGCTTCACTACTGTCTCCTTTTTTATCCTTCTCTCTTTCTTACATCTCAGTCATGGTGGAGAAGCAGTAGAACAGATTAAGAGAGAAGCCTGTGACTTAGTCATTGTTTTAATTTTGTTGAATGAAAATTTCAAGAGACAGCAAAAGGTAGAAAAATAAGCACCAAAAGAATGGATGTATAGATGGGTGACCTAGCTCAGATTTTGCTGCTTGTTTGAAATTCGGCCGTCATAGCTTCTGAATATTGCATAATCAATGTGGACACATTTTTTCTGTAATTTTTCTGCAAAAGAAAATCATATTTAGCTTGACTTGAATTTTATAAACTTTAAGTTAATCAGTGGACGATTTTTAACTGATTTAATTATAATTATTAATTGGGTCTGTTGGACTGAGTGCAATAAAAAGATATTTGTATAATAACAAGTTAGTGAATCAAATTTCTTGTTTTATAATTATTTGTTAATTCAACTAGTTTTATTGCATGGAAGAGCTGATACCTGACATGTCTGCTTATTGGCACCCTCTTCTAAAAAGATTCCCTCCCTTTATGACCTATTGTTTTACTTCATCATGCTTTTAATGTCACACCTGATTTCCCTTAATTATTGCAGTCAAAGTATTTTTTTAATTTGTGGATAAAAGGTCTTGTTATAAAACATTCTCTTGAAAAAGTTGTTATATAATTTTTTTTCTTTCACTAAAATTGATTTTACAAAAGAACCCTAGGACAAATGCTGAATAAAGGAAAAGTGGCGAAAGTTAAGGAACTCGAGAGGTAAGAACATTTTAACTGAAGTGCTAAGCTCTAAATCTGTAGCTTGGGAGCATGTTATTATTCTATTTCTATAGATTTTTGTTTTTGCTTTCTCTGAACTACTCTAAAGAGAACCATTCTTTCATGTTATCACTTATTTCTGTGTGCTAGGAAGATGTCTTGATTTTCTGTATTGTCCAGGATTTTAGGGGAAAGAAATTCTGAATTGAGAATTCAGTATAGACTTTGAATTGCTAGGTTTGAGGATGCAAAAAGAGAATATCCTGTAAGAGAATATCCTGTCTTTTGAAAGCTTCATTTAAGCACATCCTATATTTTCTTAATCAAGTAGCTACACACTTGCTCTCTCTGTCTAATGTTGAGGACATTTTATGAAATGAACTCATCATGATCAAAAGTAAGTAGTCTAAGTAAAATGTAGAAGTTAGTTCTTTCTTTATAGAATTTTAACTCCTACTGTGAAGGCTAAAATTATATTCCCAGTGAAATAAAAAAAATAAATTATAATGCTTTATAACTAATGTTTTCATTGTATGAAATAATAATGTGTAAAATAAGTGCAATGTATTAGCTTCCCAAGGAGCATTCTGCAAACTTTTGAAACCAGGGTTCCCATCTGCGGTTCATAGATATGCAGTAATTTATTCCAGGATTATGTTTGTGAAAATAAATGCAAATATCCATTTCACAGTGTATTTTTGACCTTTCAGCACAAAAGAAATAAAATACTTTTGCTCGTCAAGAGCCACAAAATCTTCTAACTTTAGCAATGTACATTCTGCCAAATAATGAGGCTGACTTTTAAATACTATAATAATTTTTATAACACAGAAATCAGAAGGTAAAAATGGATCTATAGAACTATTGGGTAATATGAGAAATCCTGAAGGAATAATTATATAGAGCTTAAACCGGGACTGTCTTCCTTTCCAATGAAATACATTTCTGAAGCCAAGGCTAACTAGAATCAATTGTATTAGTTCCAGAGCAGTTCTCAACCCACCAACCTCAACAAACAATGGTCATAATGAAGATTCCAAAGGTATAAAAACTCTGTGTTAGTACAAGTGAGGTCATGGAGACACTAATACCCTGCCAGGGCATTTGGTCTTATTTCCTGGACCCTCATCTTAGCAATGTAGTGTTTGAATCCATTCACATCAAAGAGCCAAATAAGCAATGAACTAGGAATTATACCAGACCAACAGGTGTGTAAGTGCATGACTTGGGTTTGGTTTCTGCTAGTAGTTAAAAGAGTAAGACACTGTGAAAGTTGATTATATACCATGTAGTGACTGAAATGGGTTGTGATAGTCAATTAGTTGCAAGACAAAGAAATAGAAGAACTTCCTTGTTTTACATTTCTGGTTTTGTTGAGCCATGAACAAATGTAATTGCTCAGTTTCTATTAAAATTCACAGGATATAAATGTCCCAAACTCAATAAATTTTACCTTGAGTATTTACAAGGAAAAAATTAATTGAAGAACAGAATAATAGACTAAGAAAAAAATAATAATGGAAAATAGTTTCAGTTTTTTTTGTTTGTTTTGTTTTGAGGAAACTGTCAGAACTAAGATGGCGTCAATGAGAGAAAAATGGCTGGTCTGCCATGCCTTTCATGTCTGCTGCCACCTAGTGTCCAACGACATAAGAATAATTTCTTTAGCTGAGAAATTTTGTGGAAAAGTAGAATCACTCATTAACTATTTACATTTTAAGGTATCAGTGTAAGTAAAATGAACAGTTTTAGTGGAGTAGACTGAAGCTGAGGTCACATACAGCAGGACCTCAGTACCATGAGGGGTATTTTCGAGTAAGTTTGTCCCTCTTGCTTGAAAGTACATAAAGAATTGAATCTGTTTTTATCAGAAGACAATTTAAATTGAGCAGAAATGTTATGGAATAAATTCTTCAAGCTGGCTCCTGCTGTTGGATTAAAAAAAATTTACAAAATATGCAGACACATGGTTTATTTTGAATGTAAGTTAAATATGAATATTTTGAACTAACTGAAATTGCTTTAATATTTTTCCTACTTTTTCTTTTCAATATATTTCCATCTGACTGAATTATTTATCATTTTTAAGAACAAACCCAAAGAAAACAAGCAAAACGCCACTGAATTTATTACTTTACTCATCTTCCAGTAAATAATGATTGTAAAATGACAAAGAGTTATAAGTAACAGCAATTCTCTCCATTAGTTGCCTATATATATCCACTTTAAGTAAATACATTTTGTGTTTTGTAAATTATTTCTCTACATGTGTAGTTATGTTATTCTGCATTTATTGAAATCTGAAACTAATCTCAAAATATTTGGAACTATTGCATATATGTTTTCCTTTTTTATATTTAATAAATATATATTTATTAAATATATATTTATTAAATACATTTAATATTACATGTATTTTATGAAACTTTTAGTTCACAATAAATTTCTTTTTACAAAAGCATGTAAGATCCTGATAATTGAACATAGCAGCATGACCTTATTTGGGGTAATTGACTAGATAACCACACAACCATCAACAAACATTTCATATCTCTAATTCCATTTATAGTTGTGTGGCCTCAGTTATTACACATTTTATCAAACCAAAGCATTTCCAGCTATATCCTCATTTCCTGCTATGTCTGCTTAACTAAACCACACCTTGAAGGAATTAATTTCCTTGTTTCACAGACATTCTTTTATATTGAGAAAAATTTGAAATTTGTGAGTCATTTACCTAGTGGGATTTCAAAAGATTTATATACCATAGATATTAAGTGCTTGCTGTACTGGGATTTTGCTAGTAGGGAACTAAATTATTCAGAGGTGGGTTAACCCTTTTTGTTATTTAGTGCTGCATAAGAACCAACAGATTTTTTTTTCTGTCCACAGGAAAAGAACAGCTGCAGAAGTCCAGTGAATTTACTACTATTCTGGGTATCTGTTACCACCAGCTTGACTTTCCAACTACACATATCATTCTGTTGAGTCATAGAATTTCCTTCAAATGGCCACACTTTCAGTGCACACTTTCTAGAAGTAGTAAATATTCAAAAAGTGCAGTGAATTAAAGATGAACTGTTACTCTAAAAAGAAGCAATTGTAGAGGCAATCTCATTTGTCTTAGTTACTTTTATCTTATTGCTTGACAAAATACCTTACACCCAAAGTTAAAGGGGAAAGGTTATTTTAGTCCACAGTTTGTGGAGGTTTCATTCCACAGTCAGCTGACTCCAAGCCAGGTTGGTACATGGAAGAGGGGAAACCATTCATTGCAGCTGAAGACAGCAAAAGGAACCAAAGAGGCTGAGAGGAGACAAGCCTCTTTCTGTCCCTAATATTATATTCAGGCTATCCGCTCTATGACAGGTGTAGCATTCTCACCCCTAATGCCAAACTCTAGATTCAGTCACTTCCAAATAACCTTTTCCCCATGACCACACGAGGCTTTGGGGGAACATCTAGACACAAACTACAACATAATTATAATGGAGTTTATACATTGAGAATTGTGTTATAAAACCCAGAGCATGGGTTATGTCTTGAGAATGATAAACTAGATCTTTTATAAATTGTAAAAGAAGTTGATGATGCTGTGCACAACAGAGAGGTTGAAACAGGCTGTCATGGTTACATTTTGCCATCTTCCTAGTGATTCTACCTAGCCTTGCTATGATTTTCTTGTCTTAGTTGGGAAAACAGTCAACTTGTATGTTCCTAAGGGTTGTAAGGAAATGATAGCATTCCTATTGACTTAGTTAATTTTCTCTCATTGCTGAGGCAAAATACACAATGCCCAAAGTTAGAGGAAGAAAGGTTTATTGTAGTTCACAGTTTGTAGAAATTTAAGTCCATAATTTGCTGGTTCCAAGGCAGGGTGGCATGGCAGGGAGCATCACAGAGCAGGAAAAACAATTCATGGCCTGTAAGGTTGGAGACAGGAGCATCTGGATATTACTGTATTGCATTACAAAAATTGAAATCTGGAGAACTAGTGTGAAATATTTCATTGGTTGCTGAATTTGGACATGAGTATTAAATAATAAACTTCATGACTCAGAGGACTTGTGATTTTCTGTTGGAAAAATATATAAAACATGGAAGGATAATTATAATTTCTTAATTTCAATGTAGCTAAAATCTATTCTTCATAGTTTCTGGCTTAACAGGAACAAGTTCTTCAGTAGGTTTCCTCTTCTGTTTTATGAAGCACAGGCACACATGTCTAATCTTACACAAGTCAATGGCAATGAGATAGTAGAATACAGCTAATTTAGACCAACTAAAGTACATACTGATCTTAGAATATCTCTTCTTATCAAGGTAACTCTTCCTATTCTAATTATATTTTTGAAGTAGTATTTATGCTCAGAATTATATGCTTAAGGATGTATTTGTGTATGACTAACCAATGGTGGAGGTGGATAGTGTATCTGCCAATTAGTATGAATTTAAAAGTCCATCCAGAGTGCATGTGTTTGGCAAAACTGAGTACTAATCTCATTCAGATCAAGGAACTGTGTCTATTTTATGATTGAGTTTACTGAAGAGCTTGCTATGGAGTTCTTCATATAGTTGTTTACGGGTTAATTTAATGAATGGATTTATATTAGTCACTAGTACATCCTACTTCAAAAAAAAGGCTATTCATTGAAATGCTTATATTATGTAACAAAACAATGTACAAACTCACTGAATGAGCACAATTCTGTTTCCTAACTGATGGATTCCTGAAGTTTCCCATATAAAAATATTCCAATAAATTATGATAATACAATTTTATATGTTATCACTCTATACTTTCAAGGCTGGATTACATGTTGCAATTCCATATGGTACACAAGTACTTTAACATTGCAATTCTGTCAAATTTCTATCTGATTTGTAAATTGACAACTAGACTGTCAAGGATATTGTCAAGGAAATTGTTCTACCCTTTTAAACTGTACTGACAGTAAGAATAGAATAAATATGGGGGCATGCATTTATTCTTCATGACTTTCTTGTCAAAATATATTGGGCTTACTTGTCAGAGAAGCAGTAATTGTATTGTCTGTGCTATAAACTTATCCTGGCATTGGAACACAAAGTTGTGCAATTTATGTCATTATTGATGATAGAAATCTTGGGCAAAATTATTAATGAAGTGAATGATGCAGTATAAGGCAACTCTAATATATCTGCATGCCTGAACTGCTACTTAGATTATTAAATGTCGCTAACACGAAAAGGATATCTAGTAGAAAAGAAGCAGAATTATAATGATGTCTTTCTCATTAATAACAAATATTCAGACAGTTTTATAGATGGAAGGCACTCCACATATTTACACAAGTATTTTATTAACACATTAAGTGAGCTATTGAGGTTGTACATTAGGATATAACTACCTATAGTAGTTACCAACTACTATACCAACAAGGCATCAACCAGTTATTTACTGCCCTGGACTAATTGTCCCTATTCTTTCCAGAAACTTAATCAATTGTTACTTAAATTGTTTCCATTATTCAGTTGGTTACTGACTAAATAATTTAGCCTGAGTATATAATGTAAAGCTTAAAGTTTCATTAAAAGCTTGTCAATCATTTCCAAGGAATTTGTCTTCGCTAACACAGAGAACTATTTTTTCATGATTTCTACCTGGATTCCTTTTAGACTTTCTATTTTGTGACCTCACAAGACAAGATACTTTCCTTTCTTTAACAAAATCTTCCCTTTCTTGACAAGCCTACATTCCCACACACACACAAAAAGAATTTAGGCTCATTAACACAATGACTTACACACTTAAAAGGATCAATATGTGCTCAAGAAACAAAAAGTTAATCATTTCTGCATTTACAAATGGAAGAAAAATAGATATTTATTGTCTTTTATGCATTATGGCTTTTAAAATATAAATTTTATTGTGTACATTTGAGACTTACAGCCAATTATAGACTACCTGTAGATATTAAAATAGTTACTATGGAAAAGAAAATTAAAATAATCATTATCTCACAAAATTACATTTTTGTGTGACAAGAGCAGGTCAAATCACTCTTTTCAGAAACACTTTGTAAATATTATTTTGTTACATTTTTACAATAGCTTTTTAAGATGAGCACTTTTGTAACCAGGTGACTAATAAAACTGAGACTTGGAAAAGTCAGATGATTTTTGTAACTTTCTACACCTAACAAACAGTAGCAAATGATAAACATTAAATGAGTAAACATTAACATTCATGGTTACTTCAAAGTGCTATCTGTGAAATAATGACCATTTCACAACACCAAAATATGGGGTATATTTTCCTGAAGTGTGTTGTTTCTTTAATCAGTAACTACAGGAAATCCAAGGTAGTGTAAATGTTCCATATATATATGAAGAGTATTATGGTTTAGGTTTCGAATGTCCCCCAATCTCCTGTGCTCAGAGGTAGTGTGTGGAAGCTGATGAGAGAGCCATGGTGCTGCCCCCCTCAGCAGATTCACCCACTAAAGAGTTCGGTTGCTGACTGGGAAGTCATCATGGTTTGAGCTGGAAGTGTCTATCTCCTCCTTGACTCCTCCCTTTGCTCCCTTCTCCCTGCCACTGTGATAGGAGCCTTCTCTGCTCTTGCTTCCTTGGAGCCAAATGGCCATGCACAGAGTGACACTGTGAGCCAAAATAAAACTCTACTGCTTTACATCATGGCTGTCTGATATTGTGCCTCAGTGACAGGGACCTGTTGTAAAGAATCAGTGCCTCTTCTTGAGAAAATGAGTTCTGCAGGGCTGGAATAACTCCTGATATGGCATCATGGAAGGACAAAAATACTGTATCTCAGTAGCTTCAAAACATGGACGTGTCACTGCCTGACTGGTCATTTATTATTATGTATTAATCCTCAAATATTTACAAGATGAGGTGCAAAGGATTGCGAGCAATATCTTCATGAACTGGAGCTAAGAGATCACTGTCCACTGTTGGATTATACAGATTTGAGTCTTTACACTTAGTGACGCGCTGGTCGCTTGTGGCATTTGTGCAGATTGTCTTCAGCTGATAGTAGCTGGGAGCCTCCAGTAATGAAATAAGGTCTGTAGTCCACATGGATGGAATCATGGCTTCCATTCTGAGACTGCCCTCTGAGGAGAAGTTTTTCACATATAAACTTTCTGTCCTGCAGAAACAGAAGAAAAATCTTAAATGCCTCACAGCTTTGATCACTTTTGGCCTGGCATATATTAGAATTAGGGACCTAGAGCTAAAAGACTTGGTTTTCCCTCATCAATTATCCCCCTGAGCCAACCCCTACCCCATATAACCATGATTACTGGCCTTCCTTAACCCACTGAGGTTCTGACTCCAAATGAAGGTTAAAGAGCCTGTTTTCCAACTGCAGACTATCTATAAAACGTTTCATCCATGAAGGACGATCACAGTCGCACTCATTGGAAAAAACACAGAGCACTGGCACTTCATCATATAGGGAATGCTTATTGCATTTTGAAAGAAGAGTTATATTCACCCTCTAGGCTTAGAGATCGCAACACACAACTGAAGTAGCGTTTATACACTGTTGAGTCCGGCTGTTAACTGACTACGCAGTCAAAATTGTGTGCAGCTAGGAAAAATGTCAACTTTAATCTTCCCAAAACTGCTTCAGAAGAGAGAATTAAGTGGAAAGCAATTTTTATTGGAATTAAGCCAAAAGTGTAGGTTTAAAATGGAAATAGTTAAGGTGACAGGGGAAATGAAGAGGTGTTTAAATGAACTTTAAAGTGAATATTTCATGCTGGACACCCAAAGTTCCTTGTATGTTATCTAACTGTTGCAACAAGTAAATGAGTTAATTTTTCCTCACATAAAACTTTGTTTGGTTTTGACTTTTTAAAAATTGTATAAATTATAAAACTAAGCTTCACAAGGTGAAATAACTTGGTTCGGTGCCAGCAATTAGAATTATGTCTGTTGCAGTTTAAACCCAGATTTGTTTGCCATTGGATTCCATGAGGTTTCAGTTTCCTATCCTGTTTCACACATGATAAGAGCCTCTGCAATGCCAAAATTGTAACAGAAAGACTGCAGTGGTCAGAGTGGAGCCCGGGCTGTGCGACCTGCTTGTGGCACTGTGCAATGCCTTTCTTTGTGTGTCTGGCTGGATCTTGAGGATGTGGCATTGGGGTTGATGTCTGTTTTCTCAATTCTTCCTATCTGGCAATATACTCTTATTTTGCTTCTGTTACCATGATCTAAGCCCACCTTTTCTCCATGGGGTTTCTGTCTTGGAGTCCATTGACCATGGGCTGAAGCCCCTGGAATTGTAAGGTAAATTGAACTTTTAAATTGTGGGAGGTTATCAGTTATTCTGTTCTAGTACTAAGAAAATGACTGATACAGTGATTTCACACAGCTTTTCATCCAATTTCACCTCTTCCTCAAAGACAAAAAGAACTACATTCTCAAGTAGCTTTCTTCAGAACTTTGTGAGGTGGTGGTACTGGGGTCACACAGCATTTACATCAGAAACTTCCAGAAAATAATTAAGGATACCAGTTCCTCAGCTGCAGATCAGACCTCTGAATCAGATCCTCTGGAAATGAAGTCTTGGCTGTGCTTTTTTAGTAAGACTCTCAGGTAGTAACTAGGAAAATCAGTTCGAGGAGCACTTTCCTATGGCAAGAATGTGGCTGAGTGGGTGAAAATGATCCTCACTGTTTCCAGAATAAGAATCACTAAGTTCAGGATTAATGTCAGTACACATCTGTCAGTCCTGTGGGCTGGTGTAGCCTTTAAGAGGGGACAGGGGGCATCTGTGGAGGTTATATAAAATTTTATAAAAGTTATTTAAAATAATATATTTGAAAATGTTGAAACATTTTATTCTCTGACATGCAGTAAAATTCTCTCATTAGAGAGTTGTCACTAATGCTTTTGCAGTGAGGCTTGAAGGTTTTATTCCAAATCTGTTTTCTGTTCCAACAGATTTGTTTGCAGAGCACTTGAAACCAGAGAACTTTTTGGTTGTGAGTTTCAAACAAGTATGTCCACTCCTATATGTGGGGAAAATGGGCCAATTTGGGGAATCAGCAATGCTATGCCACAAAATAAGTGGTAGAATGGTCCAAAGCATAGATGGACCATACAACAGCCAAACATAAAACTGAGTGAGGGAAAAGGGGGCATTTCACAGGGGTAGGGAGTGAAAATTGGCAGTAAGAGCACATCAAACCAAGTATTCTGTACTGCATTTCTGTATCTGGGGATGCTCCTGCTTGCAACCTGTTACCTACTCTCCAACAGGTGATAAATTCTTTTGCTTCTCACAAAAACAGCTACATGAGAAGTACTTCAAATAATCAACAACTGTGATCTCATCTTATTAAAAAATTTTTGCACATCAAAATAAATCACCAACAGAGTGAAAAAACAACCCAGAGAGGAGGAAAAATTTTTAGCCAGCTGTCACTCAGGTAAAGGACATATAGCTAGAATATATAAAGAACTGAAAAAAGTCAGGCCCCTCAGTTTGAAAGATCCAATCCAAAAATGGGCATCTGAGATAGATATGCAGTTCTCAGATGAAGAAATACAAGTAGTAAATAAATATATGAAAAAATGCTCAACATGGTCATCTGAGAAATGCAAATTAAAATAATGCTGAGATTCCATCCCACCCCAGAAAGAATAGCTATCATCAAGAAATCAACCGATAACAAATGCTGGAGGTTCTTTGTTGGTGGGAGCGTAGACTGGTACAGTCACTTTGGAAATCAGTGTGGCAATTCCTCAAAACACTGTGATTAGAGCTCCCATTCAACCCAAGTATTCTCTTTCTGGGTGTTTTCCCAGAAGAATTATAAACATCATACCACAGTGATATATGAGAGCACCTGTGTTTATAGCAGCACAATTTACAATAGTTACATGTTGGAAACAATCCAGATATCCATCAACCAAGGAATGGACAAAAAAGATGTGGTATATTTACACAATGAACTAGTACTCAGCTATAATGAAGGATAAACTCGAGAGGTTTATAGGTAAATGGATACAACTCGAGACCATACTCATGGTGAAATAAATCAGACTCATATGTGTAAACATCATATTGTGCCCACAGCATGGGAAACCGAAAGAGTAAATAAGATCCAGAAGGTACAATAGATATTGTGAAGTGGGAAGAAACTGCTCAAAAGGAAAGAACAATTGGGATGGGGGAAATGAGAAAAGGAGGAAAGGAAAAGAAAAAAATATATATATTCAAGATAAATAAGATAATTATACTACTAATTTCTATTGTTTCATTGAAAAGAAAGGTTTGCGCTTATATCTGAGCAAGTACTTTGAAGGCCACAATACACAATGTACTAACCATAGTTAATCTCCTATTATCTTGTTTTGAAATTTTGGATCATTGTTTTTATTTTTCTCTTTAAAGTAAAAAAAAAAAAAAAGAAAAAATTATGCATGTTCTGAAAATTGATCTTATTTCAAAAAGTTTTAAAAGAAAGTCATGCTTTCACTACACAAAGAGAGAGGAATTTAAACACAGAGTATTAACTGGTCTCGTTTTATCATCAGCTATTCAAAGGAACCTAAATGAGTTTAGCAAAAAATTAGGACTTTTAATTCCTTGACCAATACAACAATAACAATAATTTATATTGTACGTGTTGTATAACAGATAAGTGTCAATATATACACGTATATAATGTATAGATTTTACTTGAGTGTATACAAATATAGATGTTTTTCCACTGATGCAGCTAAAATAGTTTTGCAATTATTCCTTGAGCATATTATCTAAATAATTTAGGCAGTTTCATTATTCTCACTGATATTCATGACAACCAAGATGAAATATTGTCCTAATGCAATCCTATTTATTATAAGTAAGATATAGAAAATAATATATTTAAAGAAGACATTTAAAGGTTTTAGATACAGGAAACTATTACAGGATTTCACTTCCTTTCTTTCTGAATGACTCAGTGTTACTGAACAAAATGACCCTAAGGTGAGCACCATTGTTACATACTTTCTGGATCTGACAGACATTCGCAAAATTAGTTGGCATTAAGTAAACTTTACATGTACACTAAGTATAGGTTAAGATGCATTTACATATGAAATATGTTTGACAAATAAAAAGAGTATTTTAGATTGAAGGATATGGAGAAAAATAATTTGGATCACGAAGAAGATAACCTGGATATTAATATGGTGAGAAACAGCAAAGATGAGTGTTTAGTTCTCTCAAACCTACTTGTTAAATGTATTCTTGCATTTATTAAAAATAAGCATGTTTCATATTTCTCTTTACGAGATGCTGTCAAGAAAACCAATTTTTTTCTTCCTTCACATCATCCAAGCCACTTGACTGGGCTGAACTGTGCTGCTGTGGCATAGAAACCCCAAACTTTACAGCCTACAAGACCCATTTTATTTTTGAGTCCCCACCTGCAAGTCAGACCCTTCGGCTGTACTCACCTGCATTTGCACTCAGGGGCTCTTTATGATCTGGCCCTTTGTCAGATTCTGCAGGTCAGGGGACTTAAGAGCCAAGCAACAACTTGTTTGCCATAAAGTTATGGTTTTTTTGTTTTTTATTTTCTTTCCCTTCACAATTCTTTGCCAGAATTTATTTTGTAGCCTTGCCTAGGAGTAAATGAGTCAGGATTAGAAAGCCTGCCATGTGCTCAAAAGAGAAAAGTAAAATATTTTGCAACATTCATGTTTACTACTACATCTATCCTATGGTTACTGCTTTCTAAGAACACGGAGCCATTAAATCATGATGAAATCATTAGAGGAAGCAGACTTTCTTTGGGGGATCAAATAGTTTACAAAATCAAATTCCTGGATCTAAAATTACTTTTCTATGCTGAATACTAAAAGGAAGAAAAAGAAGGAAAGAAAGAAATGAAAAGAAGCAAAAAGAAAAAAAAATGTTTACTGTTACTGAATGAAAAGGGAGCAAATAGTTAAAGGAAATATGGGGGAATTGGAGACCTGTTGAAATAAAGTTGAAACGCTGAAGAAGTGCGTGGAGAGGAGATGCCGTTGGACATGCATCTGTGGGACGTGCTGGAGGGCGAGGCCAGATTTTCGTGAGGGACTGAACCCACGTGGCTTGGGCCTCATTGATCAAAACTTCTTAAAATAAGTTTAAGAAAGAACCATGTTTTTTCTAGAATAGGGAATTAAGAAATTTTGTTAAATTTATGTATCCTCCACAAATATCACAAATGTGACCATTTTGCACAATAAATATCATCTTTGCTTTCCAAATTCAGGGATTGAGCATAAGAATGAAACTTTCAGTGTTACCATACTGTAAAAAGTTCCTCCCTTGGAAAATTTGTAATTGTAGACAAAAGTTATTATATATTTTCACCTTAGAGAATTTTTCTAATTTTATCTATGCATTTTATCTGAGAAATACACTCACGTAAAACACAAATATAAAGCCTTTAATATTATTGCAGTGTCAGTATCCATATACTTGAATACAAACATTAGGAAAGACGATTAGAATAAGAAGAAGATGAGAAGGAAACACCAAATAATAGTCTGGAATAGTGAAATAGTACGGATGGTTATTTATAGTTCCTCACTGGACTATGGAACACATTTTCCAAACATCTGCATTGTCCTCTGTACAGTGGCCATTTGTGAGAGTAAAGGAAGACATCGTGTGTGGAGGGGATACTCATATCAAAGCATTATACATAAAGTGGCTTGGGGCAACTGCGAAATGTGCTAGCCATTAATGAAAAACCTCAAGTTGGGTGGTTGAACAAAGATCAATTAGCGGTATTTGCCTTTGACATGGAACAGAAGGTCAAATAGGAGTGTAAGAGCTCAGAAATTATACCCAGGCAACAAAACAACCAATGGCTGACTTTTCAGGGATGTTAGGAGTCCTGAGATTCCTCCCAGCAGCTCTAGTTTGTCTAAATTTATTTTCTGAACAAGAAGAAAAAAGATGATTGTAGAATCAGACTTGTTAATCCTTAGTTCTAGCATTATGACAGGTAAGTCAACTTAGAATATTGGTCATTTTCTAAAAACTTCACAGCTATCTGCTGTAAAAGTAAACAACTGAAACAGTTGATTATCATTTTTGACCTTCCAAATTTGATTTTAAAAAATACCTTACACTTAAAACTGTATTCTGAAGTTTCTGCATCAATTTCAGATCAATGTGCAGCTAGTACAAATATCCACATCCTGAATTAATGTCTCCAAAAATGCCGATTTATTCTAAATAAGACAGTTTCTTCTAGAAATAGTGACAGTTTATGAACATAGTTTCTAAATACAAAATATCCCAATATTGATGGAGGCAGGAATATTTAGGAAACTACTTGTGAATTACTGATTGAGACATTGAGCTAGAAATTCTAAAAGAATGCTCTCTTCAGGGATTTGGTTTTTGTGAGGATGGTAATAGGGAGTCACAGATTGCAGAGAGAGATTAAACTTAATTAAACTTCGAGTCTTTTGTCTTCTTAAGTCATTAGATTTTTAGCCAAAGGACTTTACGTCTATGTGACTTTCATTTAAATGTTTGCACCTGTGGTATCCCATGTGGCCTGTCCTATGTTTGGCTTTCAACTAGCATTTGTTGAATTATGAATAAAAAAGAATACTCTAAGGATTATATATGGAAAATGGATTAACACAGGAAAAAAAGAAATTTAAAACTTTATAGTACATTACATGTCTTTTGGATAGAAAGGATATAGTAAAATAGAGATTCTTTGTCTAAAACTGTGTTAACTGCTGTAGCTAATTAGCACAAGCTTACACTTGAATTCAATAAAATAATATTAGAAATTCTATTCCTTG
This sequence comes from Hydrochoerus hydrochaeris, assembly GCA_004027455.1. Classification (NCBI taxonomy): domain Eukaryota; kingdom Metazoa; phylum Chordata; class Mammalia; order Rodentia; family Hydrochaeridae; genus Hydrochoerus; species Hydrochoerus hydrochaeris. The sequence continues at coordinate 173,038 of PVLA01003814.1, read as the reverse complement.
ATCACACAAAATGTTTTTAAACACTTGATGGCCACATGTGGTTGATAGTTATTGTATTCAATAACATGAGGGGAATATTTACGTCAACTCAGTTACCTGTTTTGGACAGTACCAATCTAGAAATACTGGAATGAATGAGCTTTCTTCTAAGATAACACAGTACATATAGTAGTTTCTTGCTCAGCATGCCATGGTTTTAGAAAAATAATTGCTAAATTTCTAGACAAAGCTATCTGTGAAGCCCTATTTCATATCAACGAAAGACAGAGAATACTGAAAATATTCCCAGTTTTGTAATATTCATAAAATAAGCCAGCAAAAGGATGATAGCTGAATTTGGATTAAGAATGAAGTTTTAGGATGAACATACTATTTGTGAATGTATCATCTTAAATTCTTACTGGGGTGCATGAGGTTATACCTATTCATATGTTGACTATTAAGACGCATTATATTTTATTTATTGGAGAAACTGAAAATGTAGCTTTTATTCATTATGTATTTAATATATTCAATTTACTAAAAATTTTAAATGTTCTAGGTGAGCAATATGGTGATTTTGCATGCATATGCATTGTATACTGACTACCAGTCACATGAATTAACACACTCATCATCATTCGTGGTTTCCATTTTTCTTTTTTATTTATTTTGTATGAATACGTGGGTGTGGTACATGCATGATGGGGAGATGGTACATATGCATATCACATCTTCGTCCTTTTTACTTCTCCTCTCTTCCTCTTTTTCTTCATTCCTAGATACCATTTTCTCAGTTACTTTCCTTGTTGCTGAGACAAAATACCCAGCACCCAAAGTTAAAGGAGGAAAAGTTTATTGTAGCTCACAGTTTGCAAAGGTTTCCGTCCATAGTTATCTGACTTAAGACAGAGTGGCACGGCAGACAGGAATCACAGAGGAGAAACAATTTATGGCAGGCAGAAGTCAGCCAGCTCTGAAGAAACCCCACCTATGGCCAACACAAGGCTTTAGGGGGACATCTAAACACAGCGGTAACACCCATTTTTAAATATCACAAAGTTATGAAACAAGGAGAGACATCAGTTATAGTAATATGCCTTGATAGAAACAAACTATGCAATAGAAGTTATTGAGTGATAACTCGGTGCTTTAGTTAATTTTTTTTGGTTGTAAGTGTTCTCTTTCTTTTAGAAAAGCAGTTCCCTGGAAAAGAACACTAGACACACCCATCGTTTGTAGTGTTTGTTAGTCTTGTTTATCTTGTGGTCTGAGGAAGATTAGGAAGAAATTTCATTTTCCTCAGGGATTTGGACACTGAAGTAAATTCGCTCCCTGGGAGTGTCCACATTTCAGCAATAGGAGGTGGAAGTTACTGTATTTATAAGGTTTGAAGAGACAATAGAAATGTATAAGGTAAAATGAGATACTTGCTAAACAAGCACCACCCCATTTTATGACCTCTTCTAATGCATGTGAGCAGATTATTCAAAATTATAATGCTAGTTCCAATTTTTTCCTATACTATTTGTTTTCAGACCAAATCTTCAACTGCCAGAATCACCCATCAATTAGTTTGCTAACAAATATCTTTTACTTAAGTTTGATGGGGTAAAAAAGGAAGAGCAAGCTGCTTTGTTAAGAGATGTAATAGAGAAGTAATTTTTTAATAAAAAAAATTCTAGTAGGTTAAAAGAGATATATTCAGGCTAAAAGGATAGCCAGAAGGATTTTCCAGCTCTCTGGATTGTCAAGACTAGATTTCTTTTACTGATTCTTAAAGACAGATATGTTCACCATTACTTGGGATTGTGGAAAGTAGAATGAAACTTATTCATAGCAAATCATAATACACTACCTACATCTATTTCTTTATTAAAGGGACACTTCTGTGACTCTTGTGTGTGGTGCAGAGGGGTGATCCAAAATTCACACTGCTGTAATTGGTAGAGCTGAGATTTGAGCCCTGAACTGAACTCTGAGTCCCCAAGATATGCCACATGGTGTGGCATATCATATGATGCTGAAGGATCATGGTAATTTGGGTGTCATGCACACTTTGCTGCTCCCTGGCTTCAGAGTCTTAGGTAATTTACTGTACCTTGGTAAGGATCAGATTCTTCATGTTTGAAATGGTGTTAATTATACAGCCTACCTCACAGTGTTATGCCTTGAGTGAACGAGGATAGTTCATAGTATTATCATTGCACAGAGAAAGGCATCTATAAAGTTCATCAACTGAGTATGTGAAGAACCATGTGGGAAGCAATAGAAAACTTAGTCAATGTCTTTTTTTCTGTGAAAAATGTTTTCTTATGTCCTTTTCTTCTACATAGTTTTAATAGGGAATGACATCACAGCTGAAAACTCCGTTAGCGCAGTTAGAGATTGTGATCCTACTTGTGAAACATAGTACCTCATATCTTTTAAACAGTAGTCAAAAATGAGTGAGCAGTTAATGTATCTTTTGTAAAAAAAGGAAGTAAGGGGATAGTTTATCTGCCTCATTTAGGATTGGTAAAGAGAGAGTCTATGAATTAAGGGTTGTATTAATTATTTGAATTATTTCCTGAGGACATTAAGGTCTTGTAATTAATTCTAAATGTACTATGAGACAGAAGAAAGCCACAGTTAGTATAATTTCTATGGTTTGTGTTTGGAACACCCCCTCACGCCTCACCCAACAAGCCTCATGCAGTCAAGGAGACAGCTGAGTTTGGCATCTGTGATTAGTTTGTTGTCTAGCACTGGGGTTGGCAGTATGAGTGTTGCAGCTGCCCAGGGTTGGGCCCAGCATATTATATAAGGGAGAGAAGGTGACTGCGTTTTTCCCCTTTTTGTTTTTTTTGTGCCTGTTGCCTGTGGCCACCATGAACAGTTGCCTCTTTAGCCACATCACTCTGCCTTGGAGCCAGCTGACTATGGCCTTGAAACCTCCAAAAACCATAAGCCTTTCCTTCTTTTATTTTGAGTGTCAGATATTTTGTCTCAGCAATGAGAGAAAATAATTTTCATCACAATTATGTGAATTAATCATTTTCCTGTTTAGCTTAATGTATTGTAGGGTCCTGCTCTTGTAAATGAAATAGTGTTAACTAATCAAACTACTAACATAAACAGTGCCTTTTACAAGTGGGATACTTCTAATAAGCAGAGTTCTTTAGTGATTTTGGGACTTCTGTTAATCTTTGTTAAGTGATAGGAGAGGAAAACTGCTACATCCTTGAGCTTGAAAAATTAATATCCAAAATTGAAGCTTGAGTGTATTTGGCTAAAAATCAATCAGGATAAGGATGAACTTTCCTAACATTTATCAGTGTTAGCAATAACTTTAATAAGGGGCCATGCTTCTGTACATTTCTAGCAATTTGATAGCATATTAGAGATGGTATGAATCTTTTCAAATCTTCAAGAAACCATCCAAAATGGCTGGATGCCAAACTACTCATGTAACTTCCATGATTATTAGGTTTGGATATCATTTCCAAGAGAAAAATAGTGGAATTTCAGGCACAGAAATGAGAAAGAGAAAAATAAGAAGCCAGAAAAGATGTTTCAAAAGCAATTCTATAGGCTTCTCACAAATACTGTCTGCTTGACATAACTAATCTTTGTTAAGAAAAATGCTGTCTATCATGAGTCACCTGGAAGGGGTCATTTAGACAGGCTACTTTAGCTTCTAACTTGTTTCAAGTAGGCTGAAGTGAAAGAAATTGTGAAGTTTATAATTACAAGTTCTACAGGCTAATATAAGGAGTAATTTTGAAATAATCAGAATGTCATGTAGAAAAAAGGGAATGTTATATAAAACAAGGAAAGAATATTATGCAGGACAATAAGCTCAGGAAATATTAGATATTGTAATTTTATATTTATCATATTCTCAAGATCTCTTGCTAAGTAATGAAATGTAAAACACATGTGTATTTCCTCCTAGTGTCCTTTTCATTGGGGAACTTAGGAATCTGGTGAAACTTATACCCGAAACTGAACTCACTTGTGTTGCAAGAATGCTTCTAGAAGGAGATATACCCAGTCCCCAGGTGGTGGATAGAGTGCCAGGGTATCAGACCTACCCTGAAATTAAGAGGTTATTTCCTTAGCTGGATGGAAAATCTGTCATGTTAGTGATCATTTCTCTTTCCGCCTGATAAAAAAGCACATTTGGGGCTGGGGATATAGCTCAGCGACCTAAGTGCCTGCCTGACAAGCACATTTGTAGAATTAAGTCAAGTACTGGAACTCCTACTCTTTGCTCAAAATATATAGGTTGCTTGGTGACAAGGGGTCCCTATTTTGTTTCCTATAATGTGATTCTTGCAAGTCATCCATTGATCATATGACTTATATTATTTTTTCCAAAAAAAATTCCCCAGTTTTGTTATAAATGTAAATATATACTTTATGTAAATATAAACAATATGTGATGAATTACATATTACAAAAATTCCCCAGTTTTGTTATAAATGTAAATATATATTTTATGTAAATATAAACAATATGTGATGAATTATATAAAATATATATTTTATGTAAATATAAACTATGTGATGAATTACTGTTACTTCCTATTTTAATATGCCAATAAATATGAATAGAAAACATGTTCATGTGAAAAACTAACCTATGTTATAAAGGAGAATATAAATAAAAGTGACATATAGTGTTACAGGATTTCAGAGGTAGGAGGGAAACCTGGGGATTGGGATGATGCAGGAAAGTCAAGGAGGTTGAGAAACTGAACTTTGCCTTGGGAAATTTAAAGAGGACCAAATACCAACTTGGTTTACATATACAAAGTAAGAGTAAACTATGAAGTTCTTTGTGTTCAAAAAGCTGCCACTGATGAGGTCTTCTCTTCTGCTAATCCTCACCCATATTAAGAACACTTTTTTGATGTCTAAATCTCTGAGGGAGAAGTAGAGGGAGAAAAATCTTCCAATATTTTAATCATCTGACTTTAAATGATGCTACTGTTTGTAGTCACACGTGATAAGACTTTTTTCAGTCTTTAAACCTATTATTAATGTACCCACATTATTCTTGTTGAGGAGGTAAGGATTTGAGAGAAGTTTATGATATGTGAACTCCTCATCTGAGTTAAGTGACTGGACAAAATGTCACATCATGTCTCTCTCATGCATGAAGGAGTCATGAAGGTACCTAGGCAACAAAGTGACATCAGATATTATAGGTAGTGCCTTTCCTAAAATAAGTCAATTCATTCACCAAAATGAAATAGAATGACCTCACTAATGATAGGTGTTTCATTGGGATTTGGGATTTATAGATAATTTTATATAATTTCATTTTTACATTTCTATTTGCACAATACAACATTAGAAATAGAGGTCTTTAGTTTTGTCTTATTAACATTTTATGATATATTATTAGTTAAAAACCCTACATATGAGTTTGTCAATGAGGTCGCAACTCTAGAAAATTGGCAGAAAAAAGGAAAAAAAGAGAAGAATGACAACCAGGAAGGGTAGCTCCTGATAGGAAGCAGGCTAGATTATTTGACTTTTTACAATTGAATATCTCTAAGTGATCTACATAAAAGGAGATTGCAGAAGAAAGCAGCAGAGCAAAATAGATTGGATGTGGGGAAGACTGTGTTTCCTGAATGTTCAATTTGGCAGCAGACAAGTTCCAGAGTCACGGGCATGATTCAAGTTTACTGCTGCATATTTAGATTTGGCTGTTGCCTTGTCTAAGTTAGAAGGAGCCATGCATCAACTTCAGGAAGACAGTGATGAGAGTGTGCACTGTACAATAAATCCAATTTATGTTCAACCATTTCAGGTTTGACTGTACCTTGCCCACTGATCAAGGTTTCCTGTAGAAAATGCAAAGAAGAAAGAAAAGGATAAAGCTACTATAGAGTGGATGAACTTAATACCATTTATCAACCAGGAAAAAATTAAAGTGGGGATTATAATTATGCTTACCATTTATTAAGCAATTGCTACATGTCATGCCTGGTGTGTTCCATACAATCTCTATGAAGTAGACTCTTAATATTTACTTCTGACAAAAGCATATATAACATTTAAGACAACTGTGAAAGTCCACAGCATTATAATCAGAATCAGAGTGTTAGTCAGTTTTCTGTCACTGTGACAAAATAGCTCAGGTAGTCAAATTAAAAGGAGGAAAGGATTATTTTGGTTCATGTTTTGTGGCCATGGTGAGTTGGCCCTGTTGGTTTGGCCTTGTGACAGTACTGTAAATCTTGATGGGAGCCATGTAGGCTGGGAAACCTGCTCAACTATGGTAGCTGGGAATCAAAGAAAGAAGGAGGATGGGGTGAGGAACCAATATATTCTTTCAAGTACTCTCAGTGATCTGACTTCCTCACAGCAAGCCTCACTTCTCAATATGCTGGTTGTGATGGCTTTAAAACATGATATTTTGAGGGCCACTCCAGGTCCAAAATATGTACAGAATCAAACCTTTTTTCCTTTGGCTCCAGGTAAGATTTAAAATACGTTTGAATTGCAAAAGATTTGCTGATGAACCAGATCTGAGGTACAAAAGAATAACAAGTATGAAAATGGAAAGGAAATTCTTTGGGTTGAACAACTGCATGATATAGTTAGTACTTCCCGAGATGTGAAAACTGGGAAGTGAGAAAATGAGGAATTCATCTTACTTATTACCTAATATTGAATTGAGGTGGTGCATAGAGTAGGAATTTAGCTATAGGATTTATGAATTTGAGGAAATGTTCACAGTCTAGAGCATAAATTTGGGTACTTTCAATAAATATCACTTGTATGCAGGAGAATTCATGCACTGAGGAATGAATGCTACTAGAGAAGGGTCACAGGGCTGAGCTTGTCGCACTGCTTTTTTGAAGTCAAGATGTGTTAGGACTTGAGATTTGTCATCTCCTCTCAAATTCTTACTATGGAACCCTAATACCCAACATGACTGTATTTGGGGATATGATTTAAAGAGCTAATTAAGAGTAAGAGACTTCATCAGGCTGGAACCTTGATCCAGTAAGACTGCATCCTCTTAAGAGGAAGAGATGCCAGAAAGCCCTTCTCACAGAAGCCACCACGGCAGGAAGTCAAAGAGAGAGAAATCAGTAGAAATCAGACATACCAATGTCTTGGTCTTGGGCTTCTTTTCCTGTCTCCAGAACTGTGAGAAACAAATTCCTATTATTTCAGCCACATAGTCTGTGTTATTTTATTTCACACTCCTAGAAAACTGATTTACAAATGGAGGCTTTCATCCAGAAAGAATGAATCTGGATCATCCTCCACTGAGAGAGAAAAAGATGGACAATTGTTGTGTCTCTGAAGTCAGGGAAAGGTAATACTGCAAGGACAGAAAGCCTTAACTGTGCCAGAACCCACTGAGGGACTGATCAAGAGGATTCTCCAGTTCCTTGCTGCTTAGATAAAGTTTAGATAGAATTATTCTTAAATCAAGTCTTCTGATCTCTTGTTTCATAGAGCATTAATTGGAAAGACTTGCAACTGCTTTGTCTGTTCCTTGTAATATATCTTCCCTTGTCCATTTTAAAATAAACTTTTCACTCAAATTCATGAGAGCCACTTCATTTCATATGTAATCATCAAGGAAAGTAGCTCTCTTACCTACCCCCCATATGTCTTTAGAAAGATGGGAACCTAGCATTGAAGGACACCAGCTTTCAAATTCAGAACACCTAATCATACAGAAAACACTTGTAAGGTCAAAAATAACTCAATGTACTCACCATCAATCAGCTTACCTTGAACATCGACCACTATTTTTACACTAGTTTTCTCCATGATGAAAAATTCTGCATTTTGTGTCAGGAGAGTTTGTACTTTAGTTTTGTCCTCTCTTCTCAGTTGAAATATTTTTGCATAAAGTCATCTTTGCTTGCTTAATTTCTGCTGGTGCAATTTTTGCTTTGAAAGAACCAAAAAAGCATGGACTCAAACTAATCACCAGGGTTGCCAACATAGACGGCATTGGTCATCAAAAGTTATAGGGTTATAAAATTTGTGTGTAAAATATTTTTGGAATCCTGTGTGTTAGCTGATATTAGGGAATTAACTCACTAGTTTTTTTTTATCAGTATCTAGTTTATTCTGGTTAAATGATCCATGCTACACATTGCCTTTTTACCTTAATTAACTTACAGGTTTAGCTACTTGATAATGCCAAACACAGTAATATTCACTATTTAAATATTTAAACACACAGATTGCTCTATTTTATATTTATTTTCTGTTTGTCTCCTTTAAATGATATGTTGAGATTTAATCTTCCATGCATGCAACAGTATGGCGAGGTGTTGCCTTTGTAGGATGACTGAGTCGTGGGTCTCTGTGCCCTGTAATGGATATTGATGAGGAAAACCCACTCCTTTGCTCTATTCTACCTTCTACCATGTGGAGACACAGACTTTCTTCCCTCCAAAAGGTGCCATGCTCAAGGCAGCACCTTGAAAGCTAATGACAACCCTCACTAGATACTAAATCTGCCGGCACCTTGAGATTGGATTCCCCAGACTCAATAAATTGCTATTCTTTATAAATAATCCAGTATCCATTACTCCATGATAACAATGCAAAATGGACCAAAACACATATTGTTATTTACACATAGAATAACTAAAATCTAATTTATAAAGTTGTGAGACAAAGACGCACAAAGACTGTGTGCAGCTTTTCAGCCTGGCTGGAATAAAAGGGAAAAGGAAGAAGGTGGTGTGTACTTGAAGAGCTACATTTTGCTTTAGCAGGTGTATATTTTTGCTCTTGTGACCTATGGCTGATCTCTAGCTTCTTCAGTCTTCCATTGCAAATTCATACCTGCAACCCTTCCTAGAGCTTCCAGACCATGGGTCCCAGACTTGTGCTGCATGCTTGACTCTTCTTGTTCCCCAACTCCAACTTCTACAAAGCTGTGTACACATATCCACTATGGGCTCTTCCACCTCTGAGCCTGTGAACTCACCTAACAAATCCCTTTTGCAAAACTACAAATATTCTATTGTGTTCCCCTAGAGAACACTATCCGATACAAAAGGTAAGGGCAAAATAAAGATTCTAGACTAAGCTACCTAATAGATTGTCCGAAGCATAATTATTTTTATGACTTTTAGAAAGCTTTCTCCAAAGTACCTTTGATTTTACTAAATTTGTGAGGAAAATGTTATTTTTTCTTCCTTTTCTTGTTAGTGCTTTTGCACTATTTGGTTCTTTATGCAAATATGCTTGGTTGGGATTCTGAATAATTAAGGCCCAACCCACACACTGATGTCAGAAAAGTATTGAAGGTTTTCAAAACTCCATCCTCAGCTTGAGGATTTGCAAACAAATCATCAAATGGTATCTAAAATTACCTTTGCTGTCTGGAAAATGACTGTTAATTTGTCCCAAGCACAGAAGTGACAATTGGTAATTACATGGAAATATGTCAGCTTAATGAAGTTAAAAATGGAGTTGTCTTCCTTAATATTTTCTCCCACCTCCACTGGTTTGATGTCATATCTGCCTCAGAACTTTTCTTCACTTCCACACAGAAATGGTCCACTGAATAAATATTTATGAGAAACATCACCAGCATGAGAATAAGTTATCCATTTACAAACCAACATTCACTGAAGGTAAAGATCTTAAACCTATCTTTTCTTTTTTCTCTTTTTAGAAGAAATGCACAATCACTGAAGAAAGGCCTGAGAAAATATAAAAGCATAAGGAAGGAAGCGATGATGTGGGAAGCACCCTGAGTCACAGGTGAGAGTGTGAGACTCTGGTACTCAGAAAGGAACTAAGTATTTCAGGTACGTTCTTGATACAAATGAGTAATGATGGTTAAAAAAGTCAGGGCATCAAAAGAGGTGAAAGGGAGAGAGAGAAAAGGGAGCAAAAGGAAAGGGAGATGTGTTATGTACATACACCAGCTTCCCAAAGGGAGTTTAACAGTGTGAGCCACACACATGTACTAATTAAATTAAAGAGAAAATAGAACTTTAAAGAGTACCTATGTATCCTAGTAATCAACACAAACAGATATAAAAAAAGAAAACATTGCACAAAGGTGATGCACTGAGGCTACAGTTACTAGAATGACAACAGCCATGAGCAACTATAACGTTCACCTTTTAGGGGAAAAGAAAGAGTAAGAATTCTTCACAAGAAGCAGCGAAAGCCGAGAACGGTGACACAGGCCTGTAACCCTGGCACTCTGGGAGCCTGAGGTAGGAGGGTCCCAAATTCAAGCATAACTTCTGCAACTTCTTGAATTAGAGAGATCCTGTCACAAAATAAAAAACAAAAACAGCTGCAGGTATAGCTCATTGTTAAGGCAATGTGTTCAGTATCCATTACTGCAAAAAAAAAAAAGACTAAAGAGTAGAAATAGAAGAAGGATAAAAGGGGGGAAAGGGAAGGAAGATGAAGAGAGATGTGCTCTCACACAGTATCAGAAAGTCATTAATATATGAAGAAAATAAAACAGAGGCAAACACATGGGAGGTGTACATAAAAGTGACCAGCAAGCATGTTAAAGGGAAGCATATTTATTTATGTTAAGTTTCATGATTGAAAAGTCCTGAAATGAATAAAAGTCAATGATTAAGTAAATGCATAAAATAATAGGAGTCAGTCTAGACTCTAGTGAAAGTGTATGTGTCCATAAACACACAAATGTGCAGCACATACATGCATACATGTGTGTACACATGTACATGCATGTATCTGTAAAAACACGTCAGAAAAGGTATAGTTAAATAAGAGAAGCTGAAAGATCTCAATGTCAATAAAGTTGAAATTTCTAAAGAGGAAAAGAAATGTTATAGAATCAGTATTTATTAAAACTGTTTAAGTATCTGCTTAAAGCATAATATGGGCTGACCATCTCCACACAAGCAGTTTCATCCCTACAAGAAATGTCATACAATGATGAAAGTGACCTCATGTTTCTTGGGTCCTCTTCAATATATATAAAACGCCCAGAACAGTGGAAAATGTGTGCTAGTCACTTGTTTATTTTCCTTGTATCTGTTCTGAGCCACAGCATGCTATTAGAAGTTAGGTTTTCATAGTCTCAAATTCCACACTTAGTTTTGACTACACAGGTGATCAGTGTTCTTAATTTCTGTGTGGATCAAGGATCAACCATACCTTACAATGTAACCCTGCTTAGATCATCTGTGAGAAACAGTCATAAACTATGATATATTTGGACAATGGAATAGTATTTTGTTCTCAAAAGAAGTGGGCTGTCACGATATGCAAGTGTATGGAGGAAATTTAAATGCATAGCATTCAATAAAAAATAAAACAATTTAAAAAGCTAAATATGACATGATTCCAGCTACATCAAATGTGGGAAAAGGGAGAACTATTGGGTCAGTGAAAAGGATCAGTGGTTGTCAGAGTTTGAGTAGCTAGGGAGACATAAACAGGCAGAAGACAGAAGCTTTTCACCATAGTGATGAGACTCATTGTGCTCTTATGATTACGGACACGTGTCACTAAAGATTTGTCCATTCTTATAGAACATACATCAAAATATACACCAATGAACCCTAATTGTGAGTATAGATTCTGAATGCAAAAAAGGGTTATCAATTGTAAAAAATGTGTCACTTCTTGGGCTATATTTATTGATGTACCAATAATCAAAATCATGGATTGATAATGGTAGGAATGGTTCATTCCAGTAAAGGTAGTTATGCATTTGTGGGGGAAGATGTTTGGGGAAATCTTTGAACTTTTCTTTTAATTTCATTTTGAACTTCCCTAAAAGTACTTAATTAAGTGAGGTTTCAAAGTTCAAAAGTTATTTATTTCCATATCTTTAGTTTTCATTATCATCTACTTCTTTAGTTAAGATAATAAATTTATATCTCTTTCTATTGCCAATTACTTGAATTTAAGTCTATTATTTTCCTTCTGCTGGAATAAGTAATAATCCAGATTTAATGAGCTATGTGAAAATTGAATGTTTGTATTATAAATTACTCTATATTGCAATCAGTGGGATTAATGTCTAAGATAAACCTCACTTGTACTGTAAAGGCAGCTATAATTTGAAACAAGTAAATCTGGAATCTATACCATAGGAGTAGATAGTTCACATTAGTGGTTGAAAACTCAGGATTTTTAAGGCAACCTAAAAATAAGAATATTTGAAATACTCCTTAGCTTGAGCAGAGTTCAACTGATGTAGGTAGCTAAAGAGAAATTATGGACACCTTGTCCTTTTTCGACTCAATGTGCAGAATCCAGCAAAGACTTACGAGGAGTACTCTAGGTTATAGTCAGTCTCTAGCCTCATGAAGATATCCACAAAAACCCTGGATGATTCTGTCACCAAAGAATTGTTTCATCCATCTTAGAATGAATCTTTCATTCCTGAATTATTACAATGTCTAAGATAAACAGAGAAGTCTTTGGAAGTTTCTTAAAGTACATAGGATACTTCTTTTGTGCTTTCTTGCTAAAATAATTTTACTTTTTTATTTAAAACATATTTTTACTGTATTGAATAACTGTGTAACTTGCCAACCAGTCAATAGAAAAAGTTTTAATACTTTATTTAACTCTGTTACTGAAAACAACATTTATCAAAAATAACCTGATCTTATCTGATTAATAGATTCACAGTCAGGTAAAAATCTTACATGATACTAGACTGAATTGAATACAGAATCAATATCTATATATCTACTTATCTATCTGTCTATTTATTTCTCTAATTTTAAAGAATAGACTCATGTGGTTGTGGGTTGAGGAGTTGGTAAGTTCAGTATCCAGGGTAGGCTGGCAGGACAGAAATTCCAGCAACACTTTTATGTTAGAGTCTTGATGCAGATTTCTTTTTCTAGGAAATCTCAGATTTTGCTTTTAGGGCCATCAACTAATTGGGGTGAAATTCATTCACATTATCAAGCATGAATTCCTTTATTCCAAGTCAACAGATTGTACATATTAATCACATCTGCAACATAGCATCACAACAACATCTAAATGGTATCTGATCAAACTGGGCATTGTAACCTAGCCAAACTGACATGGGGGTTTTTAAATTACAGAGAATTCCTCTTAAGGAATTGTAGCTCAGAAAATAGAAGCTCCAAATTAGATGTCAAGAAAACTTGGAGATCCAGGAGAAAACAGGAGGCAAGAAAAATGTCATCAGAGACATCACAAAATTATCTGTCAATGCTGAGAATAAAATGGGTATTACAGTTACATCAAGATACAGGGGAAACTTTATGTTTTCTACTTTATTATGGCATTTGTTCACCTACATTATGTTCTAGTAATGTCAGGCTTTCTTAATACCACCCACTGGTTAGTCATCTTACCACTTACTTGTAGGTGCAAAGAAAAGTTGTTGGAAGGAAGGTAAACATTTTTCTCAACCTGTCTAACCCTAAGGTGGAATTACTGGTAGAAGTTTTAGTCACTGGTTTAAGGGGGCATTGTGAAGGAGTAAACAAAACATTCCACCAGCACATATCAAAGATCAGCAGCAAATGCTCAGGTGAATTGATAACTGGCATAGCCTATATTAAAGGTGTTCCAAAAAAGTAATTTTTTCTTCCATGTCTGAAGAAAAAATTATCCCAGTTAGTAAAGATAAGGGGCTGCAGGAAGTATCATACCAGTAGGAACTCTCCTCAGAACACAGATATCTTCAGAATCATCTCCAGTGTTGCCTTTGGCAAATCTTCATACTACCAGTAGTGATTTTATCATATCTTGACAGTCTAATGATGATCAAGCAATTAGATTCATATAAATGTGTGGAAGATATTTGAGTGGGTAAAATGAGCAAATCTTAGTGTATTTGATACTGATGCTTCTACACTTGTTACAAAACCCTTAAGAAAGTCCTGTTTGCTAAATTTCTCCAATTCTTTCCCTCTCCATGTGGCCAACAGGAATCACTTATCCATGTCCTTGATAGATACTTGGGTCATGTAAATTATTCTAATCAATTGTGTGTCTTTCTAGGACTCGTATTTAATCAATAAAGCATGATCATTCAAAAAATGTCTTTGTTATGTGGTGTCAAATTATTTGGTGAAACTGTAGCCTGAATAATTTTGGAAATCACATAATGTACCTAGTGACAACAGAGCTTTGGGGAACAGAATGTTAATAGTTGTGTTTGCCACTCTATTTGAGAAGGCACTAAAAGGAAAAGAGCAGAATGGATTTGTTTGCAATCAGAAATAAAGAAAACAGAGAGTACAGATATTAAGGTACTTGTAAATTTGGAAGAAGTAATTGCTTTTCAAGCCCAAACAGTAACGGACAAGAAAATTCTTTGAGTAACAAAGTCACATTGAACTTCTGCCTAAAGCAAGAATAAAATTGAAGATAAAACTTTCAACTCCATTGTTTTGTTCTTTGCATAGTTTAGATGCAGCTGTATTAAACCTTTTAGCTGGAAAAACTTACAGACAGTCTAGAGTGTGAGCTCTCATGGAAATTCTATAGACTGCAGATCCCATCAATTATATCTGTAGAACAGTTGAAATCTTGGAAAAAAAGGTGGATGAGAATATTGAGATGTGCTGCTGATTGGAATGAAATATATTAAATTTATGAAAAATTTATATGGTGAAAGGAAAAAAGTCCTGGTTTAAATCTTACAGCATCAGATCTCTGTCGAGATCTGAATGTTTTCCAGCCTCCTCACTTTTTCTTGCAAATCCTGCTTCTGGTGATTTCATTCCCTCTTGAGATTTGCTTTTCACAGGACTCAGATAATCACAGAGCAAATATTCTTCAATGTTCTATTCAGAAGTGACCTACAAAGAGAATGGAAAATGCAGGTGATTCAGAGTTTAGAAAGAAAGGACCAAAGGTATCAAGGGCCAGGGGTTCTCTCTTTTCAGGTGCTTAATATTTTGCATTCTTTCCACCATTTACAGGGAAGTATTTGCTACTGATATCCTGTCTCTGATCTTACTTTGGGCGGCTTGGGGACACATACTTTCTCTTCTGAGTGTAAAACTCTTTGGGTTAAGAGGAGTTTATTCAAGTCAAAAGTATATACTAACCCAGTTGGGAAATAAGATGCATAACAATTATTTTAAAAACAATTTAATGGGAAATTTCATTGACTAGGTGTTAAGGAAGTTAAAAGGTAAAAGAAGACACTGAAGTGTTGCACAGGTGGATGTAAAGGAAGCAGACACTTCCAAGGCTTTGGGATTTGTGAAAAAGTTGGAATTACTATAGAAACGGGATGCAGTCCTGTGACTAGTGAACTTAAAGGAGAGAATTCTCTGGAAATAGAACACAAACCCTGAAGTTAGTGTCAGAAAGTTGGTGCTTTTACCTCTGAAGGGTCAAAATATCCTTCTTTTGGGAGTGCTGAAACATTATATACTCTACTGTGCTGTTTTTAACAGAATAAGTGACATTAATAGACTTAAAAAGTATTATTGGAATGATCTTGATTGGATTAAAAGGCAAATATGTGGTTTCCTTTTTGCCAGTCTTCCAGTCTTCTTCTAGCACCCTTGATTGAAAAGTTTATGAGTAGGTCAGCAGGTAGAAGGCAGAACACGCTTTCTAAAATGTCAGTGCCATGAAGCTGAGAGATGCAAGCTTATTGACCACCACAGTTAAGATGCACATGCAGCTGTGATCCATTACAGAGTCAGGCCTTGAGCTGCATGGCACGGCTGGATGAATTGCTTCTCCATTAGCTCATCTGGCAAAACTGGAAGTATATTTTGCTAGTTGAATAGATATTTGTTGATTAGGAAGGTAGACTGTATGAGTCATTTTTTTAACTTGAAACTTGTGCGATTTTCTCCCCATTTTTGAGTACAGGATGGCTCATCCTTTGTCACTTTGCCATTGGTACAATCCACAGTCTTTTCTTGACTAGAAAATTGAGAGGATTAATCTTATGTATCATTTCTGATCTGCATATTTAATCCGAACCCAAAGTTGCAAGAGAACTTCTGTTCCCTCTGTACTGTGGGAACCACTCTCAGAGTGGGAGGATAACACTGCTTCTTCAGCTTAGATGCTGAGGGACAGAGCTGTGTCATCAGTGGGTTTCAGAGCCACCAAGCCTAGGGAAGGAACTTGATTGTGTTTGAGCTACTAAAATGTAAATGTTTGCTCCTGCAGCGTCCTGGCCTATTCTAACCAGTGATACCTAATGTTTCCTTCAGAAAGACATATCCGGGATATATCTTCCTCTGCACTGTTGCAAATTTGCTAGGTCTTTCCATGTTTCTTTTGAACATAGAGCACATCTAATCTGATTCTTTTCCAAATAAGATATGGGGTGAATAAGGAAGAGCTTATGTTTTAAAAAAGTTAATCCTTTTTTTTTACATAGTAGTAATAAATAACAGAGCTATAAAATGTCAGAAGCCTTCCTTCATTATGAATTTATTTTAAAAATGGCATAATTTTTATTTGGCAAAAAATGCTTTAGAAGTTTAAATAAATAAAAACTAATGTGATACAGAGTACAAATATAATATGCTAGTAGTTTCTTGTTAGTATGGTCTTAAAACCTTGTCAAAATCCAAAACATTTAACAGTGCTAAGAGTAAACACCTGAATAACATCTTTGAAAACAAACTGATCTCCTTAAAAATGTAAAGTATAAACATTAAAACAAAAAGGGATGGTTATGCTCACACTATTTCTAGTGCAGTACAGAGTAAAATAAAAGCTTTAATGCAGGTGATCTTATAAACTACCAAGTGATCCTGAATGTTTATTCTCATAATGCTGTGCTAGGTGTATTTAATAGCAAGTATTATCATAACCCTGAAAAAAACTAGACTTTTAATTATTACAATAAATTTTAGACCTTACTTCATTCTATTGCTTTATCTTTATGAAGTCTCAGAATCAATTTTGATTGGTGTACAGCCAGCCTTTGTTAACATATATGAGGAAGAAAAGTCAGGGCCTTTCAAGCAACAATAAAAATCAGATTTATGTTTAGTTTAAGTGTAAATTGTAGCCTCTAGGTCCTCGGACTATGCATTGTAAAATTAAATACTCACTAACTGCTTATTTTTTCCATGCATGTTCTTACTCTCTTAAGTTCAACTTGTTTGAAATCCCAGTTGTGACAGTTCAAACGTGACACTATTTAAATGTCAGGCTTATAGCACACAGCATGCCAAATCCAGTGCTTACTTAATCCAGTGTTCACTTCCCTTATGCAGCTGGATCATAAACCACAAAGACTGAGAAACAAACCTGGATTGGCCTGAACCTGCACCCAGAAGACTCTGGTTCTCTGAGTAATTACTTTGTCCAATGTCAGGTTAGGTAGGGTGGTCACTAGAGAGGTGAGAAGTCACTTCTCACTAAAATCCTGGCCCTAATGAATTCTGAAATATGGGAACTTTCCCAGGGTAACTCTAGCAAAATGTTGGCAGAGACTCAGCTTACTTTCTAGCTTTTCACGGCCAAGGCTGTAGCAGGCTGTATTCTCTAAAGTTTTGTTTGCATTTAGAAAATATTGGGCTATATTAAGATAAATTACTATGGCAAGTAAGCAGTGTTACTACAGCAGTTTGTGGAAGCAGCCCCAGAGCTGAAGGGAATAATTAATTTGCTATTGATACTAATTTGGGATCGTACCAGTCTGTTAGACTTTTAGAACCTTTCAAGTTCTTGCTCAGAACACAAAAATGAATTGTCACTATCTTAGAACACAAGTTACTCAGACTCTTAAGATTTGTGATGGGACAGTGGAAACTGAAGAAAACAGGCAAACAAACAAGCAAGCAAGCAAACAAAAAAACCCAAACAAATAGAAAACAACTAACTCTGTCTTCTAGCCTAGAGTCCCCCTTCAAAACATCGTACCTTCGTTAGGATCACCAGAAGCAGTGAACTTAGGGATGTACTTAATTATGAATGCAGCATTGTTGGCTAATCATTTCTGAAAAAATTCTGTGAAACATTTGTGTATTTGTTTCCTAGATAGTCATTTGCTATACTAATATCATTTTCTGCATGTTTTATCTATTTGTATTTGATTTTGCTAGATATTTTCTTTTCCTATTTTGCCTCATCCTTAAATCCTGGCTTAATCTTGGTAGGGGAGCACACAGCTTAATCTTCCCATGATTTCTATGGTGAGACAAGGATTAGAAGTGTTTTAAGTCCTTAAGGCTGTTTGGTCATTCATACTTTTTCCTAGTACAGCACAGACAACAACCATCTTCATCTCAGGCTGATGTACTAGTAAATTAACAAAGACTCTCATTATTTTGTCTCTACAAAGGCCATTTTACTATTAGAATCCTGATATGCTGTTAGCACCTTCCAATCTTTATCATGTGCCCTCTTCCTAACTATCATTTCTTAGTCCATACTTCCCTTGCTGGTCCCTCAGAAGAATGAGGCTTGCCAGGAGTTAGACCTTGTAGTACACAGAGCTAATGCTAATGCTATTGAATGCAGCAACTTTATGTTGACATGTACCTCTAATGGCAGGGGAATATGGTCAGATGAGATAGGTGAGTCAAACATCAAACAAATCCAAATCTCTGTCCTATCTATGCAAGCCACAGAGGTTAAGCACTAGATGTCTGACTGAGAAGGAGAGCATATTATCATATCTAAACTTGCTGCTAGTACAGTATGCATAAGCAGCAGAAGGCATTGTGGGTAATGATCTCCTAGCTGCATAATACATAATACATATCAATCAGCAAAACATCCCTCAAGGGGATGAAGCTGCTGTGAAATCAGAATAAAGATCCAATATTTTGTCTGATGATCTGAACATCATGTCTGCAAACATTTGAATGACAGTGTACATAAAGCCAAAAGAGAATTGGAATATAATTTGAGCACTATGAGTATTAGTGTGCTAGTAACAAATGACATGCAGGGAAGGCTGGTTTGGAAAGATATATGTTAGGGCTTTAGAGAGCTCCTACTGTGACCCCATTGGTATGATCTTCCTTTCAAATGCCATCCTAAGCTTTGATTGCCAACTTTGCTTTGACTCTGAGCTACATAAGTGTATAAAGCATAAAGGTTAGCTTCCCATTGCAGTAGTGCATAAAGGAAGTACAAGAGCAAAGCTGAAACTATAAAAGCAAACAATGCCAACATGCTATGGGATGGCTGAAACCTGAAGGCACAAATTAATCAGAGAGCCCCTGCTCCTTCCACAAAAGCTGCAACAAATAAGAGACAAAGAAAGGATTGCCCTTTTCCTCCTCTATTGCTTGCCCTTTCTGAGCACCACAGCCAATGTTCTTTAAATGCCACTGACAGAAAGCTAAGAAGGCCTATTGTTAAAATGCAAATGTACTCTTACCCAGGGATATTCTATGGAGAAAAGACTGAAATCAAGACATGAAGATGTTAACCTTAAAAAATATTTTCTGTGTAAGATGAGAGACAACCCTTTGTTTATATATTTATTTTTGTCTTTTCCATAGAGAGCATTAAACTTCAATTGCAGAATTCTAAATTGTATAATTTGTTTTGAGGATTTAAGATTTGATCTGTGGGAGATCTACAGTGTGAGGTGACCTTTGATGAAGGTAGTTTGTTTGTGATAGCACACTTCTCACCCAGTTAAAGGAGGATGAAAAATAATCATCAAATAATGTTAAAATAT
The DNA here is from genome assembly GCA_004027455.1 of Hydrochoerus hydrochaeris. Lineage (NCBI taxonomy): Eukaryota > Metazoa > Chordata > Mammalia > Rodentia > Hydrochaeridae > Hydrochoerus > Hydrochoerus hydrochaeris. The sequence continues at coordinate 153,451 of PVLA01003814.1, read as the reverse complement.
AGTCTTAATTTTCCATATGTTAATGCTGCAGATTTTTTTATTGAGTCACCTTGAATTAAGTCAAATAATAGATCTGTTTAATTTTAGGAAATGTGAAAATAGATCTCTAACAATAGAGTGTGTAAGATAATAATGAAAGTTTATATTTATTTTCTTTTTTTATTTAAAGAGAAAAAAACAGAAAAAGGGTAGAAATATTACAGAATTTCAAAAAAAGATAAACCATAAGAAATCACCAGTTGATAAATTCTTTTAGAAATAGTTGTTCAAGTTACAAAATTAAAGCACACAAAGTGGACACTCAAGCAATGAGACTGCAAACAGATCTGTTCAACAATCCAACAAGAACTTAGAAATATGGTTATCAACCCTACACACTTAAATATAAATGCAGTTATATCTTTTATAGCACTTCCTATTTCCTCTTTTTTAAAATAGCAATTATACATTGTTAAAATTTTATTTAAAGGGAAGAAAAAAGCAAAACAGAGAAAAGGGAAGCAACAATACAGAATTCTAAAAGAAAGAAAGAAAAAAAAAGGAAAAAGAAAATAACCCCACTAAGAAATCACTAGTTAATAAATTACATATTGTCATCTTGGATGTATTTGTTCAAGTTACAAAGTTAAAGGATACATAGTAGATATTCAAACAGTGAGACTACAAGCAGTTCTGCTCAAAGATACAACAAAGATTCAGCAATATGGTCATCTATTTTACACACTCAAAAATACATGCAGTTATATCCCTTAGTATATTTATTTTCTATTCATACCACCTCTAGAGCGTTTGTATTTTCTGAATTCCCTTCAGCTACCGTCTAACTATTTTTTAAGGTCAGTCACTTTGTAGTCCTTAATTAAAGATATGAGATGGTGCTATAACTTGAGTCTGGATATTCCCCCAGAGCTTCATGCAGTCAGGGAGGCAAGCTTCCAGAGTTTGTGAATGATTCATGGTTCATTTCTGGGATTATGTGTGTGAGTGCTACATCTCAGTGGGTGTGGCCAACCTACAATACAAGAAAAAGTCTTCTCTCCATGCTCTTCCCCTTTTGTTATTGTTGCTTGTGCTGTTTCCACTGCCATGAACTGTTGCCCTCTGCATTGGAGCCAGCTGAGTATGGATTGAAACCTCCACAAACTGTTAGCTAAATAAACTCTTCCTTATTTTACTTTTGGTGTTGGCTATTTTGTCCTGACAATGAGAGAAAAGTAACCAAAACAGAATTTAGTACCTGTGAAGTGTGGTCGTTGCTGTAGCTATACCTGACTGTGTAGTTCAAGAGCATTTGGGAATGGTTTGTGGGAAGAGTTTGGAAAGGTTCAGAAATTTCACCTGAAGGAGTAAAGCTGGAATACCTTAGGTGTTCTGCATGACAGATTCTAGTCAGAGTTCAAAAGAACTGAAGTTTGATAGAAAACCTGCTGATAAAGATCAGGCTTTGGAGGTTTCTGCTGGGAAGCATGACTGCATTGGTTGTTGGATGCCACACAATGTATATTATGGCTTGGCAGAAAGTTTGTCTGCCTTTTGCTTGGGTCCAGAGACTTTGCCTGAGACTGAGATTAAGGGTGGTGGACTAACTGATCTGGCAGAATAAATTTCAAGGCAGTCAAATGTTAAGTGGTGGTATGGCTATTGATGGGGGTTTTCAGCCAGATTTATGTTGCAAAGCAAAATAAAAGAGTCCAATAAGGTAATTCAAAACATTATGAGTTTGGCTAGAAAGGAAGCTCCAGTAAAGTTGTGGACTGAAAAGGTAGAGCTGAGGAGATCTTGATTGCTGAGAAGAACAGGAGAATAGAAAAGATGGCCTGGCAGCAACACAAAAAGCAATACATCTCCATCCTTTTAAGCCTCAAAACTGCAGAAGTGGAAGAATTTCCTCTGAGGACAAAGCTTCAGAGAGTCACATTCCAGAATGGTAGCAGAGGCCACATGAGGTTCCAAAATGCAGCAGCCAAACCAGGTACCCGAATGGCAATGACATAGGGAACTTGTTCCTGACAATCAGGTTCAGAGTGCTCAGTGATCCAGGCATCAACCCCTATACCCAAGAAAGAACAAAGCCTGGTTACTGCTCCAACTTGCAGTAGACCTTGTCATCATCCACATGCACTGGTTTTAGGCCCATGTAGAATGCAAGATTTCTGAAGTTAAGGCAGCTTTCACCTGATTCAGAAGGCCTCAGAGACCAGGCAGTGTCCCTTGAGAGGGCAGTTTGTGAAGTTGAAGGTGTGAGGCCAAAGGTGCAGTGGATAACCCAGAAGTTTGGAAAAGCCAGGAGTGTGGATGGTCTAAAGAAACCTGCAAAGAGAGAGCAAAGCCAGCCCAATAGAGAAGCCATGAGAGCTACAATCACCAGAAGAGCAGTGAAAGTGAGGCCATGAAAGCCCTTTGGAGCTCACAATTTGCCACTTATTGTTTCTGATGTTACACATGGAACTATAGGACTTAAACATGGTGGATTTTGGACTTGCTTCAGTCCCAATCCTTGGTATCCCTCTGTACCTTTTAGAATGGAAATTTTTATCTTGTGCTATTGAATGTTGGAAATGTTTAACTATCTTTTCATTTATACAAGTATTCCTAGCTATGTGTTTGCCTTCAATCTCAGAGTAGCCTTTGGACTTGAGCCTTTCAGCATTGCTGAAACTATTAGGATTTTAGCAACTCTTGGAGAAAGAACTAAATGCCTTTTGCATAAAGGATGTGCATGAGTCTTTGAGGGGACAGGGGCAGAATGTTATGGTTTGTGTCTGGATGTTCCCTCAAATCCTCATGCAATCAGAGAGGTGGGCTTGTTTATGCTGGTTTCTCTATAGTCAATAAATCTGACAATTTGTAGATTTCCCCCTCTATAGTCCATAGATTTCCCCCTGTATAGTCTCCAACTATAAACCATAAACTGAAAGTGTTTATATTCAAATTTACATTTAAGTACCCATGTAATTATTTATATTTTATTAAATTATATTGTTCCCTCTGTACAAATGAAAAAACCTTGGTACTTTAATGAAATACAGGTCAAGTGTTTTTGGCTGTTTTAATGTACTTGCTGAGACCTGTCCTCTGCCTTCAGTTACACTGTCAGGTAAGTGGTGACCCAGAAATCAAAAATGAACTTTACTAGCAATCCACTATTGGTATAGGAAGTGGTCATTGGGTGTATCCGGAAGATGCACTAAGGTTCAGATTTCCCAGCTCATATACTTGGAGGTGGTGAGCTGAAATTAATTTTTATAAAATACCCATTGAAGTGTAAGTACATCTAATAATACCTGTATATAATAAAACTATGAGTAATGTATGTTTTACTCAATACACTTTGAAGAACAATAGCATTTGAAAATAATAACGAGAAAAAATATGTGGTAATCTCTACCTTGGCCTCAGCCCTCCCTAAGCCCACCCTCGGACTTCCTCCTGTGAGACGCTGACAGCAGGCAGCTGAGTCTCACTGAAGCACTCTGGTCAGAGGGGATCTGCTGTCAGAAGGCGCTCACTGCTCACTGCCACTGGACCAAGAGAAGCACTGTTCCTAAGAACAGGGCATAGAAGAACCGCAAGGAGGAAACAAAGTGAAAAACACAACAGCCTTCTAAAATAGCATTCTATAATGGGTATAAACATTGTGAATCATGGAGGCAGTGGAAAGTCCTTATCCTTATGGAGGCTCCTGTTACACAAGTAAAAATTTAGTAGCAGGAGGGGGTGCACTTACTGTGCGAAGCCACCACATTTATATTTCCTCATCCCATGGTTCATTTCATGCAGCAATTTTTGAGTCATAAAAAGGGAAAAGTAGTCTTCATGGTACTAATGATAATAATGAGAAAAGCATCTGCATTATAACCAGTGATGTTATCTGAACTCCTGCCGTGTCTGACTCCTGTTTAACTTACAACACCCTACAATTTCTTCCCCGCTAAAGAAGCCCGCAAAACTGTGTTGTGTGGATGCTGGGGTGGGTGCTGTGAGAATCCAAATTTAGGGCAGCAGAAGTCTGTTGTGCATGTTATCATAAAAAGAGGAATAGGAAAATCATGAATCTGAACAGGAGGCAAAGAGTTAGAAAGCCAAATGGGCGTTAGGCAATTTGAGCATAAAGCTGAGTTCTCACATTTAATAATAGTGTGTAGTTTATACTCCTGCTCTTTCTGAGGCCAGTTGCTCATTTTTGAAAGTTTCTTTGATATAAGCTCTCATTTGTGTTGTGTTTCATTGTTTTTTTTTTTCTTTTCTATATTTTTGTTGTTGACTGGAGATGGAAACCACAGGTGTTCTACCACTGAGCGACATCCCCAGTCTCCTTTTTAAACACTTGCTTGGAGACAGGGTCTCCTTAAGTTGCCCAGGCTAGCGTTGAACTTTAGGTCTTCTTGTCTGAATCTTTTGAATTCCTGATAATGCTTATTTCAATTTCTGTTCTTTCCAATCAGGAAAGACTACGGTCTCAATGCTCTAAAATGGGGATGAATACAGTCTGAGCCTTGGATAATGGAAAAAGATGAAGAAATGGAATTGGGATGTGAAAGGGGTTTCAGGGCATTAAGACTGTGAATTAAGATCCCAGAGAATTTTCCTTTCTGCAGTTACTTTCTTTGCTGCTATGTGACTTTGCTTTGTCTGTCACTAAAAGGGTATATACGTTTATATAATCTCTGGAACCTGAGCTTGGCTTGCAAAGTGTTTTCTCTGAGTAGCATACAGTTCAGATGAATGTGAATTTCCTAGTTAAGGATTGTATTTAATCAGTTTTGCATTATAGCAACAAAATGCTGTGGCCATCTGTCATAGATAGGCAAGTCATATGTAGTTCAGAGACTTGAAGGTTCAAAGCCCAAGGTCTGACAGCTCCATTTATCTGGCTTGTGAGCAGCAAGTCATGGTAGGGACCCAGTGGCATGTGAGCTAGAGTAGAGAAAGAGGTGAGAAGGAGCTTGGCTTGCTCCTCTTACAACAATCCTCTTGCAAGAACCGAGGGATTTGCAGAAGAACTAACAAGAAAGTGAGCATAGCTTATCTCTTTTCACCAAGTAACCTAAAGCCCTTAGAGTGGGCACCACCTCCCAAGGGTCCCCTGACCTCCCTGAACACCACCTTTGGGAACCAAGCCCTTGTTCAAAATAGATGCTCTGAAGACACTGAGACCATAGTTACACTATAGCAAGGGCTCAGCGGCTCTTCTGTGCTTCCACTGCTGTGCTTCTGTCTTCCATTACCCAGAGGCTTTGCTGGGGGAAGCCTGATGGAACACTGGAGATCAAAGAAAGCAAACTGGATTCACCCAATATTCAGCCAGCCACTGCGTGTGCGAACCTGTCCAGCATTAGCACAACCGCTGGGTCTAATCATAGCTAGCTCTGTATACACGAGAATAAACATTCTTTGTTTAAATCAGTAACATTTTGTATGGCTGGCTATATATCAGTAGTCTGGCAGTAGCTTAATGATTCAGCAGGAGATGAATGGGAATTATAATGAGGGGAGTAGTGAAAAATGTTTGCCTGCTTGGGGTGAAACACTGAAATAATTAATTAGATCGCTCATCAGGTATAAATGTACATAGTTAGCTGGTTTAACAACATCAGTGAAGTAGATTACATCTATCTTTGATTTAGTATTCCTGGAGCTTCCAATCTTAAAACCTTTCTTGTAAGAGATTACATATTATCAGTTAATTATATCTATTGGGATTTATCGCTTGCCCAGGTTCTCATTTCATTACCAACAAGACATTTTTACAGGAAATTTTTATCCATTTTGTCAGTCACTTGAAAAGAATCTCTTGGTCTGCATTTTAAAACTTTCATTAAAAATTTCCTCCCCTCTTTTTTTATTGTATGCTATTTCAGTCAGAGTACCTGTATTACAAAGATAGATTATTCCAAAAAAGATGTAATTGAGGTTTAAAGAGTGGACTACCTACCCATATTCAGGTAAGAGAAACCACAAAGTACCTTAAAGCACCTCATATTAGAAATATTGGACTGTGGCTTCTTTGGGCTCTTTCTGCAAGCTGGAAAGAGAGGGTCATTAATAGATTCCTTTGGGGAGGGAGCTGTTAAAAAACCCAAGCTCACCCTCTCTTTTCTAAACTCCTTCCAAAGCCAACACATGGGGAAAGGGGTTCACTGGGTTGATGGTTAAATAACCTTCACGCCTTTTTGTGAAAGAAAGCAAGTTTCCTTGACGCTGTGCATGCCTATCTATAGTATATAGATGTACAAGGTTGGAAGTTATCACATAGCTGCAAAAATAGTAACCTCGGAGACTTCAAAACTCATGTTACGCCCTTTGTTGTCAAAGTGCATCTGATCTTCCTAAGAAAGTATGCAGCACCAAGAAACAAAAAAGGCAAAAAAAAAAATGGTTCTTCCCATCAGGGCTCCAGCAGAAACTGTCTCTGTGAGCACCTGGATCATAGCAAGTGATACTGATTCCTCTGTGCTTCTTTCCAGATCTATAAATGAACACTTGTTTTATTTTATGCCGACAGGTTCATGGTTCGATGTTTTTATAATGACGAGGAAATTAATACAATGACTAAGGGTAGAAAGTGAAGAACTAGTAACTTGGGGGCTTGTGACAGATTATAGAAGTTTTATGGAACACCGTGAGCATAGGACAGTTTACTTTCACTCTAAAGGAACCGGAACATCCCTTGAGGTCTGAGAAGAAGCATGATGTGATTTGTTATATCTTTTGGCATAAAACTCTGGTTGTTTTGATGATAATTGCCAAACACTAATCCAAATGACAGTTTTAATGATAAAGTATATATATGATATACAATACATGATATATTATAATGCTCTCTTATATGTATTAGGTATGCACTACTATATATTATGTGTGTGATATTTATATTATATTTGAACTATTATATGTGAAAGAGAGAAAGTAAAATTTGGAACGATGATTGTCCTGGGCTGGACTAGCAAGGCATATGGACAGTGGGGTGAGCAGGAGGCAAGGTGTGGACATATTTTGAAAGTTGTCTATGTAGGATTTGCTGGCAGATTACTTGTGGAACACAAGAAAAAGAAAAAAAATGTAACCTATGTATTTGGTCTCAGCAACTGAGAAAATAGGATAGACATTAAGGTGGGAAAATCAAGAGCTCAAATTGGGGCAGTCTAATTTTGGGCTACATAACGCTAGTGCAAATGCTACAAAGATTACCATGTGTAAGTCCTTAGGTGTCATGGCATAAACATGAGATGGGGATATAAACTCATGAGGGAGTAAGATCCAGGGCTCAGAAAAGGTGAAAACTATGAGAAAGTCATCAAAAGCAGTGGATCAGACAAAAATGAAAAGGATCTCAGAGTGCTTCAAAAGTAAAGGGCAAGGAGATGAGAAAAAAGAAGAAGGCATGAAGGGGAGGTGTTCTCCAAACCAAGTGAAGAGTACAGAGAGAGAGAGACAGAGACAGAGACACAGAGAGACAAAGACACAAAGAGAGAGAGAGAGATGGACTAAGTCACCTTTGGTTGAATGTGAGCCAAGATGAAGAACCACTGACCATTGAATTTACATACTTGAAAGTCTTAGGGGACATTGGACGCTCATCTGTGAAAAGGAAAAATTACTGGGATGGGTTTAAAGATAACAGAAAAAAGAAACTGGAAATAGACAAAATAGTTATTCCAACAAGTTTTATAGGAGATGTAAATTAATAATTCAAAAGAGAACAAGGATTGCTGAAGTGAGGTTTTTGAGTAAGGGTGGGTGCGAGTTTAATTTAATCTTACTAGGACTGAAGAGGGAGGGGGTCTTAATATTGGAACAGAAATAGGATCTTCACTCAAACTTATTTATAAACCCTGTAATTCTTTTGAAAGTATGTTTGTTCAATAGATAACTGACAATTCTGACTAGACTTTTCTAATAAATCTAGCACCATATAATGCTTGTAACATTTTTAAATTTCATAGTTTTTTTTCCCCCCAAAATTTTGTACCAGGAGTCAAACTCAGAACCTCATGCTTGCCAGATGGGTGCTGTGCTGCTGAGCTATGTCTCAGACCCCTAAATATCATAGTTTTCAAAAGATTTTCATTTGGATGGAATCTGACCCTCCTGCCTTATGTACATCACTTAGTCATGGTGCTGGCTAGCATAGTATCCTCTTTCACCTCAGACTCACCTTACTTAATTTACTGTGTGATATTGGAACTGGGTCTTGTCAACATTTCTCCTTCTTCAGCTGTCCCAGTGTAGAGCTTTGAGACCATGTGACAGAGGAAGGACAGAAAAGAAGGGCAAGGAGATTCACTTCTCTGTTGTCATGTGCTACCCCTGCCCTCTGCATATGCTCCTGTTCTAAGCATGTGGGTCATTTGGAGGTGCTAAACCCTCAGCAGATTCCCTGTACCCAGGTGGGTCCCACCTCAGTGAGGTCAGCAGACCCAGAAAGCCTTGCAAGCACCTGAGTGTTCAGTGTCCTAGGGGATTTCCCTGCTGCTCAGGAGCTGATTCTCTGTTTACTGAGGTTGCCAACAGCACCACAAGGCCATCACTGTGTTGAGCCACGCTCTCTCGGTCCAGGTGGACCCTCTCCCACGCATGGCTGAGTGGGTATGTGCGTGTGAGCGACTTTTGTTTTTGCACTGTGTCACCCCTGGCATGAGCACCTCTTCTTGTATATGTGAGTCCTCTCTACTTAGCACTGTCTTTACTCCTTATTAGTTATTGTGAGCTAATATATCTTTATATTACATTTTCTGTGCACTAACAGAGTTTTATATTACATTTTCTATGTTTTAATTATTAGTGTATTTATTTCCACTTTCCTTGATTTCAGTTGTTATGTTCACTGCAGTAATAAGGTGTGACTTCTGCTAGAGATTTTCTTAGGACACTGTTAGACACTGTTATAAAACAATGTTATTAAGAACTAAATAGCTTGATGCTGGTTGAAAAAGTAGAGGCAAACCTCTTCAGGTCTTATTAGGTTAAAATCCTTTTTAAGGTTTTTCCTTTCAGGCAGTCATACTGTATTAATAGGATGTGGCAGGTTGCAGTAGAAAGAGAGCAGAATTGAGAGCAAATATGTCCCAGCTTTTTTATGAACTCAATTAATAATACATGACAAAGCACTTTTATGTTTTTAGACTTCCTTTCTGCACTAATGTGAGGGAGTTTGATTTGGTGACTTTAAATTTCCTTAGAGTTTTCAGGAAAGAGCTCTCATTGGAGTTAGCGCTAGCTTTGCCTACATGATGGGTGGGTTACAAGCTACGTTTGATCCTGCATTTCTCATGTCTCATTCAACGTCAGAAAACACACACACACACTAAACATTAAACAACACTGCCAACAAAATGTTTTCAAAATTGTAAATAAATAAACATGCAATAATCTTGCATTAGTAGACACAATATGGTGAATGAAGTTCATGATTATGTACAAAATAATTTATAGACATGATATGATTTCAATGGAAATTGCAACAGGCATTTTTGCAAAATTGAAAAGCTAAATATTTCTGGAAATTAGAATGTTCTTGAAGACTGAAATAATCATGAAAGGAAAAAATCAAATAGGAAAAATTATGCTCCCTGATTTTGAGAGTTTATATAAATGACACTCAAAACAATATGTCATAAACAATTATTCTAAGCTCCATATTTGCATATGATGGATGAATAAATCAGAAAAAAATACAAATCTGAAAGATGCATAGTCAATTGATTTTAAACAAAACAGATAATTCCATGAAGAAAAAAAATTTATATCTGCAAATAATATTTGGCTAACTTGTAATTTCCATAGAAAAAAATGCAAACTGACCTCTACTCCTTAGATAAAAGTTAATCTTTATTACCCTTAAAGCTAATAATTAAAGCTTATAGAAGAATATCTTAAAATAGATAATAATTTATAGCTTATAGAAGAATATCTTAAAATAGATAATTTATTAACATAGTTGAAAAATAAAAGATGTGAAAATTGAAAATTAATCATCTGAATGTCATAAAAGTGAAAAATTTATGCTCTTCAAAAGATAGTCAAGAAAAGGAAAATAAGTCAAACAACAAAATGAGAGGAATTATCAGCAGAAGCGTAAGTGATAACCATATTCAGAAGGTGCAAAGAATATTTACAAATCTGGACAAAAATATAAACAATTCAATAAATAATGGGAAAAATCCAAACACTGAAAAGAAGATAAGAATGTTGAGAAACGTGCAGCAAGGATGATCATCATTACTTATTAAAATGTATCCTGTAAGTTCACTGAGGATGGTGGGATCTTCCCTGGGTAAAAATAAACTATGATGCTTACTTTCCAGGCACAAAGATGCTGTGGTTTTTCTAATGGCTATGGAAGCCAAGATTCACCCAGGGGGAGCTTTGTACAATACAATTAATAATCTTGCCTCTAGGATCAAAACAGACAGGTAGTCTGCTAAATTTTTACTTGCTCTCTATAAGAAAATATTTCTTTTTGTGGCCAAATAGTGTACAATTATGTATGCATCTCATATTTTTTATTGAGTGAAATAGAGAGGGAACTCTGAATATAACAAACACAGAGAAATGATAGAAGCTTAGTCATGTTTAGCTAATCATTATGCTGTGTATGCATCAATCATTAGCTAGTAAGGAAGGACTTTGATTGGCTTTTAGTTCTGTGTAATATTATCCCAGTCCACTATGTTCATAATACCATGTGATGGGATCTGCTTACCAGGATTAGATCTGCAAGCTGCTGGGTATGGCTCTCAACACATACTTGCTTAAATACTTTATAAGATTTTATACCATCTCTGAGAAAAACCAGGCCACTTAACACTATGTCCTTGAGATGCCATTTGCATTCCCAAGACTCTTGTCAACTAAAGGCATATTATAAGTATGCTCTGATAAAACTGGCTAGATAAATATTATAGGCAGCACTAGGGGAAATGGGAAAACTAGTATAATCTATAACAACTACTGCCCTGTATGTGTGTGTGCTAAATCAGCCAGTCCTAAATTCTGGTCATAAATGGAGCTAAAGATATGACCATGTATGCAGTTTAATGTATAAAATGTCACACATCTTTCTGATAATCAGGTGCAGAAAAGCACATGAAAAAGATAAGGACTATTATTACTCTGGTAAAGCATCATTAAGCTCCGAGGTGCGAATTATTCAACTCATTGCCGTTAGACTTTCTGGAAAAAAAGCAAAAACAAAAGCATGCAGCCTATCACTACTGGACCTTCCAAGTAGCACTGTTGTTGGACCTGTACACTCGTGGGCTCTTCCCTTTTAGCAAGACCTGATAACCCCAGTCTCTAGGAAGCCATCAATGAGTATTTTCTTGAATCTTTGCTACTCTGCCCAATGTCGCAGTTTGGCTGTGGCTAAAACAGATGCATGCATACTGGTGGGGAGGAAACACATTCTTTTCTATACCTTTATACTATACACATACAGGTGCTAGCAAGTACGAATCTGCAGTCTGTCCTCTGTCCCTAACACCAAACTCACCAAACATTCAGTGAAGTTGTTTGGTGTTTCCGAATCATAGGATTTATTTACTACAATTCAGTATTTACATACAAGATGAGAGATAGGAAGCATATGAATTTCTCTTTCAAGTAGTAAGTATCACACCATTGGTCCTCTAGAGTAGTGTCAAGTTGACACCTACTAGCTGTTGCTTCAGTGTGTGGTGTGCAGACGGCAGCATTTACTATTTGAGACTCCTACACACATGTGCCTGTGGAAAATATGCAACCACTGAAAACGACCCTTTCTAAGAATATTGCATTGTCTCAATTTAGAATTAAATTCTGTTTATATTTTGTCACACATCTTAAGTGTCTTATACCTAAAATACCTAGGCAAATATTTTGCTATATTTATTTAATTAAATAGCAATGAGCACTTATACCGTGCTCACATATATATTATTCAATGCAGAGTAAAGTGTACAGCATGATATCTTTAGTTTATTTGCTCATTAATTTCTTTATTATATTAAATTTCCTTTTTTAGTTTATATAATTTCTACTTACCCAGATCATATATGATTTCTGAAGTATCTCTTTAAGTTTTTTTCTTCATGCACTGAAACATAGAAGATCAGATAGCAAAGTCATTTTTCCCTTGAAGATCTTATACCTAAAGCACTCTACCATCACATTCCCTTTTAGACTGGCTTTGTTTTTTAGAAACCTGTAAAAAAAATTTAAATTTTATTTAAAGATAAAACAGAAAAACAGAAAAAAAGGGTAGAAATAATCAGAATTTCAAAAAAAAAAATAAACAGTAAGAAGCCACTAGTTGATAAATTACATATTGCCCTCTTAGAAATAGTTGTTCAAATTATAAATTTAAACCATACGTCGTGGACATTCAAACAGCGAGGCTGCAAACAGTTCTGTTCAATGATCCAACAAAAACTTAGTTATATAGTTATCAATCCTACACACTTAAACATACATGCAGTTATATCCCTTAAAGCACTTAGAAAGCTGTAAAATTGTTATCTGAGTATCTTCTTTGCCACATTTCTTTGTTACATTTGTTGTTTGCTAAATTATTAAATTACCATTTTCTTGGCTTGCCACTTTTCAATTGATTTGCAATCTAGCGTATGTGGAAAGTAAGTATTTCATGTTGTTGAGTAACTTAATTTCCATTGTTGTGTCAACTTTCAGGGACAAATCTCTAGGAGGGACGCAGAAGTTCAGCAGCTTTATGCCACGGTCTGCCATTCACACTCCCATTTTCAGTTCTTCCAGAAGACTTTTTGGTTTGCTTTTCCTAAGTCCTGGCTTGTGAATACCCTTAAGGTATCTTTCTAAAAATTGTACCATTTTTATCAATTTACTGTCTTCCAAAAGTTTGCTGAAATCTCTGTTTACTATGTTTCTGCTCCTATTGTTATTGCTCATGAGAATTTGTTTTTATTATTATTTGTGGAATTTTTCACTTTTATTTTAGAAAGGTTTTGAGAGTTGGAAGACATTACCTTGTTTAAATAAGAATAATTTTAACGTCTTCTACTAGACTCTATATAATTATCAAGATATATGAAAAACAAATGTTTAAATTGTTAAAAACATAATACAATAAAAGATTGATTGATTGATTTTTTGAGACAATGTCTTGCTATGTAGTGCGAGCTGGCCTTGAACTCACTATATAATTCAGGCTGGCCTCGAACTCACAGTGATCTTCCTGCCTCAGCCTCTCAAATGCTGGAATTAGAGGCATGCACAACCACATTTTTGTTAATCATCCTCAGTACTACTTCTCTTCCTTTCAGACACTCTCACCCTGTAATTGGTCACTCCCTGAAGCAATGCTGGAAGTCTTACTTCATGTCTTCCTGAAGTGTGATGACTGATGGGGTAAATGCTGCTGCTGAGTGGCATATCCAGCTTTCTGCCAGAAAGGTAGGTTCATAAAAGATTCACACTGTGCCTTCATCCACGTATTGTGCAGATCTGGTGTTGTGTGCCTTCTGAGTCTCCTCTAAAGTCAAAGTAACCATGCAAGAGAAACGTCTGACCCTGATTAAGCCCTTTCCTTTCTGGGCTCTTCCACTGCTGTCTGCTTCTGGAATGCCATAAGCTGAGCAGCTTCCCTCCTCCCGGCCCTTCCAGCATGACCATGGACTGATCTTCTGAAACTGTGAGAAAAAACTCACCTTTTAACGTTTAACTTGTCATTTGACAAGTTAACTGGCTATCCCTGTGAAAAACTAGCATAGTATCTGTGTATTATTTTTAATAATCTATAATTTCAGAATTATAAAGAAAATAAAAATTTCTTAGCCAGAATCACACATTCTCAGTCCAGTGACTCACAGAAAAATCCTTTGTGGTTTACAATTTATGCTCTTGCACTTTCTTATTTACAAAGTCATATGAAGTATGGCTTGTCAGAACTTTTCTAATTTTAAGATTTATGTTCCTAAAACATTCAGAGTTTCTTTTAGGAAATTAATGCAATAACTGATGCCAACAAAGAATGGGTATGAGTACAAATCTTCATCTACAATTATGTTATCAATAATATACGCTACCTATCATAATCAAATAGTTCTAAAACATAATGTCCATGTAAATACTCAGAAACAAAAATGTAAATCAACTTTTGTCTTTCAGCGTGACATGTTGTTGTATAGTCAAAACCAATTACTAACTCTTTTTAAAAATTATCTTTTGATCAATTAGATTTTATAAGGATCCATGCTTTAAGGGAGTATTAGGAAACACTGAAATTAAGGTTGAAATGGAAGAAATGTAATATTCTCTATGCTCTCTTATGAGACACAATTTTCTGAATATGGGAAGTAAAACAAGGCAGTTGCATTCATCTCTCCTTTAGCGGTGTCAGAGAGCCCACCACAGCACTACGGGTGTCTCAGCTGCGGGCACCAACGTGGTGGGTCTGGTTGGCAGAGCCCAGTTAATGGGCTTGTCAGGGAGATTTATGAAGTTCCCATTGTTTTAGCCGAGATCAGTTTTCTGGTCAAAATACCTGTCGGACAATAAAAGCAGAGATTTTAACATGTTTTTTTTTATATGACTCAATAATGCCAGCAAATCTTCAATGGCATTATAAGCTTTTGAAAATGAGTTATTTTTAATCAGAAAAAAATTATATTTTTATCATAAATTCAATAATATTTAGTCAATATTTCTTTATGAATTAAATTTTTCTTCATAAAATTTGCAGTAGCATTAGAGTAATGTTTTTCCCCCAATTTTCATTTCATTAATCTTATGGATTATTTAGAAGCAAAGCAAACACAAGGAGTTAATGGAATTTATAGATCTAATTCAGACAAAGATTTCTTTTGCCCATAAATAATGTGATTTCTTTGGGCTATTGATGAATTAAATATTTTTTGTCTATTAGCCTCAAACTTGTTATTTTTGTCTTCCTTTGAATTTTTTTTGATAATTTGAAAATTTTTACTTATTGTTTTATCTTTGGTACCGGGAATCAAACTCAGTACTTTGCACTTGCCAGGCAGGCACTGTCCCACTGAGCACCATCCCTGGCCCCCTTCCTTTGAATTTAAGGGAAGGAAATCTAGGCAGTGGTGTAGTTTGATGATGTACCAGTTGGCTCCCTGGGTGTTGCCAAGAGACAGGAACAGCAGAAGACAGGCAGAGGGAGCGGAGAACTTTTCCTTTAGTGGTCTCCAGAGGCAAAAGTGACAGTGGCAGGCGTCACAGCACCCACCTTGAAAAAGACGAAGCTTGTTTCTAAGCCACATTTTCAAACATCACTTTGGAGAGTGTTCAGGTCTTTGGTTTCTTGCAGAAACAAACTTCATCTCTGTCAAGTGTCACCTTACAGAAGAGGCGCCCTTAACCATAACAAACATCCAAACCCCAGCCAGACCCATTCCTTTTTATTTCATGTATTTCTTGGGAAGATGAAGAACATTGATTGCAATAGAAGACAGCTGTTGATAGATTATTTTTACAACGTTATTTTTATGCCTTTGTGAAGATGCAGCTTAGCATTTTTCATTCAGTTCTTTTTTCGTTTTTTTTTCTGGTTTGAAGGATAAAATCACAGGAAATTTATGCATCTTGGACAGGCATTTTTCCTGTTCTTCATTCAGTCATACAATATGTGCAACTTGTAACCCTGAGAGCTAAAGTTTCCCTACTACATTACTAGTTGTCATTTGAGAGTATTTGGAATGAAAATTCCTAAAACATCTTAACTATATAGAATAAGTTGAAACATAAAGTCCTAAGAGAGACAGGAAATACCATGTGACATTTTTAGAACGAAAGCAATAAAAACTAAAGGTAAAACTATAATCTCTACATTGGTACAGTTCTTATCACTAATTGGTTTAGGGAAGCATGAGAAATCCTGAAATCAATGAGCACCAGCAAAATGCTTTGGCCAGAAAAGGGTGGGGAGTTCATGGTAACTGGCACCAACAAGTTCTAGGTTGTGAGTGAATCCCGTAACAAAACGGAAGTTCTGGTACAAAATCTTCACACGAAGATGTGTTCAGTATCACATTCAGTAAGTTGGAAATCAGTTGAGTAGCAAGATGTGAGTGTATTTGTTTTCTGTTCTATACAAAAGCTCTACAAGCTTTGGGTTTAAACAGTACATATGAGTTAATTTATAATTCTAGAAGTCAGAATTCAATTGTCCTCCCTGAATTAAAGTCAAGGTGGTAGCAGGCTTGCTTCCTACTCTATGTTGCGGGGGGAAAGATGATTTATTGCCCTACACAGCATCTAAACCTGCTTTATTCTGTTGTTTGTGGCATTTTCCTCTATATCCAAAGCTGGAAGCCTAGTGTTTTCTCTTGGCCTACTTTCTGCCTCAGCTTTTAAGGACCTTTAACATTACAGGATTACACTAGACCGAATTAGATCAACCAGGATAATCCGCCTATCTCAGATTTATTTACTGTTTGTTTGTTGGTTTGCTTTCTGGGGACAGGTTCCCTCTATGGAATGCAGACTGGCCTTGAACTCACTGTATAGCTTACACCGTGTTTCAACTTACCATCCTCCTGCCTCAGCCTCCCAAGTGTTGAGATTACAGGCCTACACCTAGGAGCCCAGCTCCATCACATCTGCACTGTCTCACTTGTCATATAAATTAACATATTCATGTCTCTGAAGTTTAGAATATGAAAGTGATTTTTTTCTTAGTCTTTCCCTGAAACACATTATGTTAAATAAAAGTTAAACCAATTCATAATGGAACAGTTTTAAAATCTTAAAATTTTAGCTCCCACATAGTATCGTTATCTACTTTTATTTAAAACATTACCTTTAAAAATTAAAAAAAAATTTAACCTATCTTATTTTAATTATTGTGTTTTGCTTTTAATATAATTATTGTAGCCAGAAAATAGGTTTTGGTTTTTTTTTTTTGCATTTTATCAGTGTTCAGCTTACTGTTGAGCTGAAAGAAAATTCATGTTTACATGATGGTGCCTTATTTTGCACGCTGATGTCAATAGTAGTGAACAGTGAATGGACATGTATATTACTTAGAGGGATTTTCCTCTGTGAATCCATACAATGGTAACCCAAGGAATTTATCTTGTGGAACTGCCTTTTAAATTAGAGGCAGAGTTCTTAGTAAAGATAACAGTTTCAGTTTCCACCTGCTAACTGTCCAGTCAGGTCATATTGTGGAACATAAAGTCTGAATGGTTTTGCACAGCAGAGATTGTGACAGGGATGCGCTAGCGTTGCCGCCTGCTGCTCTGATCTAGGTCAGCTTCCATTCAACATCTGCCTTCCTGGTGTCACGCACTGACCATAAGCCCCCACAAGGCACATGCTGAAGCCCTGACAAAAACATAATGCTTGCACCAAGTGCCTGACCAAGACGACACATCAGCCTTGGGCTTCGCAGCCATCAGAACTGGGACAAATAAACAGCTGCTCTTTACACCTCGTTGAGAATGGCGTTTTGTGATAGCAGCCTAAGCAGACTAAGATATTTGGATAAATGCAACAATGGAAAAGAACACAGAAAATCACAGCTAGCATTTCCTCTAGTTTGCATTCAATTCATTAGACATTAACAAATGGCCATGCCTTGCTTAGTGTGGGCAGAGAAATGAAATATTTCATCAGTGTACTGAGAACTCGAGGGGTACAGCTACAGGGAACGCTGTTCATGTGACCATATTGGCTCGAACTGAAAAGGTCAAAGCGGGCATCACAGTCAAGGCCTTCTGTAGTTTTCAAGTGATATGAAAATGGAAAATCCTTTCAAAAGGTCACTTGCAAGACTGAAAATTGTTTTCACAGAAAAGATAATACCTGTATTAGTTTCCTGTGAGTGCCAAACCAAATGAACACAAACTAAGAGGCTTAGCACAGCGAGAGTTTATTTTCCCACAGATCAGGAGCCTGAAGTCTGAAATGACAGTATGGGCAGAGCGTGATTCCTCCAAAGGCTGCACGGGAGACTCCTTTCCTAGCTCTGAGCTTCTCATGGTCTAGATGTCCTGCGGCATTGTGGCTGCGCCATTCCAGTCTGTTCCTCCCTCTACCTATGGCCCTGTCTTCTCTGCTGGAAAGGAGGCTGCTCTTGAAATTAGGACTCCCCCAGATGATTTCATATGCAGACTCTTAACTTAGTTACACCCACCGGAATCCTGTCTTACTTTATTCTGGCTGCTATAGCGAAACACTTTTATTGGTTTTATAAGTGACCAAACATTTGAAAGTAGGTGCCAGGAGATGTAGTTCTGATGAGGGCATATTTCTTACAAATGGCATCTTTTAACTATTCATGCAGCAGAGATTTCCTCAAGTGTGGATTTTCCTTGGGCAGCAAAGTCGAGCCTTGTAATCCCCCTTCCCATTTTAATACTATTAAGTTCCATGTGCAGTCTATAGTGATGTTTATTTTTCCATAATAAGATCACAATCACAAGGTTTGGATAAACACACACACACGTGCCACTTTCTAGATTGCCAGCACCCTGTTGTATGAGAGTGGCATGTCAGTCACCCTTCCTTCAATCCTAGTTCAATTGCCCGGAGTTGAGCACCTCAACCATTCATCCCTTAACCTTGCAAAAGCCCACGGGGGTTCAAGTTGAGGAAAAAGTTGAGAATATTAACATGATTTAAGAAATGTTTTGAAGCTTCTATTGTTCATTCACAATAGGCTGGGTGCTCAGGACACATAGATCCAAGTTATAAATTACACTTATTTTAAAGAGATCTACTTTAAAGCATTGTTACAGAGATTACATGGGCCGGGGAACGTATAAGACAGCGGTACGATTTTTGAGTTTATCGGAATCATTCAGCTGCTTCCTTAGAACGTTGGATCCTCAGGGTTCTGGGCACAAATTATTAGGAACTAGGAGTTTGAGGAAATTATATTCAAGGGAAGTCAAGGCATGAAGTAGTTAACAAAAAGCTAGACTTAGGACTGAAAAGAAATGTAAAGTGGCATGTTAGTAACCTTTCCTGTTGTTGGATGTGATACCGGACAGCCATCATTTAAAAGAGGAGAGGTTTAACCTGGCTCATGTTTAAGGAGATGCAGTCCATAGTAAGCTGGCTCTAAGGCAAGAGCATCACGGTGGACGAGGCGGGCACAGCAAAAGCGTGGCTGTAAAGGAGTGCAGGCGACCAGTGCCGGAGAGGAGGAGTCGAGAGACCAGACATAGACCCAAGGCCATTACTCCACGACCCCTGAGACAAACCCAGGAGTGTGCTCCAGTGATCCCAGTTGCTCACGTTTGCACTGTGCTTTAATAACCACCACACTGCCACAGGTGTAGTGGGGTTTTTTTGTCTATTTTTTCTATTACATTTTTTCCCTATTTTTTTTTTATTAAAAAAAGAAACAATTTCAAAACAAGAGAATAGGAAGGTAACAATGGTCAACACATTGCACATTATTATCTTTAAATTAGTTATTCAAAGTACAAGTTAGCAGCACTTAATTGTCCAAACACAATTAGTACAAACTTTTCAGTGAACTAAGAGAAACTAGCAGTATAACTATCTTAGCTATCATATATATATATATATATATATATATATATATATATATATATGGTGTATTTTTCCTTTTTCCTTTCTTTTTAATGTGGGGGAGTATGCATGTGGGTAAATTTGTAATGTTTCACAATTGGTCTCCATGGACTCCAAAACATTACCCATTTATTCCTCTGAGCATTAGACACATTTGTCTAATGACTGCCTCCTCGGCTACCTGCATGTCACGAGGAACCCTTTGTGTGACTCAGCCCCGCCTCCCTTTGCTCCTGCTGGTTCTCTGAATACCGCCAAGTGTCAGTGCCTCTTTGGGGTGCATCTTCCACATGGTGGGTGCAGGATGTGGTCTACACAGAGACCCCAGTGGAAGGCTGAGAGGCCCCTTTACTCTCCACACCCTTCTACCACCCTGAACACCCAATCAGAAGAGATTCCTCAGCCAGAGCTTAGGGAATCAGTTTGGTTGAAAAGACTGGCTGAGAAAATTTTCTTATACCTGTATTGGTGAAGAGGGTCCTGTTTTCACTTGGGTTGGCACTGAGACAGACCGAGGGAGATTATAGGGAATTTGGTGCTTTCCTGCTGTGTTTCCTGAGCTGCAGAGAGGGCGTGCTTAGCATGAATTGTTCTGATCATGACTTTCTGTCAGTTCTCACTGTCTGTCTCTGTCTCTGTCTGTCTGTCTATCTGTCTCTTATTTTCTCTTCCTTTGTTCCTCTCTGTGTCTGTCTAATCACTGATCTGCTGCTGCTGCCTAGAAAAGGCTACTAGGAAGCCTCCTTGCAGGTACACTTGCTTCCTCTCATCTCTTCCAATAGATTGTGTACACGGCACTCAGGATACTAAGTCACTGAATGTCATGATATGTTACCGTTGAATGCCCTTCACTGAGAGTACATCAACTTCAGCATAAATCATCAAACTCCTTAGCACAAAAGAAGGCTTTTTCCTCCATTTGTGTTTCTTTGATAGATTTTACAATGCATATATAATGGATTAAATGATTCCCTAAAAACCAGGCAATTACTGATTATAAGAGAGAAGTCCTAAAGGAGCCTAGATAGAAAGTATGGAAGGACAGAGCTGAGGGACAAGGCGTAACTCATTAGGATTGAAGCCAGTGTGAATAAAGATGCCTGGGCTTTAGCCATAGTGATAAGCCCTGGGATATAGAAATACTTGCACACACTTGGAATTGTAAACCTATGTTCCCAATGCCTGAGAAACCACCCTCTCCTGTCTCACTCAGGGAGCTTCAAGAGCATTTCTTTGATCTCAGTGTGGAATGTACTTCTTCCTGGAAACATTTTCTGAGTGGCAAAACTTTTACGGTGCCAGACATGCTGTGCTGTGTAAGTGAAGCCTTCTGGGAATCCGAGGGAGGAGGATGACAAGTTTTAGTTCAATCTGGTCAACTTGACAACTGAGTGAGACTCTGAATACAAAAAAAAAATTTTTTTAAGAAGAACTGGGGATGTAGTTCTGTGAGAAGGCACTGGGTTCAGTCTAGATTATCGAAAAAAAAAAGAAAAGAAATAAAACCAAAAACTTGTAATGGCTCATGTGCTTCCACCACATGTGTGAAATTGTGATTTTGCTCTGCCTTTTGTCTCTCCCCATGTGAGTTCCTGCCTTATTTACGGACACATGCTTTTCCCACCATTGTTTCACCACTGTCTGACTAATGACGTATACCTAGAAAAAGTTGTCATTGATTGAATCAGTATATCAACCAATAAAGGAGGAATTTGTGGTGATGAGCACTTGTAAATTTTGATTACAAGAGAAAAAGCAATAAATGGTGGAACAGAGAGAAAGGAACAATACCAAATTCTATTATGGGAATTTAATACAGTTTTCATATTTTGCCTTATGTATTGACTTGCCATTTATTACCTCTATTTATGCAAAAATAGCTTCTTGTCTACCTGGTAAGCTGTCTGATTATTCTGAGAAAGGCCATATGACCGCTACCTTATGTTTTATGATAAAAGCACCAGTTTTCCTAATGTAATTTCATTCTCGATATATTCTAGGTCATGTTACTGAGATCTTGTCTCTGTTCCAAGAAAATCTTATTATACAAATTTCTTACTGTAGCAGAATGGATCTTGGGGGGTGGGTAGGGGCAGTTCTTTTCAAAATCACACTGTTAAAAGCTTAATTATGGAAAATAATTATCCTCAGGAAATGCAGCTGAGCTAATTCAGCTGTCCTAACATGGTGTTTTGACCTCAAATTTCACACAATGGTTTTGGACTGTGTTGATTTTTTAATTACGCAGCATAGAAAACATGTATTAGATGTCGATGAGATTTGCCAAGGATTGCATGAGGCAATAGAATCCCAGTCTTCACCAGTGGTCTGTTCAAAGCAGTTGGGATCCAGGTTTCTACTGCGCGTTAGCAACATCTGCAAGTGGACCAGCCTTGACTCTTTCTGTGATTCATCTTCTCGGCCAGAATTTCTTTTTACAGCTCCCATCGGAGCTCTCAAGTTTGGAGATTTGTGTGAATTTTTCTTTGTTTTGTTTTGAAGTGGCAGGAATTATGAAAGCAATTCAAAATCTTTCTGGTTATTTTCTCTTCCCCATCTTCAGCTTCCCTAACTTGCAGTTTATCATGATTTTTTGAGTCAAAGAATCTCTGTCGCATTCCAATATTTTTTAAATGGATGATATCTATTATAAGGGCTCTCACACAGCTTTCATATTTTGCCTTATATATTGACTTGTTATTTATTACCTTTATTTATACCAAAATAGCTTCTTGTCTACCTGGTAAGCTGTCTGATTATTCTAAGAAAGGAAATATGACCACTACCTTGTGTTTTACCATAAAAGCAAGAGATGGAAATGACCCTTTAGGTCATTTTATCCTCTTGGCAAGTTACAAACTGTCCCTGGAGAAACGATGCACTAAATATGTCATAGTTTCTTATATTATGATGAATTAGAATGTCTCAAACACTTTCCAAAACATTCTGATAGATGGAACACATTCTACACATAGTAGGTTACAAATATCTGTGCAACGATAAAAAAAAAAAGGCAAACCAGGAAGAAAATGTGAGTTTGATTAAATTATAATAAGGGGGCTATAGTATGACACTAGTTTCTTAAGGTAAATTTCAGTATGATAAAATTCTTTAGCCTTCTTTTGCTTAAATTTATTTTCCTTCATGGAATATATTTAGATTGAGCTGAAGACAGATTTCTCACTGGGTTAGTTGTTTGAAAAATAATTCCAAGAGTGCTACAAAAGGACTCCTGAGTGGCGATACCCTTGGGATATTTCACTGTGAAAACTACAGATTTATTTACTTTCCTGATTTTTGAAAATCTTTTTTGCATGGGAAATATAAACAAACTATTTAATAATTAAAATTATAACAGAAATAAAGCATAGATGGTGTGACAAATAAGTTTTTCATAAAGTAAAATCAGCAACGTGAAGCAAGGCTCATTCTTTTACATGAAGAATAAAGATTTGAGGCTAGAGAATATCTGTCTTTTAGAAAGAGAAGCAGCAAAAGTATGTTGTTTTCAGGCACTTCACAGGAAAAATGTCACTTTTGACTTAGTTATCTAAATATTTAGTAAAAAAAGACTTTCACTAATCAAATTTATCAGATGATTTTTTTTTCTGCATCTGGAATGGAACTCACAAGCTCACCTTTACAGAGTGGGACCTTAGCCAACTAAGCTAAACCCTGGAGCACTATCAGATGATTTGAATAATGAAAATAGTAAATTGTCACCATGTTTGTATCGAATTGGCTTCAGTTCAGTAAGTCAGTCTACAGAAATTTATCATTTTGCACGATTTGTTTATCAATCCTGTATTGTTTTGTGGGTGACTGAGGGTGCCTATGGTATTGAAAAGGACATTAAGCAGAATTAGAAAGGAGTAAAGGAAGACACAAAATACTGGGATCTAATTCACTAGTTCTGACATACTGGAGATTCTTGGTCCAGTCAGAAAGTACAAGAATAATTTTCTAACATGTGGCATATTATATTATTTAATTGAGAGGATTTGTGTAATGTCTCTTTAAACTAACTCAAAGCAATGGGATCTGAAAGAATGTAGGATAAAAGAGAGCTCTCTATGAGAGCCCGGATTAAAAACTACATTTATAGCAAAATAAATGTTTCATAATACCAATTACAATGTGGACAGGTTAGTTCTTATCCATTGGATAAGCATGGAGACAGTTAGAATTTTACATTAATTTTATGTTTTAGGGCCTTATTTTGAAATTGAAAGATTAAGAAATCAAAAGAGAAATTTATGTCTATCACTAGTTTGGCTCTGTACTAGTAGATAATACATATTTACTAAAATCTATTTCTGGCATATGAAAAGTATGTTTAATCAGACTTATGATGGACTATTTTACAATTTGTATTGCTTTTCATTATGTGCATGTAATTTGTTTTGGGTGTGATAGAAATCTATTATTACATTAGTAATTTTCTGCTACAAAGGGATAAATTATTGTGCCTTCAATAGACTATCAATTTTTTTGTTCCCCTTCCTGTTTTAGAAATATTACTTAACATTTTCCTAGACGTTCACCTTAATTATGTAAAATAAACCTTTCTTTCTCAATATACATATATTTGATTGAAAAATTACCATATTTAAAACATACACTGAGTGAGGATTCTGAAAGATGATGTCCTTGCAGGCATTTTTTACTTCATTTTTTTCTCTTTCCTTCTTTACAATATTTCAAGATAGTAAAGCTTATGACATATTCTGATTTGCAACAAAATTTCCTCTGTGCTTTGGCTATTAGACAATTTAAAAAACCCTGGAAAACACTGAGTATTTATTGAGTAATTTGTAACCGGAGCCCTTAATTAGACTCTATGTATTATCTCTCTCTTTCTATTTTTTTTCAAGTACTGGGAATTGACCTCAGGGCTTTTGCCTGGTCCTTTTTTATTTTCTATTCTGAGACTGTATATAGCTATCTCTCAGTTGCAGGAGGCCCAAAGAACTCGTGGCCACATTTTGTCTGCTGTAATTTCTAGTTCTACAGCTTTTCTTCTACAGCCATTATTCCTCAGAAAATGGTTCTTCCAGTCATCTTGCTCAAAAACACTGGTGTCCCGGTTTGTTTCTGTTTTCCCCTTCGTGGATCCGCTCAGAGTAACCTATCCGCTATACTTCGCAAACTGGGTACTAGTTACTGCTCCACTGCGCATAGCCAAGTACAAGATACCAGCCTTGGGGGCTGGAAATAAGGAATTCTCTAGGCTATTAATGTCTATAAGAAAAGAGCAATTTGCTGCAACACTGTTAATCGGTCTATGCCATCAGAGGAGGTAGATTTGTCACTCAAATATTGAAATTAAGAATTTAACACATTTCTTAAAATTTAATACACCAAATTTAAAATATCATAAGTAATGAATGCATATGGCTAACATTTTATAGTGTTTAAATATGTTTCAGGATCCATTTATTTTTCTATTTTTTGTCATCTACTTCATTGGCAAACTGAACCATTGATACTTAAAATTTTTATTTGGTTTACTGCAAATATGTCTGTTTTGCCTTTGTGTCAATATATTACTTCATATATAATCAATTATAAAAATAAATGACACCAATGTATTCCTGGGTTTATAAGGTTTTCATGTGTTGTTTTGTATTTTCTTTAAAAGCTATGCATCTCTAGATATAAAAAAGATTTTCAAAACTTCAAAAATCAAGAGTTCTGTCTGTGCTTGTGGAGATGCTTTCTTATTTAATGTGGATTGCAATCAGGACAATTAAAAAAGCCTATTTTTCTTTGTTCTTAGGAGGTTCACTAACGAGAGAGACATAACTAGGTTCAGGTGTTGTAGCTAGCGAGGCATATCATTGTGGGCTGCTAACAATTGCTGTACTACCCTTCTCCACAACAATTATCATTAAATTATTATTGTTTTTTCCCCCAAAATAGTGTCTCACTTATACAGCTGAAGCAGTGCTGTGATCAAATTATTTCTCAGATTAGATCTAAATGAGGAAAGCTGCCAGGTGTTTTCATCAAGGTTTATAGTAATTTATTTAACATCATTTGCAGGTGTTGAAATTTTAATGTACAGAGCATAAATGTAACTATGCAGCACCTTGCTAATGAATAAGATAGGCATTTATAACCAACAGATAGAGCAAATGTATGAACATTCCTACATATTTATATAATTTGGAGAAATAACATTATTTGGAGCTTAATTTAAAAAGCTTCTCACCCAAAATGCAATGTTTATTAGGCGTTAGTGGGGGTAACTTAATAGCACTGTTATGGCACAGTGTGGAAATGTGGTTTATCTTGACCATGTATTTCCTTCAACAGGAGAAGAGTGGCCGTAGCAGGTGTGGAGAATGTTTAGCCCCTGTGTTTGATGTCAGAGCATTAGGATGCCTCCCTTCCCCGAGTTTGGGAATAATTTGTGTTCATACTCAACATCCGGTTTTCCCTGCTTTGCTCAATTTTTATTACTTCTTCCTATAAGATACACACTATCTTATTACTCTCTCTGTAAGATCTCCAGGTAAGATTCTTATGGTTTGTTCAGTTATCCAACACATACTTTTTAGCATAAGTTAAGCCCTATTAAAAGACCCGGATACACACACATACCACACCTGCACAAGTGTTTTACATTTTCATTATTAAGGTAAAATATTGATATTGAAATTGATAGTGAATTCAGTGGTTCAGTGACAACTCTAATTTCAACTTTATATGTTACTTGAGGTCATTTTCACCTAAATCTCACTTTGTTCAACTTTGAAATGGAACATCCAGCTGTTCCTCCCAGTTCTCTGTGATAAACACAAGTTAATAAAATATATATATTATATATATATAATATATAATATGGTGGAATAGTATGTTATGTTTGCTACTGATGTATTTATGTATGCATAGGTTCTATTAAAAGCCAGGGATAATGTATGATCTGAACCTGTCCATAGAGGTCCTTAACCTTTGGCTAGTAATCCAGTCAAAATGTAAGGTTAGAATTCACAAAATTTACACACTTATTTTGAAAATATTATGCCTTTATTACTGCTCTCTTTTAAGATTAATTTCCTTACAGTAATTTAGCATTTCTTTGCGTTGTACAGACAAAAACTCTCTAATGCTGAATGAACATTATGGTGGTGCTGGTATCACTAGAAACCATGGATACTTTCCTATACATAATACATGTTATGGTTAACTTAAAGTATCCTGTATGTTCGTGAGTGTTATCAAGTTGCAGTGATCTCAATTTTAGTGTCTCAGACTTACCCACTGTGGGTAATACTGGCCTTAGTTTTAATTTGGGCAATAAATAACAATGTCATATTTTTGCAATGGACTTTACTCTCATAGCTTTGTTCTTTGGACGAAATCCAGCATCAGGTCATAAAACAAACCTTGAAAGTCTTAATTTCACTTGGAAGAATATGTCCTTTGGAATAGTATTCTCAATCCAACTATTGAAAATTCTGCCTTTTCTATGAGATATTTATGTTGTTTACATAAGGTTATACTTTTATATTTTTCTTTTGTTGGTTATTAGTGTGTTTTCTTTTGTTTGGCTTCATTCTCTTTAAAGTAAAATTTAAAAAAACATGAGAAAGCAAAGAAAATCAAAAAGGAACAAATGGAGATTCTAAACTTAATCATTCATTTTACTTTGTTGTTATTAACATTACATCATGTAGCCTAAGAAAGACATTCTGTTCTTCAGTGTAGAAGCAAAATTTTTGGTGTGCACTGTATTTTCTAGTACTAGTATTTAAGGTTTTTTTTAAAAAATATGACTTTTAAAATTTATTTTCCCACTGTCTTATATCAATTTGTGTTGACTTTTATAATGCAACTTTTTCAAAATTCTTGCAATATTTCCATTGGCAAGGCTTAAATTCTAAGAGGAGGCTATTTTTTGTTATCTCCATATATTTTTCCTTTTTATTTAGTTACCAGTTTCATCGTATTTTTATTATTTCCTAGAAATACAGAACTCTATAAAGTTTAAAAAATAACTATTTTATTACTGTTGGGAAATTTTAGAAATCTTTTAATTAACTAATCAAAGAAGTTTGAAAGTTTATACAATACATGGTTTCTGATGACAAGGAATATGCTCATATAAGATAGTCATTTTCAAAAATGTTGAATCTTTATGAAGAGGGCATCTGTGACATTTTTCTTTACATAAAAGTTAACAATAAAAGAACTTTAAATAATGTGTAATAGTCTGGGCAAATACTCAAGTCTATCTTAATTTCTTTAGAAGACAACTTTCTGTTTAGACAAGTTATATTATCTTCAATTAGTATAAACAGAAAAATATTAAAATTGTTCCCCAAACATAAAAGTGAAGAAGAAAAAAGTCCTTTGTTACATGAAAATCCAAACTAATAATGAAGAAGAAATTGTAGAAAAACCATAATTTTGCAACAACTTATATAATCTTCTATTCCAGCAAAAATCATACTAATGAAATGATTTTAGAAACAAGATTGTCACATCATTTCATCACTAGCATATTACTTATATGCATAAAAATGATCACAGGAATCTTGGCAGGGAGCAACATGGTGGAACTAAAGAGCTAAAATGCAGTGTTACCAATGTTGGTACAGAAGAATACAGCCATGTGACTTCTTGTTTAGTATCAATGAAAAGAACCTAACAGGAACTTCATAAGGTTAGTAGAAACGGTTTTTAATTCTCACAAAACAATATGAAAACAACCAGACAAATCACATCATAAAACTGTTTACTCAGACTATCAATGTATCAGGAAACCACAAAATAAAATGGGGAAACACGGTGACTTGTTCATACATTTGTATTTTTGCATCTACATTTCCCCTAAGATTTTCTAATATGGGTGAATAGTCCATCTTTATTGTAACAAAATACCTGAAGCCAGATTCTTCATAAATAAAAGATGTTACATTTAGATTTTAGCTTTGGAGGCTAAATGCCTAGGCTCCCTTGATCTGGCCTCTGCCGTGATCACCCTCATGGATGGCGTCCCAGTGTTGGAGATGTGAATGAAGGAAATCACTCGCTAAGACAGGAAGCCAGAAAGGAGGCAAGGCCCGCTGGTTTATAATGACTCGTTCTTTGCAGAACTAAGTAGAGTCTCAGAAGTGCCACTCGGTTTACCCCGGAACCAGCCCCCTCAATACCTAAAGACATGTCCCAGGAGGTTTCGGCTCTTTAAATGTGTCACTGCCTATCTATGGTCACTTCCACACTAGAGACTAAGCTTCCAACAAATAAATTTTTGGTGAGACCCATTCTAGCCATATTAAAAATCATATAAATTGCTTTGGTTTCAAAATTAGTACTATAACTTAATCCACCACATCAGCTGGATAGATAAGACCTGCTTTTAAAATTAGAATTTGATAAAACTGCTATTAAGCATATGAAGGGCAGTATTTTTTTTTATTTCATATTTGCAAGATATGGTCTCTGTGGAAAATGGAGTCAAGAGAATTTTCAGCTTAAGTATTACAATCATACTTGAATTTTTAAATATCTCAGAATTTCTCATTGATATTATAAATAATTTATTAAGTGGGACCTATTTCTTATTCATGTGGAAAACCTCCTTAGCAACAGAATTATACAAATTTAAAGAAATGTAAACAGTGTTACAGAAGTACATGGCTCAGGGGAAGCTGTTCAACGTGTTAAGGCAAGAAAAAGGGTTTATGTTTTTAAATATTAAGGTTTTTCTCCTTTTAGTTTTGATTACCATATATTATTTGTGCAGATTAATGGAGTTCAGTGTGATAATTCAATGCATGGATAAATATGAACTGATAAAAGACAGCTTTTTAAAAAAGTCACCTGTGATTCCTCCCTTCTCCAGAAATTCAGATCAAGTACTCTTTTGTTTTTAAACTTTCACATACGATAAAAAAATATGTTTTTTCTGTGTCTGGATTGCTCCATGCATGAGACATACCGTCCTTCAGTCCCGTGATCCTTTCTCCAAGTGACAGGATATCATTTTTCTTTGGGGCTGAATGAGAGTTCATTTTGTATATGTGCCTCATTTTCTTTATCATTTATCAGTTGATGGGCATCAATACAGATTCAGTGCTTTACTGTGGTAAACAATACACACACACACACACACAACTCATGGGGGCAAGTTTCTGTTTGGTGTGCTGATTTAACTTCGATATGTACCAAAAAATGGTAAGGTCTGATGTATGACAGATATACTTTTGTTTTTTTGAGGAACTTTTATATTGCTCTTCTCAATTAATTTGTATTTCCTCCAACAGTATATGGAGGTTTCTTTCTCTCCACAGCTTTACTTTTTTAAAATAAAGCACATTTATCTCTAGCTTGAGAGGATATTTCCTCATTGTTTTGATTTCTCTGATGGTTAATGATATTAAGTATTATTTCATAATATAATGGCCACTTACATTTTTTTCTTTAAAGATGTATTTATTCAGTTCATCTGTCTTTTTAAAAAGTGATTTTTTTTCAAATTTTTAAATTTCCTTATATATTCTGAATATTATTTGCCAAAGAGTTGAAAAATGTTTCTTCAAATTCTGCAGTTTGTTTCTTCTTTCTGTTGTTCTCTTTTCTGCACACATGCATTTGAGTTTGATATAATGCAGTATATATGGTTTTGCTTTTGTTTCCAGTACTTTAACAGTTATACAAAAAAAGTGCCTACAGCAGTATCTTATTAAAGTGTTTCCCCTGTGCTTTTTGGAATAGTTTTATATTGTTTTTTGGTATTTGTAAAGTATGAATGAAAGGGTTCAATTTTCAAAGTGCTGCATTTGGGATCTGCTATTTCCAGAAGCACTTATTAAAAATGTTCTTTCTCCAAGATTTTTGGTGTCTTTGTTGATGATGAGGTAACTGTCAAGTTATGTATTTACTTTTGGAAACTCTATTCTGTTCCATTTTTCTGTGTGTTTTTATCCCAGGACCATGAATTTTAGTTTTGTTGTTGTTGCTTTGTTTGTTTGCTGTTTTGCTCTGTTTTGTTTGCTATGGATTATGACACTTGCAGCTTGAGTTCTTTTGCCCTAGATTTATTTGTCTATTCAGAAACTTTTATGTTTACGTATGAAGTTTAAAACTGTTTATTTCTAGTTCTGTCAATAATGTTATTATATGTTTATGGGGATTGCACTGAATCTGTAATTCACACTGGGTACTATTTTAACCATATAAATTCTGGTAATGTGTCAATGTGAGTGGTCTTTTTTGTCATCTTCAATTTATTTTATCACTGTCTTGTTTTGCTTGAGAGATTTTGTAACTTGTTATATTTATTTCCTGGTTCTTTTTTTGTAACCATTATGAGTGAGATTACTTTCAGTACTTTTCAGTTTTCTTGTTATTGAAGCCACTGATTTTGTATGTTGATTTTATTTCCTGGAATATTACTGAATTAATTTATTAGTTTGAATAGTCTTTTGTTAAAGTTTAGGCTTTTCTATCAATGGTATTGTATTATTTAAATATGCAGTAATTAACTTCTTTCTTTCCTATTTATATACTTTATATTTTTTTCTCTTGCCTATCTGCTTTTGCCAAACCTTCCCATCTTATACTGAATAAGAGAGGGGAGAGTGACACTGTTTCTTGTTATCAGAGCATAAATATATGATAGAGACTATAATAAAAGGATCAATTAATTTTATTAAAAACTCATATAACAAACTCTGCTAGACTAAAGCACAACCAGAAAAGAGCCAAAAATATTTTAGAGCTGAGAAAAAAAAAACCTTTATAACCAATATCACAGAAATAGGAAGAATCATTACATATTTACAAACAGTATATGGCAATAAATTGGAAAGTCTTAGAAGAGATGGGTGCATTTCAGAGCACATACAACTACTGAGCCATGAAGAGGAAGAAAATCTAGACATGCCAATAATGTGTAGTGAGATTGAATCAGTAATAGAACATGTCTCAGGATTAAGACCAGATAGCTTCAGTGCTTAACTGTATCAAACTTTTAAAGAGAAGTTAATGTCAGCTATTTTCAAACTATTCCAAGCAGCTGAAGAAGGCAACTCTGCCAAAAACTGACAAGAAGGTAAACACTGCATTATCCTGGTAACAAAATTAGACATGGGCACAGTGAGGGAGGCAGGCAGGGAGCGAGGAAGGGAGAGAGAGGGAGGGGGAGGGAGGGAGGGGGAGGGAGAGACAGAGAGACAGAGACAGACAACTCAAGATTAATACCTTTGATGAATGAGGAAGCAAAGTTTCCCAATAAAATACTAGCAGGTTGCATCCAACAGCACCAAAAAGATCCTTGACCATGCCCAAGTTGCATTGATCCTACATATGCAAAGGTGGTTCAACATACTCAGGTTAGTAAACATCATGTATCACGTCACAGAACGTAGGGTAAAAACCATATGTGTGTGTCAATGGCATCAGAAAAATGTTGAAGGGAATTTTAAATTCTTTATAGTAGAAATGCTGAAAAAATATTTATAAATGGATCATGCCTCAACATAATAAAGGCTGAACACAGCATAGCAAATGCACATCTAACATCATACTGAATAAGAAAAGATTGACAGCATTTTCTATAAAATGTGAATCAGGCTTGCCCTTGAAAGGAATACAACTTAAAAACAAGAAACTTTGAGTTAAAATGGATAATTAAGGCAACTTTCATGACTATCATTAAAATGAATCTACTCTTTAAGAGAATTCAGAGTTTTCAGTGTGGACGTTACTAAGTTATTATTCCAGAGTGGGAGCAGGGGTCTGACCATTTGTAACACTGAGGAGGAGGGATTAAAATGATGCCATTGCTCTATTTCTGTGGTCAAAAGTCTCTTTTTTAAGGGATTCCATGTAATAATAAAAATTAAAAAGCACCTTACTGTAAGATGACAACATGTGTTTCCAGGGTCAAACCTGAAATACAGTTCTGAGTAGTTAACTTTCAGCCAGCATGCGTGAGCTAAGTCCCCTCAGCATGCAGTGTGTGCTTTACACTGAAGAATATTCAATGGATGAAAGAATGAAATAGGCTGGATAAGGCCACTGTCCAATGTGACAGAAACGTAAAGAGTAACTAAAAGAAATTTCATAAATTTTCAAAATGCAGAGGTCTTAGAAGGATCGTTAACAGGACACTAAAGGGTATATAAAAATGAAATCTGTGATTTTAATGCTTATATTGTAGTCAAGAAGGCAGCCTTGAGTACAGTATGATGGGTTAAAACTCTTTTGGTCCACCCTGAATGACCTTATAGCTCAGTTGTAGGGAGGAAAGAATCAAAAATGAGAAGCACTATTTTATTAAAAACATTGTGAAACTGTAAGACCAACAGAAACCCTTCAGTCTTTAACATAATAGAATATAACAAGACAATGGTAAAATAGCCTTTTACTAAATAAGATGCAGGCTGATATAGACCTTTGAGGTATTAGAAAGGACTTTGAAATGGCGTAATAGAGCACTTTGCTGAGAATCATTTCAGGGTGATTTCCATTTTTTATCTGTTTATGGTATTTTATTTCTCTAAGTTTTGTAAGTCTGATGATAATGCAAATGATTGTAGACAGAAAAAATCAGCAGAATGCATCTTGTTATTAATTTTGGACAGAGGCATTTTGTGTGTGTCTATAAATCACTATCAGTACTTCTTATTTCTCATTACGTGTGATTCTGTTTTGAACCAGCTGACACATTAACTGATTTGGTCATTAATCAATGGGTTAAATAAACCTATGGCAATGTTCACGTTACAACTGTCTTAATGAATATTATGACCCCTTTAAAAAGCAAACTTTTTTCATTTTGGAGGGTTTTTTTCACTAAGATCTATAATGCATTCACTTGACAAGGCCAGGTTAGTTGCACTGCTGACCATATGGTCACCATCGTCCCAGGAGTGGCTTCTCTTGTTACTCAGAGAAGAGCAAGAATGGCACAGGAAGCAGGCAAGATGGCGGCCCAGCAGAATGAAAATTGGGGCCTAGAAGCAGATTTTAAAGGTGGTTTCTCAACAGTGGCAGCAGCAATGGCATGGGCAATATCAAAGACAGACTCCCGAAGCATTTATTTCCTATCCAAAATGGAGCTCTATCTCATGTTTTTTTTGTAAATCTACATATTCTTCTCTTCGAGATGACCATAACTTCAAAGCAGAGCTTGCTTTAACATCTGATGACAGGACAGTTGTGTCCTCCCCCTCTTCTGTGGACATTGCATATGAACACACAAGACCTATCCCTCAACCGGATGGAGTCCAGAATAGTGAAGAAACACATGATCGTGTACTGAAAACCAGAGTATAAGAAAATGAACATCTTGAGCAAAGACCCATGATACAACAGTTTAGCAAAATGTTCTTTATGCTGAAGTATCATTGGTATCTTCATGGGCAGTATCACAGATGTCATATGAAACTGAATCCTCCAGATGATATTGCGGTTCTTGGGAGAATCAACGAGAAATGTTACTCTGTGCCTCATTTGCCATTGGACAAAATACATTCTAATACTGTATGGTAATAGGAAATAATAAAATGCCTTTTCACATAAAAAGAAAGTGTTATAGGAACTTTAATTTGGCTCCATCTCTGTTCCCCTAGATTTTCTCCTCTCTATAAAATTTTGGAATTTGTTTCCATTTTTTTTAATTGATGAAAATTTATTCCTAACTGATGGCAGCAATAGTTGGAAAGAGAGTTTTATAGTCTGATAGTCTAAGCATTTGATACAGCCTATATGAAGCAGTACTTTGGTTTACAAACTTAATTAAACTTAAACTGGAGTGTGCAGTTCTCTGTAGCGTGCCTTGTAAGGTCAAGCCTGAGGCTCACTTTTTCAGGGTTCAGTTGTTTGATTTAGCAAGAATCTTCAAATAATGGGAAATACATATTAGAATTTCATATTTCACTCCTTGTGAGGTATATTTTTCCACCTTCTACAAAAATCACACACTTTCACAAAGTGTGTTTGAGGGTAGGGCATAAAGAAAAGGTGGAAACTCTCCATCACTCTCACCCTCACAGACAACTCTACCGTCCTGGGCCTCAGGCTCTATCTTTCTTATCTTCCTACTTTCCTTCTCTTTGGTAGCACTGTATATTTTTACCTTGCAAAATTTCTACTTGTCCCATGTAAAATTCAGTGTGTCTTATGCAAACCAGTGAGGTATATCTGGGGATTAAGGGCAGCCTTGGAATAGCTTCTCTATAACGATGAGAAGCTACATGTCTTTGCTATCATCTCCTGAATGTTAGTAGTCATGCTACTTCAGAGATCAGGACTCTGCCACACCCCTGGCCTGTTCCCTATGGAAACTGGCCTGGTTGCTGTCATCAGGAAGCTCACTGTGGCCAAAGTCATTAGAGTGGCCAGGACAGTTGTTGGAGGCATCAGCTGTATTCATCTAGGACATTTCTCTTCAATTTACCTTGATATTCAGATTATGTCTACAACAGACTTATTAGTCAATGATTTTTATTTGTAGTCTTAAACAATGAAATATTCTGTACTTAGTGTCCCATGAAATGCTATTATTTTTGTAACTGACTTGTGACATCTTCTTGAGCTGTTTGTTAAATCTATCTTCTAAGGTTGGAATTTTTAAATGTCTACCTGCCACATAGTGGGCAAAGCTGAGGATTTTACTTGTTTCAAGTGACTCCAATCTCGATCATATTAATGCTTCTCAGATATTTCTTATCTTTCCACCTACACTGGTTAAGAACCTCTGGTAAATTTCCTCAGATCCCTCATTCAATTCTTAAGTCTTCTGTAATTCATATTGCATTAATTTGAATTTCTTGGAAAATAATTATGCACAGGGACTCTATTTTGAATAGAAAGAAATAGCTTCAGGATAGTTCCTAAGGAAACACCTTCCAAAAAACAGTAGACTTGTTTTCCTATAGTCTGTCCTGAAATTTTGCTCTCAAAATTATCATATCTTCCCCTCAGCTTTAGAACCATGACCAAGATGATTATATTTAACCAGCCAATATACTTCTACTTCCATTCAAGTTCTACTCTTATAAGGAAGATATTTTAATAATATAAACCACTGACTTAAATGTTTACCTACCATGCATGCATGACAGTAACTTGAATGATGCTACTAAAATCCATTCCATAGATTCCTCAGGTGCCTGCTGGATCAGCAGGCTGTGTTTGAGGGCCTTTTTTGGTCCACCCCAAAAAGTAATGACTCAACAGGGAAGAGGCACTGTGGGAGCTGCTGCTGTTGCTCTGCCAGCAGTATCCACCAGGAAAGGGACTCCACCCAGTCCTGTAGGCAGATCAATCCCACGTCCAGGCATTATGGTTTCTCTACCTGGTATGAGACCACCCAGAGGCCCCACATTGGGCTCCCTCCTGCTGGAGGGACACCAACAGTCATGCCCTCTCCAGGGGTGAGACCCCTCCAGCAGGAATTAGAGGCCCACCTCCCCCAGGAATGCATCCACCAAGACCCTAGGATACTGTTAATCCATCTCTGATAACTTTCCCCCACAGTGCATCTTGTGAATTTGTGCATTTTTGTTCCCTCTTTCTGCATTAATAACAGCTGAAAATAAAAGCATAGGGCAAATAGGAAAATAAAAAGTACCACCAATTAGTAGAAACTTTCTTTAAAAAAAGAATTCAGTTCTCCATTTAATGGCTTCTCAGCACTAGTGTCCTTACCTGTCCCATGCATCTTGAGGGTCTATAGTTACTGGGGACAATTTCTACTCTTAAAAGGACTTATGAAGCGCTAAACTGGAAAGTTTGACTGAAGTTGTTTAGGCATCTCCAGTGTAAGTAGTATTTTGAATGACACTTTGCTTTTGCTGCTTTTCATGGGAATATTCACACACATGGGAAATCTCACTGACATGTTCATGTTAGCATTGCATCTCATCAAAGTCACTCCACACACACATGCATGTGCACACACATAATAATTTTGCAATGTTCTTTCTCACTAATGCTTATCCAGCCATGTTCTAAGGACTGGGGGAATTTTTATCATCCAGAAAATGTGTTAAAATTCCCTTCTTTTCCTAGAGACACCTCTCACAGTTCCCAAAGTTTTAACCAAAGACACTTGTCAAAAGAGACTCACTTGATATCATTACTGTTTCTTGGGAGCAAATATTGGGTAAGTTTTTCTGAATAATGAGACACTCATCTTTCTCAAGTCAGTAGCAGAGTACACGTCCTTTTCTCCAGCTCTCTCACTGTATGGGACATAACGTTTGATGAAAAATATTTCCAGCTATATGCTCACACATTCAAGCCTGGAGCAATAACATGTTTGACTGCTATGATCCAGCTGCCTTTCAGTGTGTGCTTCCTAATAACCCTGTTATAACATTTAGATGCTATCTTTTAAGCTAAGTTTGCTCGTTTCCACAGACACTATCAAATTATCATCCATCTTTAGTTCATACTTATGTCTTCGTTGTTTTCTGAAGGGCCAGCTTGTTGACAGGGAGGCTTGCTACTGAGGTGTTTTGCTAACACCACACCTACTAGAGCTAAAAATCATTTGCCTCGTCTTGGCTGAAAGCCACCAGTACCTATCAATTCCCAGGGCATTACCTGTGCAGCGGGTATCTTCCTCCCCATACCAGCCTGGGTGGGTCTTGCACTAGAATTATGTATATATATATATATATATATACACATACATCTCCCAATTAAGGTGGAAAAATAAACATGAACACAATCTCCCACACATCTCCCAATTAAGGTGGAAAAATAAACATGAACACAATCCTATACTCTTGCAGGTCTTACAGCTGAGCTTCAATGGGTTAAAGAGAAAAATTGATAAAGCAACTGATAAAAATTACTGAAGGAGTGTGGGAACCATACAATTAGGATGAGAGAAATTATCTCGCAGGGCTAAGGCCATAATGATGGGAAAAATTCAGACAACAATGAAGTTATGTGAGAGGCTTTAGGGAGTATTAAAATAAACTTGTTCCATTAATATGATTTTGTGGCTTTCCATAGTAAAACTGCATGTGTAAATAAGTCTATAAGTGATCATTTATTACATATATGATAAAACATTCCAAGTGATAAGATTAAGCTTAATTGGAAACATTTTTCTTTTTTAGAGGGTGGTAAAAATGGTGTATCTTATAATAAACTTGTGCCCTACTTTTTCTGAAAAAAGTATGTATAATTTATGTATCTATCAGCTTCAGAACAGAATCTGTCCTAGAATTTTTGGCAAGCTTAATTACTAAAAGGAAAAATAACTGTGAAGAATGAGAGGAAAGCATGAATGCACCAGGGAACAATCACAAACACTGTATACTCTAGTGTTCCATTTTATTTTATTTTATTTTATTTTATTTTATTTTATTTTATTTTATTTTATTTTATTTTATCTAATGCCAGACTATTGATTCAGAATGCATGGACATTTTATACTCTAAATTCTACATATCATCAGTTATTATTGTTAACAAATTATGGAATGTATGAGGACATATTCTTTTAAAAGCAGAACAAGATCAACGAAATAGAATCAAGAGCCTTAGAAACAAGCATGAAATCATTTGGTATTTTAATGGAAACTAGTTATAGTAATGCAGATTGATCAGGACAAACACAGATTTATATGATCTGTTAAGAAAGCACAGAAATGTTATACATAATTTGGAAGTGTTTCTTTCAAAATGGTTGTTTTCTGACACTAAAAGAAGTTACATTTTATGTGTCCTAAAACTTCTCTCAGAACTTCCTTCCCAACTGTGACAAATAAATTAGTTTTT
The DNA here is from genome assembly GCA_004027455.1 of Hydrochoerus hydrochaeris. Classification (NCBI taxonomy): domain Eukaryota; kingdom Metazoa; phylum Chordata; class Mammalia; order Rodentia; family Hydrochaeridae; genus Hydrochoerus; species Hydrochoerus hydrochaeris. The sequence continues at coordinate 115,169 of PVLA01003814.1, read as the reverse complement.
ATTTTAACTTTTCTGTTCTCAATAGGTATTTAATTTAGCTTGTTGGAAAAAATGAATCACATTCAAAACTGAGCACCAGAAGTGGGAAAAATTACTGTAGTTGCGGAGAGAGATTTAGTAAGATGTGAAATCTGAAAGTGGAGATTGAACATTCGCGGGCTCGGCAAGCCAAGGCTGGGGTCAATGTCTAAGTCAGGAGTATTCGACGTGAAAGTGCTGACATCTATGCCTATTCCAGGTTCCTTGTCATCTTTAGAAAGCTGCACTTCCACAGGAGCAAGCAGAGAAGGCCCAGCCCAGACTTCTCACCAACAGCAAAATTAGCATCTCAGCTCCCACGTACCAACCCCGAAACAGCGTTGCAGCTACTACACTGCAGTTACAGAATGCTTTTCTACTCAATTCCTTGATGCCTGTAGAAAATACCATAAACTAATGCATTTAGCTTTCTTTAAGAATTAAAAAAGAAACAGAACAGAAATAGGTGTTGATTTTGTTTTATGGTGACTTCTGTGCCTTTGCAGTCAGACCTTTGATCTTCTTTGAATTTTAATCATATAGGTGTATCTAAAATCAAGCTAAAGAAAACAGAGAACTTGTATTTATAATGTGCTTTGCAAAGTGAAGTTTAATAAAGCGAAACTTTGAGTATTTTTGCAGCTTCTTATAAGACTGCAAGTGGAAGGTCAGATAAATGGAGACTGCAGCTGGGGGGGTGATAGGTTTGCTATAGTTACCTTCCTGCTACATTCACTTTGAAGTCATTACATGGTTAGGTGTTTTGACTACACACAATGTCAAACTCTTCGCAGGAGAGTAATCTGGGTGATAGCAATTTGAATAAAGTACCTGTTCTCAAGAAATTACTGGTTATATTCTGGACAATATAACTGTCAAAATTAATTAACATGGAACATTGTTAAGTCAGATCATTTGATATTTCATTCTTCTCATTTATTTATCCATTCTTCTATTGGGTATTTTATTTAGCAAATGCTTATCAATATGATTGTATTTCAGGAGATGTGGGAGATGCTGGGATATAAAGTTGATTTCAATCACATTTTTATTCAAAGAGAAAAAGTCTAGTGATAAATGAATTTAATTAAGGAGGTAAAAAGAAGTAGACTGAATCATTATTTCCAAATATCCATTCCGATCTTGAATAAAAGGATTATTTATCCTTGCCTTTTACTATAATTTGTGCACTGCTTTTTTGGAGTTGCTCCATGTGGCCTGCTTTGTCCTGTGTCACCTGACAGGCTCTGAGAAGCACTGAATCCGAGAGGCAACTCTAAAAGCTTCTTATGTTTCTACCACCTGCTTTATTCTTTCTCTGCCACACAAATGCAAGTTCAAGTACACTTCAGCTTAAGCCCCAGAAGAAATGAGAAGGTATGTGGGAAAGAATTTATGAGCTAAAACCTCAACTGCTTACCTACAAGAAAGTGAAACATGAAATTGGTATCAACTCTTGAGCTTTTTATTATTTGCTATGAAAAGAAAAACTGCTGCTGAACTTTACCTATCAAATTCTCAAAATTATTTGTTAGAAAGATGGTGAGTGAGCTGAGTTTTTCCAGTCAATGAAGAAAGATGATTTTTATTAATTAAAACAGTATTTAAAGATTCAAGGTAGTGCTGGTAAGGATAATGTGTTTGGAGAAATCAAGATAATTTGGCAAAATCTAACTGAAAGTGAACAGTTAATGAGAGACTAATTAAGAAGGGAAGAAACATAATGCCTTATACATAATTTTAAATTAGTAAACTTATCCTGAAATCATTAAGAAATTGGGGAAAGTTTTTTATTTATCATCTATAGCAGCACTGCCTAAAATATTTTGGGAACAGAGATACAAATCACACATACACATGCATACAGAAAGAGAAAGGAGAAAGAAGATAAAAGAGGGAGAGAGAATATTTGGTGAAGGTTACAATTGATGGAGTGTTATTTGAAGCCATTTGAAATTTTGAATAAAATGTGTGAAATAATTTATTGCCAGAGGTAAATAGCCAGGCTATTCCTGGAACAAGGGAAAGTACTTTACTGAACTAGAGTTAAAATAGATTAGATAGATAGATAGATAGATAGATAGATAGATAGATAGATAGATAGAATGATCATAAAGTTGGTGAGACTTCAAAGTAAGGCCCATTTGGGCCATGGTGAGATATAAGGCTCAGAAGTAGATAGCTGGTTGGGGCATCCAGAGACTTATCTATGCCATTTAACAAGTAATTTAACTAATGGATAATTCAGGTGACATTGAAATAATTAAAGCAGAGTAATGGTGTAGTTTGATTTACATTTTATAGAGAATTTTCATGGAGTCTAACTTGGAAATAAAGGGTTTTTTTTTTTTAACTGGAAATGTTAGCTGATATTAGTATGGCAGTACAGATGAGTGACACTAAAGACCTGAAAAAGCAGGAACAATAAATACAGATACAGAGACACATCTCTGAATCTCAGAGAAGCTTAGGAAACTGAGTTGACAGAATTTACTGATCTTTTCATCAAGCAGGGTTGGAATTAAACTTGACATGCCTGGAGGTGCAACCTTGTAGTAGCTCCTGCTGTAGTGAAGATGAGGACCTGAACTGTCACAGCTCTGAAGCGGGGGAGTCCGAGGCTGGCTGCTTCGCTGGCCTGGTGAGGACTGACTGCTCCCCACTTCCATGGGGCACCTTGTTGCTCTGTGTTTGGGTGCAGAAGAGCACTGTGTCCCCAGGTGGCCGAAGGCAGAAGGTGCAGCAGCAGCTCTGCAGGGCATGGAAGCCTCTTTGGTGACTGGTTTAATCTCAAGGGTAACAGTGGAACCCTCACAGCATAACCATCTTTAAAAATCCCACTTCACAATATGATCACAGTGGCGACATTGGAATTTTGGAGAAGATACACTAAAATCATTGTGGATATCACATAACGAGTAGGAGAAATGTGGATGAAATATTATAGATGTTCTTTTAGGGAGAAAATAATGCATGTGGCTTTTTTTTTGTACCAGGGATCAAACTTACCACCTTGTGCTTACCAGGCAAGTGGTTGAGCCACTGAGCTAAGTCCCCACAACCAATTAATGTGACAGGGAGGCAGACTCACGTCCAAGTGAGAACTCTTTCTTCTGAATCACCTTCTGTCTGCACAGGTCTTCACATGGAAAAGCACTTACCATGAATCAGAAGTTCCAGGTTCAAGTAAGTTCTCTGTCCCTTGTCAGTTTGGGGACCTGCTGCAGCATGCGTGCCTTTTTGTCTTTTTTAGTATCTCAATCTGAAAAAAGCAAACATGTACAGAGATCTAGGAAGGGTGGTAGAGATTCAAAATGAGAATGTACAGTCAGACCATATCCTTGGACTCTCTGCATCTGTGAATTCAGGCAATAGGTCAAATTATTTGAAAAGCGGTGTGTATTCTGAACATGTACAATCTTCTTATCATTGTTCCTTAAACAATACAGGAGGGCAACTGGTACACAACATTCACGTTGGGAATGTAACCTAGAGGTGGTTTGAATTATATAGGTGAGTGTGGGTATGCTACGCGCAAATGCTGTCATTTAATGTAAAGGACTTTGGTGTCTGCAGATATTTCCCCTGGGAGTTTCTGGAACTAATCTCTAATAAAAACTGAGGGATGACTTGAGAGATTTACAGTGTATATCTTGAAACCAAATATATATTTTTTTAAACTTTAATTTCAATTTTTCCCTAGAATCTGAAAATTATGTTACATGATGATCCCAGAAACATCTATAAGAGTTCACTAAGTAAAATACAGAATTCTCTAGCTTCTGAATTTATTAAAACAGGTTGATGTGTTAATGTACAAGAAGCCTGATTGGCATGTATCATTGAAAAGAATCTGATGAACTTTCCAGTAAGCTTTAAGGTTATGTTATGTAGATAAGTGAATTTTCTAATCTAATTATAAATGCAAAGGGGACCATGAACATATTTAAGTAATTTTCCCAAAGTGAAAAAATTTCATGGGATTTTACAATTCTGAAAATAAAGATGACTCTGAAGCACACAATTATTGACACATGATTTATTAACTTAGTTTTAGTATTCCCTAAAAAGAAAAACAGTCAAGTTTTCTTTTTGCGTGTGTTACATATACATGTATATATATATATATATATATATATATATATATATATATATATATCGTTATATATTGCAACACTTTATTGATTAAAATTTTCAAGCACATAAAGTATTTACTCTCCCTGCTTTACAAAACCTGTGTATATGTTACTCTTTTTAATTCTTTTATTTCTAGCAAATTATGATAACCTCTTTTATCACCACAACCTATTTATTTTAGCAAGGAGCATTAGTGAAATGCCTCCGCATACCATGGATCCTCCTCTGATAAGTGCTTTTCTGTGCATGGAATGTTTTAAATTTCATAAATAGAACATCACACCCTCCTGGGTAAAATCTATTCTGTAGATTAACCCACACCCTTTCATCATTTAAATGGCTCCAGTCAGAGATCTATGTTTACGATGCTGCTTTGGTACACTGATAGGTGGATGATACATACTTGATTCTTTCCAAAGCAACGCAGTTGTATTATTCACATCATTGCCTTTAATGAGTTGGCTCAGAGCCAGCATCATCAATCCTGACATTTACGCTTCTTCCATGTTGTACAGGAGCCTTGTGATCACATAATTGTTGCTTGTATAATAAGTGCCTATATGAACTACATTAGCCGTGAAAAACTAATTTATAACCCAAATGGCCAGTTTGACCATTATCTAGAAAAAAAATTCCAAGGATCTCACAGTTTCAAAATCAATGCTACTTTAGTGTAGATAAAATATATGCTTAACACCTTGTAACTTGGTGAAGATTGTGGCGTTGATTGAAATGCTTGGAAAGTAAGGATGAGAGCCAGACAGCAGAGCAGTCTAAGACTTGTAATTTATTTCTTGAATATAGCAGTGGTTTGTCAGGAGGGCCACAAAATTGTGGATTTGGCTTTATTACTGTCTGCATACTTCCCAGCACAAATGAATAATTCATTCCACACAGGGAAAACAGAAGAAATATTAGCGGTTACTTAACTTGACCAGTATTATATTTCAAGGAACTGCACTGTCCCAAAGGTATCCAGATAAAGTGAAAAGTACCAGTTAAATTTAAATTTCATTTTTTTCTGGTCCTGGGAATTGAACTCAGGACCTTGCACTTGCCAGGCAGATGCTGTGCCACTGAGCTATATCTTTGGTCATAAATTTAAATTTCAGAAAAATAATTAATGCTTCTTTAGCATGAGTACATCCCCAAAATAGCAAAGCTCCTGGTCAGTGTTTTGGATCCTGTGAGGTCTCCTATACTAGTTGAATGTTGATTGAATGTGGTGGATATGATTTTTGAGGATTTGCATGAGGTTGTTTCAGTACTTTGCTGTTATTTCTATAGAAATGCATTCTTGAGTATTCTACATGAATGTTATTCAGGTACCCAGAAACAACTGCAAGAACAAAATGTACACTGCTCTTAAATCATATCTTAAAGCAGTTTCTCTCATTTTGATCTAAGAACAGCATCTATTTTTAGTGCAGAGGACTGAATTTAATAATGTGTTTCCCAAAAATTTTTGTAAAACTAAATATATTTTCAAAGTCTATGTAAATTAAAGAAAGCGAAAATAATGCAGTGTACTTTAAATTTGTTCTGGAAATGTTCAAATGATTATGGATGGCTGCATACATGGTGTCCAAAATGGCAAATTTTAAGCCAGGCATGGTGGCGTATGTCTCTAATCCCAGTATTCAGGATCCTGAAGCAAGAGGATCTCCCGTGAGTTCCAGACCAGCCGTGGATACACAGTGAGTTCAAGGCCAGCCTGAATTAAATAGTGATACTCTTTTTTTAAAAAAAAAATTTTACCAAAAAGTTGATAATTTTCATTCCTCCAATTATTGGTGAAAAAAACTTTTATTAACATTTTATATAGATACTAATTTAAAAACAATTAGATCTTTCCAGCCAGAATCAGAAAAGTTGTAAGAACATCCTAAGCATCAGAGAATTATCCAGACTAGAACTTTGGTTAAGGATATATTTATATACACGGATGCAATCAGAAAGAATTAAAGCAGTCTGCATGACAATTGTGTGCTTGACCGTTTTATGTCATTACAGTTTGGCTCTTAACTGACCCTCAGAGGTCATGTGTTGCAGGCCTGGTCACTTGCCTTTGACATTATTGGGTAGTGTTGGAACTTTTAGGAGGTGAGAGCTCATGGAAGGAAGTTAGGTCATTGGGAGTGCGCTTCTGAAAAGGATACTGGAACCGAGGTCCCCCTCACCCCCATTTTTCTCTCTCTGCTTCCTGGCAGCAGTGAGGTGACCACCTCTGCTGTACTGTGCACTCCCTGTTGTAAAGTTCAGCCTTTGCACAGCTTCCAGAGGCAATACACAACAGACCATGGACTGAAATTCTAAAGCTTGAGCCAAAATCTTGCCTCCTTCCAAGCTAGTAATCTTGTGTAGGTTTTTTACACTGTGCAGTTTTGAACAACATTTTCCTGGCCTTTTTGCCTAATTGGATGTTTATTACTTTTATCACTAATATGTAGACTTACCATAGTTTAGTATGGAAGCACATTGCAGTCATGGCATTTATTGCAAAGAAGATTTAAATTACTAAGGTTGAAATTATTTTTAAATGCAGGCCTAATTTACACTTGCATGGTTTAATTCACCTAGAGTGGTTAGCAGTGTGAAGAATAATTATCAAGTCTACAGAAATGATCATGTAGATACCAGCAGTAATTAAAACAAAATCAAAAAAGTTCTGAATTATTTATAAGCTCAAAAACCTTGTTCTTAAAGGTGTTTTTGATGACTTGGCTCCTTGTGTATTAGTCTCTCAATTTTAGTGTTAATAGTGATTTGTTTTATTTTTCCAGATGGATCATATTAGAAAATATGAACATAAAATATAGTTCAGAAAACTCATCCAATCTCATTGTTCTTCCAAAGATAAGCTACACCTTGATTCGTACTGCATGTAATGTGATGTTTTACTATTTTATTAAATATCTAAGTTTCAATAATAAATTATCTCTAATTTAACCAGGCTGGTCACAAATATGGGTTCCTCCTACCTCAGTCTCCCAAGTAGCTGGGATTTCAAGCAGGCACAACCTTGCCCAAGATGGAGTTGATTCAAATAAATTATACTGAAACACTTCCAAAGAAATCCCAAAAGAAGGAGGAATTACAGTGGCCAAAGTAAATGTAATGATCAGTTCCTAGAATTCAAACTGTAAATCATACTTTGTGCATGTCATTTCATTGATATCTAGTTAGGCTAATGAATTTGGTTATGAAAAATTCTGTAACAAGCATGGAAGGAAATGGAAATTTCAAATAAGAGCACTATGGCTGTCAGCAATCTGGTATCTTAAAGAGAAAAAAGCCAAAGGCTTTGGGTTCATAAGATGGAAAACAGTGTCAAAATGTGCAGCCTCTATATAGTCTGAACAATATCTATGTGAAAAAACCCATTAAGTTCTCAGAAAAACTATCTTAGAAAGAATAAGTCAGCAAAAATCTTATAGGCAGAAAGTAGGAGAGAAAACTGTATTTTACATCATAATTAACTTCAAATAAATACTCAGCTATATACAACAAAGTCTGTAATTTAGCCACTGGGTCTGTATTTTGTTAGCTTTGAATGTTGACAGGCCATTTGTGCATCAGGAAGGATAGGCAGATTATGCCTTTGTAACAAAGAAGCCCAGGATCTTAGTTGATACTACATATCAATCTTGGAAGGATAGTAAAACTGAGCTCTAACTGGAAGGTAAGTTTCCTTGATAGGAAAGAAAGAAAAAAGCAGAGTAAAGTTCATACAGGCCATTAAGTTTCCAAACACTTTAAAGTACATGAAAATACTTAGTATTCAATTAGATGTGTTATTTTCTGTATCTCCTCAAACCATACCAATTGGAACCACCTAACTTTGTCTTGGAACCTATAACCTTCTCAATCCCTGGAAGGAGATGGAGTTAGAACACTTATATGGACAGCCCTGATGAGGATTACAAGACATCAATTCAATGTCTTCATGTTTCTTCAGAGAAAAACATGTTGGTTTGGAGATGGCTACATCCTCTTTGTACTTTTGAAGACTTTTTTACTTGGATTTTTCATTTTCTCTGATGTGAAAATACAGTGCTGCAAACTTAAAATAGCTGGAATTAAACTAAGGTTGCATTTTTATTAATTTCTATTGTAACTGAGTTTTAAAAAATTCTACTCACAAATTTCAAAGAGCTGAAACGCCCAACCTTTTTATTGACTTAACCTATAATTTCTTTCAACTTTCCTCCTCTCTCTCTCATTTTTTCATTCTCTTTTCTTTATGTTAGTTAATTTCTTACCTTTAGTTCTCTCTTACCTATTTCATTCATATGCAATATGTCCGGTTTACCTTCATGTCAACTTTGATGGCTCTAAACTTTTGACTGAATATACTGTACAGAAAGTAGGGACAAGGATACTTTAAAAAGTCAGATCTCGATTCCACTTTGAAACCATGTCTAAATTATTTCCCAAGGAATATTCGACACTGGAAACAAGTTCTGGAATTTGACATTAAAATAATGACCTTGGCTTCATACTGAAAAATACCAGGACAATTAAAGAGATTTGTCTTATTTCAGACTTGATATTTGCGCATTGTTTATAAGAACTGGATGCAGAGGATACAGGGTTGGTTTTTTCATAGATCAGATTTATTCAAACTAGTCATTTTCCTTAATAAAAAGGTCTCAGCCTTTTTCTCCTAAATGTTCTCTATCATGTCTATTCCTGAAAATTTCTTGATTTTTTACTGTGTGACCTCTCTGACAACAGGTTTAACATTGTCATAAGTTATAAATGAAGCCTTGTTCTTTTACAGATTTCTGGAGCATAAAATCTCAGTGGCACAAAAGTAATAAATTTACTCCAATTTATACTTAATTTATTGCTTACAAAGACCACTCATCATCATCATGATGTCATTAATTAGACTGGTGAAACTTTTTAAAAGTTGATATTCTGTGAAAGCATATCCTTTTAGCATAATGCACAAATAAATAAAATAGTAACAACAATTCATTTGCTTCTTAGACATATTTTATATTTCGAGGCCTTATTTTGGGTCAAGAGATTTTTAACAGTTTATAGCACATATCGTCATGGACATGCAAGTTCTCCAGAGAATGGCAGCTGATGGAAGAAGATTTCTAGCCAAAGGTGCTGCATGCAGCCGATGTGCTTCAGTGGGGCTGCTGGGACCTTCTGCAGCACTTAGTGAGGGCAGTGACTTGACCTATCGGTGTGGGAGAGGGGAATCAGAAAAAGACTCAGGATGCTGACATAATCTTTGTGTCTTTCAAAATTTTATTTTGGAGTAGACTTCTTTTTTAGGATAAATTAATAGAAATACGTTTCTGATTGTCTTTTAATATGTTTCCTCGTTGGTAAGATTGTGAAAATGAAGGTACAATATTCTAATGCACGACAGAAAACTAATGTCACTTTGATTGCTTGATGATGGTGGGAGTGAGGAAGCATCTCATGGGAAACCCAGCGCTCACCGGTGACCAAGCGTCTGCAGTGCAGGTACCTTTCCACTAGGTGGCAAATTGAGTTTGTTATGGAACATTCTAGTGCTCTGTTGCACCTTACATGGTAATTTACAAATTCTTCCTTGAAGCAAAATGTAGTGCTTGTGTCTTAGTTGCTCTTTACTGGTTGTTGAGACAAAATACCTGACACTCAAAGTTGAGGAAGGAAAGGTTTATTTCTTACAGTTCTTGGGGGTTTGAGACCACAATCAGTTGGCTCCCAGGCAGCGGGGTGAGGCAGGGCAGCTCTTCAAGGCCTCTGCAAAACAGCAAGGCAAAGGCAAAAGCAAAAAGCAAAAGAGAAAGTCCCGACTTCTTTCCCGCGGTGATACTGGCTCCACCCCTGGGCGGGTGAAACACTCACACCATCAATTCCAGCTCCATTCAATCAACAATTCCCAAAGGCTAGATTCAGCCTCAGCCATAATTACTTCAGGCCTGGAGAGGGGGCAAAGGAATGTATAATCTATAAAGGCTGGTAACCTCTTCTTTCTTCCAACTGATAATAATTTTTCCCCAGAAAATAGCTCAGTTGACTCAGAAACATTCATCTTTCTACGCCTGTTATCTGTCCATAAATGCTCTCTTTTTTTTTCTAATGATTACTTTTCTTACTACTCTTTTATGAGACTTTGATCAATAAATCTGTCTCAAAACACCAGTCTAGTGAACTGTGTTTTCTGACCAGTTAGAATATTTAGATCTTTTCTATTTCCAGCCCAAAGACTGAATATATTTATTCCTGCAGAAGAGCACTGATGGTAGGTGGACTGCATACCAGTGAGTGTCTATGCACAGTACAGGGGACACGCTGACCAAATGGGACCCTCCGAACATGCAGATGATGGCATTTTGCCTCCCCTTTGGAATGCTAAACGGACAGGTCCTCAATACTGGGGACCTATGGAAACGTCTCCTAAAACTTTTCTTTGATTTGAACATTATTTGTCAAAGTGACCATTTAGTTTGCTGGCAATTTCCTCTTATCTATTTGCTTTCTTGCTCAGTTGTTACACAAAGGTCATGACTTAAAATTCTGTATACCTATGAGAGTCCACTTAGTTCATTTACAGACCTTGTGCAACAATTTGCTGTTTGTTAATTAAATAATCCAAGTGTCAAAATTGTGAGATCTGGAATTAATCAGAGAAGGAAAATTTAGCTTTGTAATAATATAATATAATATAATATAATATAATATATAATATATATAATATGATAATTATAACAACCTTATCGGGTATAATTACTTTGTAAATTCTTGAAAAAGTTATTAAAATCCTATAATACTGCATCCATTATTTATATATCACTACTTTCAGAATTACAGTGAATACATGACAGTCTCCATAGAAATTTTGAGTTAAGTTTTAGGTCATCTCAATTTTCAACTCACAAATCTAGTACTGAAAGTAAATAACTAAGAGACAAACAAAAGGAACTGGTAAAGGAAATTGTCTTAAGTCCTACAGCTCTAAATTCTTGATAAATGGTACATATGAGCATACAATTAGCCTTTTTTTTCCATCTGCAGAGAAAGAGATTTCAAAGTTTACTAGAACTATGCTCTAGTGAAAGATGGAATAGGAATAAAATGATTAAAAGAGCTTCATACATATTTAAGAAAGCTGTCAAACCTTGTATTACTTACAAGTGTTTCTGCAGCAATCCCTGTAACAAGGAAGCTGAGTGTTAGATAGGAATTTTGTGAAACGTGAAATTGATTTTGAACATGTCTCTATTTCTGCTGTTATTTGGTAATGTCAGAAAGGCTTCCAAGCAGCTAATGGACCATTGGGGTTTCATTTTCCCTAAGGAGTTTATGGTTTTTCATAGATTAAAACAAATGTCAGTGTTATGAATGCAACAAAGGACCTCGGGTGGCTTTGGCCGCAGGGTGAAGCTGGGAGGTGTAAAGCTTAGACAATAAGAGAATTCCAGTCACCCCTCTTAGATCTGTCAGCTCCCATCTACTGAGGGATGACAAAGATGTTTTTGTCCTAGGACAATTGATTTAACACATTCTTACTGGTTCCAAATTGTTGTCGAGAAAGGGTTTCGTTTTCCTCTTTCATTATTTGATGAGGTGAAGAGTGAAGTGACATCTATCATGAGGTGAAGTAAAACTCCAAAAGCACACTCTATGTGTCTGAAAGGTATAAATAAATCACTTGTGACCCTTACACTCTAGTTTTCTGTTACTAAAGAGATCTGTTGGTAGAGAAAAAGGGGAAGAAACAGCAGATTCACAAATATTAAGAACTTTATTGAAAGCTCAGCAAACCCGATGTCTGCTTAAATAATAGCGTAGCATAAATTGGCGATCTGATGACTGTCAAGGTTTGTGCACTCATATGGACATGGCGGTGCAGTCACAAAGGAAAGGATGTTTTCCTGCTGATGGTGCTGAGGACTCACAGTCTACTTGTAGGGTTTTATTGTAAACCATCTGAGTGTCAAAGCCTTGGTCTGTGTTCTCACTCCCCAACCAATTATACCCATGCCTTACCAGGTTTTGCTTACCACTCTGTAGTAGACATTCAATAAACACCCGATTTTAGTTACTTTCCCATCACTGGGGAAAAGACTCAACTCCTACAAATTAAAAAAAAAAAAAAAAAAGAAGAAGAAGAGGTTTATTTTGGCTCATGGTTTCAGTCCCATAACCAGTTGGCTCCAAGACAGGAATAAGGTGGCAGAGGGGTGTGATGAAAGGAAAGTTCTCTAGAAATGGTAGCCAGGAAGCAAAAAGGAGAAGCCAGGCACAAGAACAAACTGGATCGAGCCATACCTCACGTGAGCTACCTTCAGTTAGGCCCAGGTCCTAACAGCAATCGGCTACTGAACCCAGACACAGGGGGATCCGCTGATGGTTCCAATCAGTGTCCAAGCACCTGAAGCTATTGAGAGACTGTTTTTAAAGTTGAAAACCATTTTTTATTATAAAAGTAATACATGAACATTTTGGAAAGTTTGAGCAGAATTACAAAGAAAATTCAAAAGTTCAATACAATTTTATTTTTTCAATTCTAGCCACTATTAATGTTTTAGTATACCTGCAATTCCTTATCAATAGTACATATTTCTTATTAGCAACTCATTAACAAAATGTGGCCATCTTTTATGACTTTCTCTTCTATAGAACACATGGTATCCATATTTCCCATAGCATAAAGGATTAATCTTCTTTATCTTCATTTGTAATGGATCTGTATCATTACTTATGTAGATGGGTGATAATTCATTCATCATTTGCTCATTTTTTAAAATCAATAACAAAAGCAATTTTTTTGTCTTTTTGAGACAGAGTCTCACTATGTAGTTCAGGCTGACCTTCAGCTCACCTTGTAGCTCAGGCTGGTCTCGAACTCACAAAGATCCTCCTGCCTCAGCCTCCAAAGTGCTAGAATTACAGGCATGAGCCATCATGCCTGGCTTGCTTGAGAGACATTTTAAATCTGTACTTAACACACCTCATGGTTGTGTTTAAGAGTACAGCAAAGGTTTTAGAAAGGTGAAAAGCAGTGTACATGGTGACTACTGAGGTGAGCTATGCATGCAGAACAAATCTTATGTTTGTTTTTTCTAATCTGGTATAGACCAGTTTTTTTTTTCTTTTAAAGACATATGGTAAATCAGTGCAGCCACTATGGAAAGTAATATCCAGTTGCCTAAAAAGAATTAAGACTACAAAGATCCTATTGCCTACTTTTGGGTTTATATCCACCGGCAGTAAAGCCACTAATCTGGAAAAGGAGTCCACAGTTTCACATTCATGGCAGGATTGTTTACAACAGCTGTGCAGTATAGAAACAACCTGAATGTTCTGCAGTGGGTTAGTGAATAAAAAAATGTGGTGAAGATGCACCAATGCACACTCACACTCATACTCACAAAATGGCATATTATACAGGTTTAAGAAAAAGAAAATCCTGCATTTGAAATAACATAAAGAAACCTTAAGGGCATAATGCTGAGTAAATTTAGCCAAATGCAGGTAGAAAAATACTGTATAATCTCACTTACTGTTTGAATCTAAATAGAAGTTGAAAGCACAGAATGAGAAAACAGAAATGTTTACCAAAGGTTGTGGAGAAGAAAAAATGGGGAGGTAGTGTTTGAAGGGCACGATAATATAAATTCCCAGTAATAATATACAAGGTATTGGTTGCAGTTACTACTAAAGTTCCACATCATCAAAATTTGCAAGAGAACATATCTTAAACATTATCATGAAAAAGAGGAAAACACAAATAAATGAACTAGTGCATGTTAATTAACTTAACTGTGGTAGTTTTTCATAAGGTATATGTACTTCAGAACAGTACATTACTCATCTTAAATATGTAGTTTTATTTGTCTATTATATCTCAATAAAGCTGTGGAAAATTCACCTAAAATAAAAGGCTTTCTTTGTGTGTTTTAACTCACCAGTGATTAAATTAATCGTCAATTTACCATAAAGGCTTTGAAACAATAATCCACACCACCAACTGGCTATGAAGAGAACAGACCTACCTCAGTTCTGATTGGATGTACTCAATTGCTTTTTATTTTAGAAAGTATAGAAGCTATGTAAGAACATTTTTTCCTAATGTTATCTTAGTGGTTAGAACTTTACTTGAGTCATATTATGTAAACAGAATTTTGGAATCTATTTACATTTTATGTCACTCTTCATGAAGTATAAAGACAGAAAAGCAGAATGCAGCAAGTCTGTTTTAACCTTACTCTCTCATAAGGAGTCTTGTCTCTTTTTTGTGTTTGCTAATAAGGAGGAACACTGCTTATGTTTCATTTCATTTAAGTGAATCCAGGGTTTAGATGCATATCCTCCCAGACAATGTCATCATGATACTCAAATAGCTTAATTGAGTTGATTTTCTTTAGAAATGATTCCATATTGTTAAAATATTTTAGCATTCAATTTTCATTTTATGAAATGTTTCCATCAATGGTCAGCGAAATACACCTGTGGACCAAATCATGTTTGCTGCTTGTTTTTGTGAATACGGTTTTGTGGGATCATAATTGTGTCTCTCTTCTGAACTGCTGTCCATGGCTGCTTTTGCACTGTGGCAGTAGAGTGGAGAAGCTGTGACCAAATCTGTGTGCCCTGCGATGACCACTCTCCTAACTAGCTGGCCCTCTCCAGAAAACAAGGGGCAGCCTCTGATTTGGATAATTAGCTAAACCTCAACTAAAGGTCTTGCATACTTGAGTAGTATGAATAAAATGTTGAGCATGTTAATTGAATATGCATTGAAGATAGAATTTTATCTCTGTCTAGAAAGTACCAGATAATGAGTTATTGATCTAGACTATCAAAAATATTTCTAAAATGTGGTACAGTTAAGAAAACTAACATATCGAGCCAGTCTCTGGTTTACTGGTACTTCCTGATGGAAGCATCACAACGATCCTATGCAGTAGATACTGGTATGGTTTTTACAGAACGGAAGCAGGTGGAGATACTAAGAGACTTGAGGTACCGGCAGTTGGTATTGGAAGAACAGGATTTGAACTCAGGAAATCTTACTCTGGAGTCAACGTCTCCATCATCAAACTCCCTGCAGTTAGCAGTAATGATGAAAAATTTCTCAATAAAAATGTCTAACAGTTTTATGCAGATGTAATTGCTGTAAAACTGTACATTTAGTGTATCTAATCAGATGAATTTGAATATATACATATCCTCTGATACTAGTAGTTGTCAAAGTGACAGTGGTGATTCTCTCATCTCCAGAATTTTCCTTGCATTCTTTTTGTGTGTGGTAATAATGCTTCACATGAGGTCTACCCTGTTGATATTTTAATATTACATTAAACATTACACTGTTGTGTTAGGGGTAGGTGATATGGTTTATCACAGACTTAATCATCTTGAACAACTGACACATTATGCTTTCTGAACAATGACTCCCTAACTTCTACTCCCAGCCCCACAAAACCACCACTGTATTCTTTGCTTTCCTAAGTTTCCATGTCTTAGATTCCTCTGGTCCTTGGAAGTATACACTCTTTCTTGGACCAGTTTATTTCATCTGTTATCAAAAACACAGAAAAGGTGAGGAGTATTAGTAAAGAATCTAGAGAGAGCGAAACACTTGTACACTACTGGTAGCTGTGTCGTGAAACAGTAGAAAAGTTCTTCAGGAAATTAAAAATAGAATGATCACAGGATCCAGTAATGCAATTCTTAAATATATCTTCAAAAGTGTTACAAATCAAGATTTTGACAAGATATCTGCACTTCTCGGTTTATTTCAGCATTGTTCACAACAGTGAAACTAGGGAAGCAACATAGGCCCATCAAGAGATGAACAGAATAACTATAGAAATGTGGCATAAATATAAAAAACAGGAAAAGCCCACCACATTGTGACCATATGAAATTTAACACACAAATGCCTTATCATTGTGAAATAAACCTGGCAATTGGAATTTATAAGATGTACTTACAGTTGCTGAAATATAGCCTGTTTCTGATTTTATACAGATATTATATATTAATTTACTAATGAGTAGCAAATGGCTAAGATTTCATGGTTGGTATTTAAAAACAGGTTCTCTGTGCTAACAACTATGGTAAATAATTGTTCAAATGAGTTTTAACATCTCTGTTTAAAATCCTGCAATTTTAAGCACAAATTGAGAAGAGTTAACTACATAAACATTCCTGAACATTGTACCTAGAAGCTAATTCCAAAATTTTCCTTTAGACACAAGAATGGAGGAGAAAAGTAAGTTAGGCTGAGAAAATGGAATAAAAGGATGCAATTAAATGAAATTACAGGTAATACTTTATGTAATCATCCTGCTGAAAATTATAGGGTTTCTCTGTCTTGTATAAAGGAATGTTTTACCAGAAGTGTTTCTCCAACTTCTCTTTGGTTCAATATTAGCAGTTAGGCAGGAGTGGTGTGATCAAAAATTGCAACTGTGGTGTAAATTCAGGCTAAAGATATGCAGTCACCTGAAGGGTTTGGTAAGTAAGATAAAAGAGAAATGTGTACAGTTTAAAGGCTTTCAATCTCCTTTTCATGTAATGGTCTGATTTTAGAACTGGATGATAAGTTTCTTCCCATGTTAGTATAATGATTTAACAACACGCTCTGGAGCAGAATGATTCTGCCAGAGTGAACATACCAGCAACTGCTACAGGTTTCAATTCAGAATATTCTAAATATGGAAGTTGTAAAACATCTAGGCAATTTTTATTAAGAAAATAATTTTAAAGTGTGCTGGCCAAGTATCCACTTTAAAACAATATATCTCCTGTGTGTGGGTAAAAGGCAGTCACTCACACCTGTTAGCCTCTGTCCTTTTAATAATTTTGTTATCACAAATTTCTCAGAAATTCTTCTATACTTAGTACTGTATAAATTAGCATACGATGTAATAAACCGTGTAAAATAAGGAGCCTTGGTACCGGAAGTAACTCAGGCCCTTTCCATTGAGTCCTCCTGGGGGATCCAAAGCCTTTTGATTCCTATCTTCACATTTCGATGGTTTCCATGCATTTGGTTCTATTAAGGAAATACAAAGCAATCCTCTCCAGAGCGTCCCATGTCTGTAGAGAGAACACCTTGCTGAATCCCCAGCACTTAACTGCACACAATAGGCTTTGCATACAAACAGAACCACTGAAGAAACAGAGAGAAGCGTGAAGCTCCTCCTGCTTGTTGAGCACGGGTTGGGAGTGAGGTGACAGCTGCCTGACTGTGGCGTCATGTCGGTTTTTTAGCATGACAACTTCTTTATCACTGCCAGGTGGACTCTCAGAGGTCATCGCGAAGTTCAGCCCACATTACTCTCTAACCGTCCAGCGATTCTGTGGGTTCTCATGATCTTCTGTTAAATCTAATTCTTTCAGAGCAAGGTGGAGTGATTCCATACCTGTGTATATGGGGCAGGCTAAATATTCAAACAAGAAAACAACTAACCAGACGCTGGACAAACATTTTTGGCCAGAGTTCAGTGCTCTGACAGGGAATTTAAAGTGGGCACGTTGTCAGGGGATCTAGATGGAACCCCTAAATTCCCCCTACGCCTTAGACTCTGTAACTTCTTACAGGACTAATAAGGCTACACATATTACTCAATTTCTTGTCCCCTCACTCCCTAGCCCTGCACAGAACTGAATGAACTCAACTGTTCATGCTATGTACATAAATGCACTAAAGTATTTCCAGAGAAACTCGTGATAATGTGACTGACCTGCACTTTATGATTATAATCTCTGATCTCAAATGAGCCCAAACCCTGGTCTAAAGAGTTTGCCAGTCCTCTGTGAATCATGACTATTGTACTCATGCCCTGCTCCTTTTGTGCTAATCACTGCTGCCACTGCTCCAATCCTGTGGTCCACCTCCTAGACTTCACTGAGATAAAAGGTGACATTGGAAAATAACCGTGTCTTTTCCCCATGGCCAGATTGAAGCCTACTGTACCTGACCACTCATCCTCTCTTTTCGCCTCTTCCCAGAAACAAGTCCCCCCAGCCTTCCCTCAGGCCATGATTTCAGGATTTACGGTTTTCTCAAGGACTCTGCTTCTTTGGATTTTACTACTTCTATGCACCATTAGTCTCTTTTTCTACTGGATCTTTCACAGCACATCCATGTATATCCTAGCTCTGTTTAATTGATTTCTTCAGTTATTGTATTAATCATCTTTCCTCCTGCTAAATCAAAGCACTCAACACCCAGAATTTACAGGGGGAATGGTTTGCTTTGGCTAATGGTTTCAGAGGTTGCAAGACCAGCTGGCTCCACTGCAAGAGCATCAGAGTAGAAGGGCTGGTGGAGGAAGGCCGCCCATTCCAGAACGCCTGGGAAGCAAAGAAACAAGCCAGAAAGGAGCAGCCGTGACCCGCATGGCAAGCCCAAGGCCACCCCTCTATGGCCCACCCAGATACACACAGAATTCCCTCTGCGGCTCCCAAGTCGATCAAGTTGACAACTAAGCTTAGGTGTCCCACTCATCACTTAGGTACACTCAGAATGGTTTTCTTCAAAGGAATGATTAAGTCATGGTCTTTGTTCCTCCATTACAAAGACTTGCATTCAACCTACCCATGAATTCATAAACCAAGAGTAGGAAGTGTATTCAGGATTTGTGGCAGGCTGGTTCTGAGAATTAGAAAACCTGCCTGGGACGAAGGTTTCTCTCTCTGAATAGCTTGTTTTTTTTAGTCTTTCATGTTTGCTCCATAAATATTTGTTAAATAAAATATGTGAAATTTTTGGCTTAACTGTTTAAGATAACCCTGATTGAAGAGGAATAACATGATTCAACTTTTCAGGAATGAAACACTGTTTCCTTTGAATGTGTGTCTAGTTAGAGACTGGTTAGATTGGGGCTGAGGTTTTATTACATGTATACATTTCCTCAGAAGCCCTGCTTTACTTAGCACTTTCCACAACTTTTCATGATTTTCATGTAGACTATAATGCAAAACATAGCCTAGAAGTTCAGTAAAAAACATGTGGGATAAGAAAAAGTTAAAGTATTTCATTCTAATAAGGTATTAGACATAATCTTCAGTTACAAAAATTTTTATCAGTAAGATTATATGTGAGATGGCAGCTCTCAGATGGCTTGACATTTTGCCATGTCTTCAAATTGACTTTCCCTATTGTGGAGTAATAATTTTTCTTTAATAGTTCTGCTAGTGTGAGGTTACATAGATACACTGGGAATCTAGGGAATATCTTGCAGCAAAAGCATGGCGAGGAAATAGACTGGAGACCATTATTGGACCAAAGAAAGGGAGAGAAAGGGGAGGAAGAGAGACTGTTGGGGCAGGTAAAGGGGGCATGAAGATGATCAAAATGCCCCAAAATTGTGAAACTAGGAGGGTGCTGCAGTGAGGGAGGTTATAGGAGAAGAGAGACTAAAACGTTTTATCCAAATGTCCAAATCTGCTGAAATGAAACCCCTTGATCTGTGTAACCTGTATGCACTAATAAAAAATGTGGAAAAATACGATTTGTGATTTATAACCTGGGAAACCCCTTAATCCATTTGTGCCTCTTTATCCATTCCTGGAGTTGAGCTTTATGGAAATGAAACATCCCTACCCAGAAGAGCTTGTGCTGATAACTATCAATGTCTGTTATTGTTTATGTGATGATATGTATTATTCATGACATGGATGGATACTGAGTTCACACGGTATGGATTAATGTTCTGATAATAGATTTTGTGTTTTGTCACTGCACTTTTTTCTCTTTTCCAAGTTTTGCCTTATTTAACTCATAGTTGGGTATAGCTGAGTTACTATAGAATTCTGTCAGAATTTTAAAGATAAAATATATTTTAGGCCTCTTTCTTGGTAGGAAAACAGTGCTGTTATTAGGAAATATGTTTCATTCTGTGAATCTTATTGCTCTCTTTATTTTTATATTGAAAAATAACTTTTCCATGATGTTAGTATACATGAATTTAGTTTCATTTGTTCCTGCTCAGTATTTGAGGTATACTTTTCGTCTGTACCTTAAACATTTCTTTAGCTTATAAAGATGTTCCCAAGGTTTACATTTTTCTCATTTTTAACTTAAACTATTTCTTTAGCTTGTAAAAACATTCCCAGTTTTTGTATTATTTTTCTGTTATCTCAATTCTCTTTATTGCTCTTCAATGTATTTCTTTTCCTCTGTATTTTACTCAGTAACTTAGGATGCAGTATTTTGAAATTTACTAAGCCTCTCAAAAGTTCATTTTCTGGTATATATTTTGGATATTGTATTCTTAATTTTCACTTTTCAATACTAATGTTTCAATATTAATATTGCTATAATCTACAAATTTTATTAATTCATATTTCTTCATATTGTAGATTGTCTTTTATTTTTGAGTAAAACTATGCCTTTAAGACTTTGACTGTCTTAAGATAATTGATTTTAAAGTCTTGTCTGTTTGTTTTTGAGACACAGTGATACTTGTGTCCCAGGCTGACCTTGAACTTGGTGTGTAGACCACGGTGGCCTTAAACTGGAGACTGGCACTCTTGCTTCTGCCCCTGAACTGATATAAAAGTAGGCATAACTTTATTTAATAAAATTAAATTCATGTACTGTGACAATGCTCTGAAGATAGATTTATTGATTTTTCTATTAGCCTTGCATTTCTTCATGTGTTCCTCTAATTTTGATTTGCACACTCAGTTGAGACAGACTTTCTCACACTCTCTGGTCTCTGCCTCTGCCTCTTGCTCTTTCTCTCTCTTTCCTCCATTATTTCCTGGCCCAGCATATGGCATAACTTAGAGTTTTCCCTAGTCTTCTTTGGGCCACTGGAGCCCTTCCATCCAGACACAGGTGTCATGAAGGCAGTTTGAACTTGGATGGGAGAAGGAAGGCCCACTACGGAACCGACACTGGGCTCAGCTCTGATTCTAGGTCTGCATCATCTGTGTCCCTCTCCTGCTCAGAAGAGCTTGAGCCTTAGGAAGATCTGGAAACAGTTTTAAAATCCTTGTCACTGAGATCAGGGAAAGGACCCTGACTTTAGTCTCAAAGAGTGAAACTGTTTGAACCGGCACTCTCAGATGCCACTTCCAGTTTGAGATTTGCTGAATCTGGGTATGTTCATTCCATTTTCTTCCCTTCATTTCTAATGGATATTTACCATATTCTGGAGACTTACTGTGTCTTTGTTTGTTTATTCTCTCAAAACTCTTACTGCTCTACTGTTTTGCCACCAGAACTTATTTCTGCCATCTGCACCATACACATTCAAAATCTCCCAAGGACCCATGAATTCACTCTGAATCACACTCAGGACTCAGCTAAACCCCTCTCCTAAAGCTTAGCAAAATCTCAGCACAGTGTTCATCCTGCCCGTATTGGTGACTTTTTACTCACTGCAACACTATTCACAATTTGACTCCTGATCCCTGGATCTTGAGTAGCATCTCTTGTCTCTGGCCATTTCTGCATGGTCTCTTGGCCTTGCCTATGTGAACTTGTGCCCATTTCTTTCTTCTGAAGTGTTATGTGACATTTTTATGATTTTAATTTTAATGATATATGCACTCAGTCTAACATTTATGTCACCAGAGCTTTTCTATGATATTGTCTCCTTTCTCATAAGTGTATGATATATATATATATATATATATATATATATATATATATATATATATCTCCAATGTTCTTGTTACATTTAATAGCTTCTCCTGCCCTAATCTTGGCTTTGAGGAAAACATTTGAGATACATGTCTCAAAATCCTTTGTGCCCAAAACCGGATAGTTACTCACTAAATACATTTCTTATCAAAATCTAGAGGGAAACTACTTACTGAATCCTTGGGTCTATATACATTTTAACAAAGGAATTTGAGCAGAAACTCTCTGTTACTTCTGATGAGAAAGAGTAAAGAGCAGGCAGATTTTATTCACAATCTTTTTCTCATTTGCCTGCTAAATGATACCAGGTGACCTTGAATCCGCATTCTGAAAAGGAAAGGTGGTGGTGTGCTTCAGACCTTCTGGCTTAGGAAGGTATGCTCTGGACTCAGTGTCACTGAACAAAGCAAGCTTTATGCTAAGTCACTGTACATTTGGTTTCCCCTGTTATTATAGTGGAGAGTAACCTGGCCTAAATACGGTATCATGCAACTTGTTTCTGTCAAAATTGTCCTGAACTAGGCTCTAAAATGGTGATGTCCTTTCAGTTATCCCAGTTGTTTGCTTTGGAGCCAATATTTTTTATGGCTTTAATGCCATAATCTTGTGTTAATTTGTCTCATTTTGTCTCATCTTTTAATTTTGACCTTTAATCCAATTTCTGTTTAGGGACCTTCTTTAATCCGAGCATTTAAGAATACCGTTCTGATCCATTATGGCCTCAGAGCATCCTGTTTACCTCATTCACAGCAATTAGTAGCTATATATTGGTGTTTGTGCTTCTTTACAATTTTCCCTCTCAAGTAAAAGAAATTCTTAGGCAGAAAAGTAAAAACTTGAATTCATCAGGACTATGTATTTAACAGATCATACAGATTCCAAAACAAAATGTAGTAGGTGTTTAATACTCTTTACCTAGGTAAACGTCTGAGTCAGAGAAACAGAGGGCAGAATGATCATCTCAATACCCAATGTTGCTTGCTTCGTTTAATAGCTTCTCCCTCCCTAGTCCTGGCTTTGAGGAAAGCACAGTAGATCATCTCTCTATATATTATCTATCTTTCCGTCTGTCTGTCTATCTATCTATCTATATCTTAGGGTGCTATTCTCCTTTGGAAGAAAACCAAAAATTTGTCTCATTTAATGGAAAAAGGGGAAGAAATATTAACTAGGAAAACCTGAAGAATTTATAAACAAATTGAAATTGAAAGAATTACCCGTGTCTTCCATTTTTTTCTTTTTTGTGTGTGCCAGGAATCAAACTCATGACCTCATGCTCGCCAGGCCTTGTCTTCTATATCTTTATGAAACAAAAATATCACACAAGAAAGAACAAAGCCACGTTGCTGGTATGTTTGATTCAACATTCATACTTATCAGTGAATTTTCCACATGAAAAAAAATCTTTATGGTAATCTATGATACATTATGTGGAATATTCTTGGAGTTTAATAGCTGTTTTTTCTAATAGATTCCATTTTCCTTGTGAGCATATGCACCTGTTACAGAAACTGCCAGTAACACCCACCCACCCAATGGAAAATTATTGTAACATACTTAAATACACAATATTTGGAATTAGAGTTTTCAAATGAGAGAGTTCCTGAAACCATTCTGAGTTTTAGAAATCAGCAAACGCCACCATCAGTGTATAAGTACCATGGCACCTAGGCTGATAGACAGACTGCAGCATGCTATCAGTTGGTGCACAAGTACCTCCCGGGCGTATATGGGGTTTGATTCCTTCATTAGGGTTATATATGAACCAAAATGCCTAAAAGATATTTTCAAAGCAATGGCTGTTTTAATGCCAAAATTTAAATTTTCCAGAATATTGAAAGATGGCTTTTACAGGAAGGGTCATCTATTATTGCAGGGTTTTATATCTTAGACCCTCGGAGCAAAAAGTAAACCAGGTTTATAGGCTGCTGCTTTCCCTAACTATTAATTTGTTTATAAGAAGTTTATTCTGTCTTTCATTTATTTGTTCAGTAAATATTTATTGACTGTGTAGCATTTTCCAGGAACCTGTTACATAGTTATAGTACATTTTAGCACACACAAACACACACACACACACACACACACACACACCCCACAGCATAGCGTGCTGTGGAAGAGATATAAATAACATGTAAACTGTAATTAAACAGAAAAAAGTCTCCTTGCTTCTCTCTAACAATTCCTTCATGTTGTCACTTTTATACATCATCATGATTAATGGTTGGAATGGCTCCTAGAGATTCATCTAGTCAAATAATATTTATTGAAGGTCTGTTATGTGCTACACTGTATTGATTTACAGTCTAGGGATAGGTAGGCAGCAGACTACAGATATGGACTTGATTACAATAAAAATTATTTTTATATGCCTGTAGGTAAGTCAAATTCTCACATCTTCCATTTGTCATACATCATAGTTACCACATTGATGTATTCTACTATCCTCTCAATATACCATGTCACTATGTTCCAAAGTCCCTTGCTTTTTAATGGGCAGATATATTCTATATATCCCTTGCTCTTTTGCACAGTCTGGAAGACAAACATATTTATAGTGATGTAACACATATTGGATAATGGTCCTTTATGTAGAGAAAATTGTCTCTCATAATTTATTTCCATCAATGATGTTGAACAATGAAGATCCTTGTTAGAGCCCATAGAGCTAAATTTGCAGCAGATATATTTCAATTTTGAAAATATGGAAAAAGAATAAAGACTCTTACAAAAAGTAATGCTTTGTGAGAAAATATGGACATATTTCTGTCAATAGCAAGATATTGTTTTGAAAAACATGCTGCCCAGAGAAAGAAAATACAAGTCAAAATGAGGTGAACAGTGTGCTCAGTATTCCAATACAACAATTTAAAAGCATATAAAAGACAAAAGATACAAGGCAAACAATGTATTAAATGACATAATGTATGATGAATCATTTAATAGCTCTCTATGGATCATAAATACTCATTAAGTGCAAGGACAGAAAGAAGAAAACAAAACAGAAGAAAGAGCACAACATGAAACTCAAGGGAAACACGGTGTGGATTACAGCTGTAAGCCTCCTTCCAGGAACTACGTTTTCTTGTTATCTTAGATGTGTGTGTAATATTTTTTGAAAAATCTATTGCAATCACAGGAAATGATATAACTCATTTAATTAACGTTTGAATATGGGCAGTGACCACTCTGTCATTCACTGCCTTAGTGGAAATGCACACATCCTCTCTCCACACCGCTCCAGAGTGTTCATATCTCAATTAGGATGACTTTGCACTGGGTGGAAACTGCCTGCATTATTTTATGTGGAAACGTTGTATTTTTTATTGATAGTTGTACTTTTTTAAAACATTATTTTGAATAATCACACTCTTCAGGCTCTAGAAAAGTTTGTAAAAAAGTAAAATAACTTTTCACTCCAAGGAATTTTATACAGAACCAATGGACAAATCTTGCAAACACGACTTTGGTGAAGGAACATAGGTTAACCTCATCAGTGTGTCACACTGATAGCCTTTGCTGTTGACAAAATGTAATGAGAGTGCCATTTCATCCCTGTGGTCTTCCTGCTCAAAACTTAAAACCCAGTCTAGTGATTTAAAAAGCACTACATAAACCCAACTTGAGAGAAATTCTCTACTTCTCCAAATGACTGCCCATCAAAACTGCCAAAATTTTCAACAAGGAAAGTCTCAGGAACTTCAAAAAAGTATAAGAAGTCTAATTGTGATGTTTTTCTAGAACAGAAAATGGAAAGGGACACATTATAATAAAACCATTGGTATGCAAACACAGGATAGAATTTAGCCAATATTATTGGACTGATCAATGGTGGTTCCTTAGTTGTGATATTTATACCGTAGAAAGCATGAGATCACTTTGGTAGAAACAGAATGAGAGTTGTATGGGAACTCTTTGCACATTTGAAATTTTCTATAACTCTGAAACTACTATAAAATAAAATGTTTTCAGTGCCTAATATTACTCTCAATGCTGCTGACTGGATTATGCAGACAGATTTCTGAACCAAGACCCGGGGTTGTAGAGCCTTGTAGAGAGGCACTCAGAGGTTCTGGAACCTGCCTGTGATGGGCTATCCTGATTGCCAACCTGCTTGGTTTAAAAGACATGTAGGATATTACACAAAGACATTTCTGGGTATGAATGGGTGAGTCATAGAGGGTGATGTGGGAGATTATATGGAGTCCTGAGTGACTCCGCTAGCCCCTGCACCTGCCCTCTGCTTCCTGGATGCCATGAATTGGGTGGTTTCACCCACCCTGGTCCCCACACCCTCTTATCACAATGTTTCCACTTTGGATCCTGCTGAACATGGACTGAGAACCATGAAACTGAATCAAAACATACCTCTGCCCGCATAGGCTGGGTGAGCTATTTGTGCCAGACAAGGAAACCTAACATATTCTTAATGGATTTTGAGGTTCCTTGAGAATTACATAAATAAAGTTTTGTATTTCAAAAAATACTCAGTAAGCAAAAGTAAAGGATAATATTAATTTTAAAGAGCCTGAAATCAAAGCTGATAATCCCAAACAGGTTAGATCTGATGGGACATGATTAAGGTGATAAAAACTGACCAGCATAGAAACACAGCAAAACCTTGGTTACAAAATTAATTCTTTCCACGATTCTGGTCACAAACCAAAGTGGGCAAGAACCAGATCAAATTCAATGGTTAGACTCAATAGAGAAATTTGTGTTTGTTTTCGTCCAATTTGGTTTATGACCAGAATTGTGGAAAGAATTAAGTTTGCAAACTGAGGCACCACTGCAGTTTAAACCAAAACCTAACCAAATTCTCAAAATACTTATAGATTATATTGTAACAAAATACTAAACGTTAACATTATTATTTCTGAGTTTATGAGGCAAGTAGTCATTGTAAAGTTTTGATATGGCAACAGAAATACATGAAACTATCTGAGTTGAGAATTAACACCTATTAACATCTTAGTATATATTCATGGACTTAACCAAAGCCATGAACTGTAACAGAGATATTGCTGGAATTACAGACATTGGGGAAAATTTACCGCTGCTCTTGCCATATTTTTTGAAAAATATAACTTTGTTTCTAAAACATTGATTTATTAACATGCAATGAGGTTATTAATGAATCGATAATACATGTAAACATTCTCAGCTCTAATATTTAAAGAATAAAACATTGATTTGTGTGACACACATCAACAAGAGTTTGTTTTTAAAGTAAATAGAATTACTGATATTGAATAGTCAAACATTTGGAACTTTGCAAGAAATTATGTATAAGGTCTTGGAGAAAGAACTACTCCTCCCTGTCTCATTAATCATGCAAACTCCCCCTGGAAATCATTCAACTACATTCAAAATAATTCTTGAAAACTCTTAGAATCTGACATAATAGGTCATTCTTTTATTGTCCTATAAATAAATATAGTTTAAATTTAAGTTACAATTTTTTCCTATATCTTATATTCTGGGTGGTGTCAAGTTCTGTGTTTCCCTTACAAAAATTCAAGGATCAACTAGATGGATTTATCATAACTTAATTGCTGATGTTATGCTATGTGTAAGAAAGACAACCATTAAACCTGCACAGGTAATCATTAGTTTACACTGATAGTACAGCATGCATTGGAAAGTTAATGTGGGTTTTATTATAGACTAGCAGAATTTGTTTAAGAATATATAGAAATGCAGAAAAGCAAACAAACTCTATTAGGCATGAAATGTTTTATTTCTCACTCTGTCTCATTTGAAATTCATAAAGGAATAAAAATTTTCAAACTGTGCACAATGAATGAATTTATATTTCACTGGTTAACTCAGAAGCAGGAAACATTAAGTTTCAAAAATATAAAAATATAAATTGATCAATTGTTTCAGCATAAAAATCACTTATATTATTAGAAGCCAGTATTACAAAGTATATAATTTCCTCAATCCAAGAATATTTTGGTTAGTGAAATAAAGAAATAAATCATTTTATATTAAAGGATGTACAATACTTCGATCTGCTTTCAAGAAATGATATACATGCACACACACAATTATATTTATTTGTATGTATCTCACAACAATGACAATAAAACTTTCCAAATAATCTTTCAGAAAGGAAAAATGTAAATGACTTGCACTAAAATAAAGACATAGCAGGAAACAATCTTGGCGAATGCTGTGGATCAACCTCCCATTTGATCTATAGCTGAAATTACCACGATGGATGGACATTTCTCCCACCAACACTTGTTTTATGTGTTCATTTCACTTCTTGCTTTTTCCAAATTGACCAATTTGTGCATTCACGTGGGAGGTCTGGTTCAGTGAGAAAAGGTTATACATCTTCTGGTTTTAGTAGATGAGAAGAAGCAGCTTGACATCCCTCATACAGAGAAAGCATAGCGGGGAAGCTGGAGAGGTGATGATCGTGTCACTGCTCCCAGCTAAGGCTCACAGGAGCACATCTGCCATGGACCGCGCTGGCTCAGTACACAGTGAGGTGAGGCCCACACACAGCAGGGAAACCGCAGGGTGTCTCAGCTATAAAGCTGTTAGAAAGCGCTTATTGCAGGATTAGGGTTTGAGACAGGTGACCCTAGAAAGGAGTAAAGAAGCAGGATTCTGCTATGAATTGAGAGCATTCAGGGAGTAAGGGATCAGCTATGCTCCACTACCTCAGTAAAACCTACCAAATGGAAAGGAAAACTAGACATAACTTCCTAAGGAATAGAGCCAGTGTGGTCATTTTGTTTTTCTTGGTTTGGATAAAACAAGTAAAAAAACCCCCACATATTGCTTACATGTCCCCAAATCTGTACTGCTTATCTATATGGATCCCTGGCAAGAATTCTGAACCACGCAGACATTGGAATGTCACTGTTTAGACTTTAATCGTTAGTGCTTGCCAAAATGGTCTCCTCACAACTTTGCTCACAATGCTCGAATTTTTAAGGTTGGCTAGAAATGTGCATCCTAGGTCTCTTCCTCCCTCCCTCCTTCTTTCTCTCTGTCCCTTCCTCTTTCTTTGACTCTTTCTTCACCACCGCAATTCCTCTTCTTTCAATAAACCTTGGTAGGAGCTTCCTCCTTTTATCACTAGTGTTATAGAATATACTTTGGAAATCGATGATATTTTACATAGTAACAACTACATGTGTGATTACATTTTTCACTTTTTGCGCTTAAAGTTTTGCTTTTTGTGCTTTATGTCACCAATGAAATTTGTGGCTACACTTTTGTTTTTAAAATTCAAACATCTGCAAATGATGAATGACCTTTTTCACAAGTCATTTTAAAACTTATTGTGACATCTTGGTCTATGTTTAACACACTATAGTAGTTCAATGAATATCCATGAACTTAATTTGCTCATATGTATATTACCAATAAAAAACCTTACATCTCTATTCATAAAATCTTATTGCTGTTTTCAAGGGTCTATTCACAGGGATATCAGCTATTTTAGAAAATGTTAGTTCTGAGAGAGCTGATGAATTTGTTGACATTAGAAATTACTTGTCAAGGTATAGATTTATTTTGGTTATGGATCTCTTGAGTTATATGTACCTCACTTATTTGTATGTCATATTGTTTTCCATGCTTGGGAAGTATTCTGCCAATACTTCTGCAAACAGACTTTTAATGTCACTTGTGTTGACCCATTTTTTTTCTGACATCTATTATTCTTAAATTATTTTTCTTCGAGTCATCTTGCAGTTGTTGAATTGTTGTTTTCTTGTTCCTTGTTATTTTTAAGAGAACTTTCATTTCATGATCACAAGCTGCATACCTGTCTTCAAGGTCTGAAAGACAGGTTTCAGTTTCTTTGAAGTGGTTTTGCCAGATTTCAATGGAGTTTTTTATTTCTTGGACATCTCTTTGAAACTGTTTCATGCATTCTAAATCTCTGTTATATTATTCATTCATGATTTCCCTCATTTTCTTATGCTTCTTTATTTTTTTTAATCTATGTCTTCTTTAAAGATGCTTAGCAATTCTTTTATTGTTTTTCATTTCTTTTTTTTTTTTTACCTGAGACAGCATTTCTATGTTAATTTCTTTTGTAGTCTCATAAAGTTGTTTCTTTACTTCAGTTGCCCTCACTTCAAAAACTTCAGGTGTGTGACT
Source organism: Hydrochoerus hydrochaeris (assembly GCA_004027455.1). Classification (NCBI taxonomy): domain Eukaryota; kingdom Metazoa; phylum Chordata; class Mammalia; order Rodentia; family Hydrochaeridae; genus Hydrochoerus; species Hydrochoerus hydrochaeris. Next base: position 85,255 of record PVLA01003814.1, on the reverse strand, counting down.
CCCAATCTCTTTCGTGCTTACAACTCCTGGACTTGCACTGCTTGGGTTGGAGTCTAAAGTCTGTTTGTTGCTTCTTCATCTTGACATTTTCCTGTGTTCATCCAAACAGGTGGGTAGTGGGGGCCCAGGCACATCCTACATTGGCTACAATTCCTCCAAAGTGGGACTGTTTATTTCTCCTAGCCAGTGCTGGATTAAGGTGCCCAGTGGTGGCCCCTGGGAGTGCTGGTACAGGACCAGCTGCTGTTTTTTCCAGCCTGTGTCGACTTCCTGGGACTGGTAGTGTCCCTGATGGTGGCTGGAGTGCATACAGAGTACTGAAGGGCATTCTAGAGAGAGATAAAAAAAAACCCACGGTTCCAGGAACAGTGGCAGAGGGGAATCACAGAGCAGGGCAGACAATTTAGTGGATGGGAAAATAAGGCAACCAACACCAGGAAAATAACATGGCAGAGACAAGTAAGTGCATATTGGCCATAATCATTAATGTAGATGGTCTCAGTTCATCAATAAAAAGAAATACAGGGAGAGTAAATCAGGAGACAGGATCTGATGGATACAACTTGAGATCATGGTCAAGGATGAAATGGTTCAGAGTCACATGCATGAATATGGTGCTGTCTCCCTAGTATAAAAAACTAAAGGAGTTAGTGGGATTCAAAATGCACAATACAGACAGGAATTTAGCTCAGTGGCTTAAGTGCCTGTCTGGCAAGTGCAAGGTAGTGAGTTCAATCCCTGGTACCAAAACAAAACAAACAAAAAATGCACAATACATATTGTGACAGTGAAAGGGGAGGAAATGTGTAAAAAAGGAAGTCAGTGATCCTTGTTAATATGCTATCTTGTTTTGAAATCCTGTATTATTTTCATTGTTATGTTTAGTTTGGTTTTATTCTGTTTTGTTTTGATTGATTTTATATTTGATGGCATGGACAGCTATTTCAAAAATAACAAAATGTATTAAGATAGCCATTAATGACTTTCTATTATCTTGTTTTGAAGCCCTGTGTTGATTTACTTGTTTTCTTTTGATTGATTTTATTCTATTTTGGTTTGTTTGATTTTATTATGTCTGATGGTACAAGCAGCTACTTTGAAGATAATAAGATGCATTATGATTCCTACTGTCTTGCTTCGAAGTCCTGTGTTTCTTTCATTGTTTGTTTTGATTGGTTTTATTCTGTTCTGTTTTGTTTTATTTTATTATGTCTGATGATATGAGCAGTTATCTTGAAGATAACAAGAGCCATTATGGTAGCCATTATTGATTTCCTTCTATCTTGTATTGAAGTCTTGTATCATGTTCATTGTTTTGTTTTGAATGACTACTCTGTTTTATTTCTTTCAGTTTTATTCTCTTTAAAATAATAAAAGAATTTCCTTGGCAACATTAGAAATTTGCAACATTAGAACTTACTAATTATTTAAACAGTATTCTTAATTTATTATAATATATTGATTATCTCCACTACCACCAAGAATAAGAAAAGCATTAGACATATCTCATCCACTCTGGTAACACACAAGGTCCTTAACACCAAATAAGAGATAGCTTGACCAACACTGAGAGGGAGAGCTTTGTTTCCATTTGCCATGTTTCCTTGCAACTGGTTCATTTCCTGGGAAAACCACTAATAGGACACTCTAGTCTTCTGTCTTCTGTCTCTTTCCCCATTAACTTCTTCCTGGTGAATCAAGAAAGCCTTAATCTGATGATGAGTGTGGAGGAAGCAACTGTACACAGATTTTGCTTTCAGAGAGTGTACAAGTGCTCTACCAGCCCAGGGAAGCACTGAGATTTTTTTTTTTTGGCAGTACGGAGGATCTAACTCATGAGCTCGTGCTTGCCAGGCCAGGCGCTTATGCCACTGAGCTAAATCCCCAGCTCTTCTGTCTATCTATCTGTTTTTTCACTGCAAGTTTTATTAATGATGAAGGAGATATTCTGACTTCTCAATTCTGTGTCCCTCTTGAATTACTTCAGGATGCCTCAGATATAGGTGGAAAATAATGTTTCTCGGGTTTGCTCATGTCCATTACAGAGATCTTAAGCAAAAAAGCTTATGCTGTTCCGCTGGTAAAGAGATGTAGGGGCAAAAATGCCTACTGAATTTTGTCAGGGAGAACAGAGTATGAGCCTCAAAAATACTCTCTAACAAGCTGAAAGTAACGCTCCAGGGTTCTGAAGAAAGGGGAAGATTGGTATTACAGCAAGAGGAGAGAAGGGTTTGGTGTCACCAGACAAGCTGCAGGAAGAGAAAGAAAAAGAAAATATGAAGCTGATATCAAGATTGAAATATTAGGGAAATTTTAAGCTTAATGTTTGAGTCGGAAAATTCAAATCTAATTTGCATTTTATTTACGTGTGAAATTCTGTTACATCAACAGAGAAAATATAAATAGGTTACTGTTTACATTACTTTAATGCTTACTAAATTTCACTGTTGCATGTACTAATCTTTGTGGTCCCTAAAATTACTTTAGTTAATCCTGTGAAATGCATTTAAAATGTTTTTTTTTTTAAATTTTTTTGACACAGGGTTTCACAAAGCAGATCAGGCTGTCCTCGAACTCACAGCAATCCTCCTGTCTCAGCCTCCCGAGTGCTGAGATTACAAGTGTGTACCATCACACCCAGCCACATTTAAAATGTTTATAAAATATAGTTAAAATATAAGAAATTGAAGCACAGAGATGAACCAGTGAATCCGTGATTGCACAAATATAAAGTCGGAGCATAGAGTGAAACCCAAAGAGCTAGAATTCCCATACTACTCCCTTCCTTGCAGTGGTTTATGGATCAATACTCATTCAAACTATTTGCCTTTCTATCATCTATAATTTTACAATTTATATATTTTGTGTAATATCAAAACCAAGAATATACCATAAACTGAATATTTACTTAAGCAATGTATAATTGCAACCAATAAAAAGCTACAATAATGGCTTAATTCAATAGAGCATATATTTCTCTTATACAAAGTCTACCAGAAGGAAATTGTTGACCTGGCTTTAGCAGTTCAATGATGTCTTCAACCTATACAGCACCAACAATCATCTCCAAGTTAAGACAAGAAGAGGAGCCAGGAAGGCATCCCTAGCCAATCTCATCTTCCCCTTCCTATCAAATGCAATAACTTATGTTGAATATCATGAATAAAAACTAGATTACATGGGCACGGTTAGCAGCAAGAAAGGCTGAGTAAAGTAGTAGAACTCACTCCTTGTATTCACAGATTCTGTATTTATGGATTTAACCAAATATGTATGGATAGTATTATTTAAAAACATTCCAGAAAAAAACTACAATTTGAATCTTCCATGTGGCAAGCTGTGTGGTGGGTCTGGGAGAATGACGGTTTGTAGGTGTACTCTGCTCTAGGCTTCTGCCCTTTCCCTGATCTCCAGCCTTTTGCCAACAGCTTTAGCTGGAGCACTGTTCTGCTGGTGTTTGGTGTTCTGTGTATTAAAAGCCATCATGGTTGTATTTGCAGTAAACACGTTCAGATATTTTCCCCTTAACCAATACAGCATAGCAGTTGCTTCCATAGTATTTGTATTTGTATTCATTAATACAGGTAATCTGGAAATGAGTGAAAATACGTACAATAGGATGTACCTAGGTGCTATGCAAATACTCTGCCTCTTTCATATAAGGGGCTGGAACTTCTGCTGAGTTTGTATCCATGGATGCCCTAGAATCACTCCCCTTGGGTACAGAAGGATAACTCTGACGGTCTTTTCAGCATCCACTTTGGGAAAGAATAAGTGATAAAATTGCTTAAATACAGTTTTCGGAAACACAGTGGCTACAAGTTGAGTTTCTCAGACTTTTGTTATCTGCCTAATAACTCATTCCATGTAGAGAATGTGTGGATTTCTAGGTTAGTCATATAATATTTATCTGTATTTATGAAAATTTCAAGTAACAATACATTCTTATGATATTCTGAACAATGATTATATTGCTTCCTCTAGCTCACAAAGACACACATGTGTAACCAATTAGGCTGTGAATGACTTTGAGCCATAGATCGTGTTGCCTCTTAATTCATTTTTTTTTCATTTTTTGTCCCCTTACTGCACTAGAAACTCTTATAATTTTTAGTCCTTATCTCCTTCACATAGATCTAAGTTTTTGAACAGTGTGGATGTGGCATAATAAAGAGATTTCTCCGTGAAGATTGCCTTCAAATTTCTACTAGACACTAGGCAGTGAGAAATCAGGATCTAAGGAAGTAGGTTCTGATTTCATGGAGGGGTTGGCTGACAGGTATTTAATAACTCTTGCCTGATATTTTGTGGCAAGGAGCTAAAGTTATGTATTGACAATGATTCTATGAAATACAACTTAGTAGAAATTGCAGAAACTATTCATTAGTGTTGAGAATTCAAAACAAAACAAAAACAAATGGTAGAATTCATGGGCAGCTGCTGAGTTGGATCCTTCTCTGGTTCAGCCTACAGTTTAACCTTCCATTTATCATGACTGCCTGATCCATGGTGGAAAAACTCATCAGACCACATCATGGCAATTTCCATCTCCATAATAGGACATATTTAGTAAGGTTGTATGGCTGGAAGAAAAAGGAGCTTCACTGCTTTCCTGAAACCAATCTGTTCTCCACCCTTCATGCCTCCACTTTTAATCAGGGGTCAACATAAAATAGTGCCAACTTTCCCTTATTTATGTAGACATGGACTAAGAGCATTAAATTTTGGGCTTTTGCTTTAAATGCAAGAAGAATGAATGAAATATTCAATTAAAATTAATGAGATATATTTGCAGAAGTGTTGCTTTGTTTTTCTTTTTTAATCTGCCTCTCATCACTAAATTTTAAAGTCATAGTTATTACAAAATTCATGCTGTATTCAAACTAGAACTGAAGCCAGGATTTGAGAGTATAAGCAGATAATTTAAACAAATGCAGTAGAGATTGAAGTTTTGGTTTTGTTTTAGAAGCTCTGCTAATTTGAAGCAATTGTTTGAACATTCACATTATGAAAGTTATAATCAAGATGTATAATGTAAGTCAAGGATAATCATCCTTTATTACAGAGATGTCAAACATGAGCTGAGTGATTTCCATGCTAACTGCTTTTGTTCCTCGGCATTTAACCTTGAACAAACATTTTTATAAATACATTTCAAAGTTTTTGCAGGAATTGAGATATTCCCAGTGAGGAATACAATTAAGAAATCTGTCATATTTTACAAGTAGACTAGCTGCTGGGATATTTCTTTTTTGAGGTTGTGGTATAATGAAGTTTGTGGATGTTCCAAGTAAAAGTAAAATGTAAGTAGGAATCTTTGGACGTGGGTTAATTTAATTAGAAAGCCCCCCAAAATAGAAGCAGACTCAGTACAATTGGTATTTATTTGGTGTTTTAAAAATACTCATTTTTATTATATTTCCATTTAATTCAATTCACAAAAGAAAACACACATATATAACCTGTATTTTGGGTTTAAATGAGCAAAAAAGAATTGTGGATGTTTCAAGAAAATTTGAAAATATTTATAAAGTTTAAAGTAAGCCTGGGTTACTCAAACTATGGAAGATCGAACATATTAAATGAAAGAAAAAATAAACCTCAATAAACAAATAAGCAACACTGATTTTAAAAAGCTAATGTTATAGTGAGTGGAGAATATGAGCATGTATTATAGTTGCTAAATTAGGGGCTAAATTCAATATTTTAAGTATATTTCACATATGCCTAGCTTTCTACAGATGTATTAGTTTCAAGCTTAGATATTTCATGCGTCATTATTTAAATCATGGTACCCATACTCTTTTCTCATAAATATCTGTGGAGATGAAATACAAGCAGATTAAATATAACATAGTGCTATCATTATGAGTCCCCAGACATGAATACTTCAGATTTTGATTGGCCTAAGATTCCTTGGTTAATAGTATTTCCTTACCATGGTGAAGCTCACATGTTGCTATTTTTGCAGCAGTATAATCTAATCTCATTTTCTATTTGATTTTTAGTTGAACTGTGTTTTATTTTTTCCTGTTTAATATCCAAATCAATACTTCCTCGGCAGTAGAGTATTGGTTTTCTGGTTTACCTGTAGTTAGTGACATATATTTCAGATAGCTGTTAACCCATTTGAAAACTGCCAACAATTTATCAGCAGAGACAGAAACAAATATGTGCAGAAATAGAAGAGTCATTGTTTCTCTTTGTGGAGGAAAATCATTTTCCCACTGCTGCTGTTAGACGATTTTCTAAGCACACTCACTGTATTTTCTGCTGTCCTTTATGGTCTCATGAACTGTTTGTACCTAGCATATGCCCGAGGGATCAACCTCAGTATCTCCTGCACCTCTGGTTCACCTTGAGCTTCTCTCTAGGAACTTACCTTGATGGTGCAGATAACAGCTGTGAAATATGCACAAAATTATTTTAAAGCTCAATATTTCATCTGTACACTTTCTATATTACTCATATTCGTATTGTATTTAACATAATTATTTTTGCATTTAATGGTTATCTAATGAATTGCAAACTTAAGTCTTGTGTATTTGTGTCAGTCACCGTCTAGAGTGACTAGTCAGCACAGATTATTTGAATAAAATGAAAGTTTTTTCATCTATACAATTAAGTCTAATAAGGAAAAGACTCTGTGGCCTGCCTTGTGCAATCTGTGTCTTTAAAGTATCTTTCACGGTGGTCAATAACTAAGTAGATACTGAACTAAATTTGGGAATTTTATTGCAATTCTATAAATCATGCAGCCATTTATGTCATCATTTTGAGGACAGTCTTTCCTCCTACATGTTTTCCTTTCTTTGCCTGTCTCTAATTCTGATCATGAATTTGTGGAAGTGTCCTGAGACTAACTTAAACTGCAAGAACAGAAGTGTGTTAAGTCTGTACCCAATTCTAGATGAGCTATCAAAGGGCTAAGTTTGACATTTTCTTTGCATCCTATTTGTCTAATTTTATTAAGACAGTGCATCTCAAAATCAACTTTCTATTTCCTTGTATCTGGATAAGTTTGGGGAAATGGAGAGATACAGCTAACTAAAGGAGCTTTTATTAGTTTGATTGAGGTTAGTCATAGAAAATAATTGATCAACATCAAATTTAGCAAAACAATCCTGGAATTAGCTAAGGACTGTATTCTGTCAGGGTATACACAGGAAGCTGACTCTGAAATGTGGTTTTAAGCTGAACTATCCAGGGACTGGCTGGCAGTAAAAACCATGTTGTGAAAGAGGCAGTGTTGATTGGCCCTGACATGGTATGCGGAGTGCTGCTTCGCCACAAGGTATAGACTTCTAAATTTCGCCGGCTGTGTCCCTTTGGGTGGAGTAACGGGAATGAAGTGTGACACGCACTCTGCATCACCTGTTTGAAGGGCTTGGAGCAGGTAGCGGTTGCATGGAATAGGATGGAGATTGTGAATGATCATCAATGCATTGCAGTCAGAAACTGAGGGTGAACGACTCTAGTACACGGCAAAAAGTAAAGCGTAGAAAGCTACTGTGGAGGCACAAGCAGGGAAAGTTGCCTCCCTCAGCCATAGGTCAGGAAAAGATGAAAATCCAGCTCAGGTCTTATTTATGAGAATGGCAGAGCTCCAGACAGGGATGAAACTTCAGCATTTGCACATTCAGTGTGCCAAGGTCAGGACCCCGATTGCAAAGGTGGGAGGATTTAAATTTGCCGTGAGAACACCTGTACTGATGTCCTTGGAACCTCCACTCTCCATGTCCCCTTGAACCTTCCAGGCCTTTGGAAATAGCGTGCTTTTCCCCATGGAGGCCAGAACTCTTCTCTTCCTTCAAGACACTGCAGGGGCCTCTGCAGTAAGATCACACACACCTCCCTCCCATCTTCCTCCCCTCCTGACTGGTCCAGGAGGATGCATGGGCACCTGCGGCACAGGACAGCTCATGTGCTGGAGCAGGGCCAGGGAGAGAAGACTGAGCACTGCAGATACTGAGCACTGTCTCAAGAGGAACAGCAAATGAGAGTTTTGGAATAAGATCAGGCATCCTGGAGCAAGAGATGTTGGGTTCTCTGATGGAAATTGAGATGATAGAATCCTGAAATGACAGAACCAATGTAGTAGTCAGTACTAGCAAAAATAATTTTATCATTTGAAAGCTAATACCCTTCAATTTTTTGGATATTAGTTGCATTTGTGATGTAGGACCTTTCTGAGAGACTTAGATCATGACAGTTCCATCCTCAGTAATGATTAATGCCACCACCATAGTACTTGATCTGTTAATGTGAGAATGGATTCTCCCTCTGTCTGTCTCTGCCCATCTCTCTTTCCATCTCTGTCTCTCTGTTTCTTTCTCTGTTTCTCTCCATTCTTACTCACTTCTGAAAACTTCTGACATTATGTTGTAGCATGAAGATCCCTATGAGACACCAGCTACTTTGCACTGAAATTCTCAGCCTGTGGAACTGTGAGCAAATAAATGTCTTATCATTATAAGCTACTTAGTCTATGATATTCTGTTTCAGAAACACAAAACAGACTCAGACAGGAAAAAAGTAATTGCACTGAATAGCTGGATCAGGATGGCAGCTGGGTCCCAACCCCAACTGATCTCTGGATGACCTAAACGGAACACAAAATTCTCACAAGCAACATACTTGGTATCCAATGAAGGTACAGTTCAGTGGGTAACCAAAAGCCAAAAGAAAGGTTAGATGATCAAGCAGTGGAAGGTGGGCATTTCAATGAATTGTGATGCTCCTTGAATATCTTTTGAACTTCAGCTATAGTGGCCACAAGAGGAAGAGTGTCTGGGTCAAAATGAGGAGAGCGTTTCTCTATGGAGACTTTTAACCTTGCTTCAAAGACTATTGTCCAAAGGCCACCCTTCAAATTGGTTTTGGAAACGTTGGCCATGATCATGATTCCCCCTTTAGTGTGGGGCCACAAAGGAGTGAGGCAACAGAGGAAACCCTTGTCCCCTTCCTGCTCAGAAAGTATTCAGAGGCCCTGGAATCTTCCCAGTGGTCATTTCTCAATTCCCATATGCCTGCATGGAGGGAGGAATATTATTTATGGGTTTTATGGTAGGAGCTATCAAATTGGGAAATGTAAGAGAAGCCTTTGAAATTGCTGGTCTCCTAGCTGAGATAAATAAGAGAGAAGGAATATCTAATTCTTGAAGGAATATCTGAGATTATTCTCTAGTGTAAAGACATAAAGGTTGCAGTGGTATTGGTTCCATCTTAACTCCGCTTCATTACAAATAGGCACTAAAAACCAATTGTTTTTATCCATTCCTCAGTTAATAGGCATCTGGGATGTTCTAAGAGCTGGCTATTACAAGTAGTGTAGTACATGTAATTACATGGGTGCCCATATATTGTTGTGCCATGATGTTCTCAATTCTTCTGGGAAAATGCCCAGGAGAGGAATAGCTCGATCAAATGGAACCTGCAATTCTAGTTTTTTGAGGAATCTCCTCACTGATTTCCAAGGTGGTTGCATCAGTCTACACTACCACTGATAGTGGAGAAGGGTTCCTTTTCCCCACAGCCTCACCAGAACTTATTATTGTTTGATTTCTTGGTGATAGCCATTCTTTCTGGAGTGAGATGAAATCTCAGTGTCATTTTAATAACCAAGGAATGGATAAAAAAAGATGTAACATTTGTATAAAACATAAAACTACTCAGGTATAAAGAAGGATAAACTTGAGGATTTTATAGGTAAATGGATACAACTAGAAACCATAAGTGAAATAAATCAGACTTACATTGTAAACACTGCATTGTCTCATTAGTGTAAGAAACTGAAAGTAAATATGATCCAAAAGTTACAATAAATATATTGAAAGGGAAAGAAACTGCCCACAGGAAAATCATATTGTTTGAACAGTTCTGCATGACTGTATCTGGTAACCTGAGCAGCTATTTTGGAGAAAACATATGTAATATAACATTTACCATTAAATTATCATCTTGTTTTGAAATCTTGTATCACTGTTTCATCATTGTTGTCATCATTTGGCTTTTGTTGTTGTTATTTTTGTTTGTAGCTTGATTACTTTCTAATTTTTCTTTGCTTTTTCTCCTTTTTAAAGTAAAAACAAATAAATAAAAACCAGTTGTTCTGGAGGATGACAGGGTGCCACGGTACCTTTGTCACGTAAAAGCAGAGCAGTGTCAAGTGTGATAGCATTTAAAGCAAGCACAGCAGGAGTGAACCCACAGTGCTGGTGTGCAACAGTGATAGAGCACACACTTGATTTTCCTTTGTACCAGGAAAGGGGTTGGGAAGAAGTTCACATTCACACAGGATGGCGAGGAGTCTACATTTCTGATCTGACCTATGGACCGTGTTAACTCGTTTACCCTGTGGTTTAATGTAGTCTATGAAGACTAAATCTTTCTGCAGAGCATTACATGAATCCACTTTGTCTCTTTGTTTCTGCATCACAGTATCATAGACTGAGTAATTTATGATGACAGGAAATTTATTGGCTCACAGCTGTACTGGCTGGGAATTCGAGTATCAAAGAGCTGGCATCTCATAGGAGCAATGAGCTAGAAAGGCAGGTTTGAGCCCTTAATAAGATCCAATTACACATCAGGATGTGAAGCAAACTAAGAAGACTCAAGGAATTAACAGATTGCAGACTATCTTAGGGATTCAGTGGTTTTATGCAAACTAGGTTAGTACCATTTGTCCCTAAGAAAGAAGTCAAAAGTCTGGCACATGTGTGCAGGTGTTGAAAGAAGCACAATTCATGTTTAGGTTGCTTTTTTCCCCAGTGATCATGAAGGCTGCCAGACTTGGATATAATTCACAGAAGAGTAAGGCTGCTATAGTAGGTACAGGTTACATTGCAAAAAAGGTCTGCAGATGGGCCTGCAGAAGCCCAGCTCTAGTGATAGAGGTGTAGAGCAACAGAGGGAAAAGATGACCACAAAACCCCAAAAGACCCAAGCCCCAAAAGATGACCACAGTGCACACATACAAGATTCAGGAACCAAGTATGGCATATATTTCAGAGACTAACAGCCTATAAAAGTTACTAAGTCTGCAAGAGAAGATAAATAACTGAATGTTCCTATACGTCCATCAAGACATAGGGTTGTTGGGACCCTTAATTCTATGGGGTTGGCCCTGCAAGAATCTGCAGTAAAATGCAAGCAGCACATGTAGGATCAGGCATAAGAAGAAAAGAGCACCAGGAAACTGGGTGAGCAAATGATGAGACCCACATGTCATCCATTGCCTTTTGGGGTTTGTGTGCTGGGAATGTGACCTGTCACAACATTTCAGGTAGAAATCAGGGTTACGAGGAGAGTTGAAAACTCAAGGGCTGAGAATGATCAAATTCATCTTCTGACAAGGAGACAGAAATAGCTAAATCTGGCTCTCTCAGAGGCGTAGAGGGCAGCCTTTTTTTTTTTTTTTCTTGACAGTCACCAATTCTGATGGCCCGGCTGAGACAACCTCCTTGACCCGACCAGTGGATCTTAGGTGGAAGGGAGAAAAGAGATCACAGAAGAGTTTTAGTGGCTTTTCGAAGTCCTCCTCAGAAGGAAGAACTGTCACTGCCCACGGACATCATTGTCCAGCGCATGTCATGTAGCCATGCTTGAGTTGAAAACAGTGATGGTCTCCTGGGTGAAGTGCTGGAAATGCCTGAGGGTCAGTACATTTTTCTACAGGGACTAAAGCCAAAGCAGCCAATTTGAGCAAAATGGCCAGGGGGTTAGTTATGCAGGGGAAAGGCATGAACTAAGAATATGTGAGAGGCCTTTTGACCCCTGGGTCAGAGGTTATATTTTTAAATTACACAGTATGTGTTGGCTAAGACTCAATAGCATAAACCCTGTAGCTTTTAGCAAACACTTCAATATGTCTCAGCCTCAGAAAGCACCAGTAGTAGAAATTACCCTGTAATATTTTTGAAAAGATTGCATGAAAGTCTTGTAAAAACATTGAGACTATGTCAGATATCTAGAATGTGCTCAGTGAACGTTACCCATAATTAGGTATGGACAATAAAGGTAATATTTGCTGTCTCAGATTCTAGGTTAAAGTTGATTACATTTTGTGTCCTAAAATTCCAGTTGTTTCCAAAGACTGGAGATGGAGGTGAATAAATATTGCATGGGATAGAGTTCATGATTGAAAGTAAAAGAATACAAAGTATGGGATGTAAGGGAATAACACTCTTATAAAGTAAATAGCTTTTGCCTTGTAGAATAGGTGTATTTCACTCATTTTTGTATATTGTAGGCAGTGGAATTATTTTTATTCAACATGATACCTAATTTAAATAATTGTTTGTTTTTTGTCACAATACTGGAGATTTAATCCAAGATTCTCCTGGGGAGCTATAGCCTCAGATCCATTTATTTTTTATTTTGAGATAAGTTCTCACTAAATTATCCAGGCTGGACTGGAATTTGCAGTCTTCTTACTTCTGTCTTCCAGAATACTGGAAATATGAGCACGTATCACCATACCTGGATTAATTATGACATTTTAATAGGACTGAATATTTCATTCCTCTTTCCATTATTCTAAATCACTTCTCTCCTTTAAACTTAAGAATCAGATATTAAGTGTTTTAATGACACTTTTATTCCCTTAGCTTGGTAATCATTGTCCTTTATGATCTGTTCCTAATCTAAAATTCTAGGTTTATTTTCTACTAATTACTTCATCCAACATCTAACCTAACTACACTACACTACACTACACTAAACTAAGCTAAACTAAACTATCATTCATTTCTTTCATGTAGTTTTTGATTTCTTGGAGGCCTAATTTTAACACATTAGTTGACTTTCCTGGGAGCCCTTGTATCTAGATATTCTGCTCCACTGAAATGAATCTGGACCCTGGGACAGAGGTTCTTACCTGACTTATAATCATGCATTGGTTCCCTAACTGCTGTGTGCACTTTAGACAGGGATAGAAGACTGCCTGGAATGAATGGTAGCAGAACATGGGTTCACTCACTGGGCTAATGCTTCAGGGCCAGGTATGAGTTCAGTATCCAAATGATAATTCTGCCATCATCTTACCTTTAGTTGTCTCATGAAAGCTTATGATGTGATCATATTACCTATAATTGTGAACAAAACTAACTTGGACTAAGTTGTGAGAGAATATGAAAAATATTATTCAGAGAGATGTTGTTGTTATGTAACCTAAATATAATTTCATGCATGCTATTTAATTTGGGTCAGGAGACATAGTCTATCTCCCAAAAGAATAGAATAAATTATGAGTTCAAAATATATTTTCTCAGCCTTACAAACTACTAGGGTCTGACCTAGATCCCTAATCTTCCAAATGAGTATACTGCAAAGGCTTAAATAAATGAGACAAGTGATATGATTTTAGGGCTCCAGGAGGATCAAAACCCTCTTTCAGAATTCTTGACACTGCAGCTACCACAACGGCTAAGACCAAGAGCTTCTCTGGGTGACCCCTATTTATTAGGTCCAAACAAAAAGAGGAGAAACTGAGGAAAGCACGGGAGATGAGCAGGGCCTTGGGAGTCACTTCAAAGATTTCCCCAAGTAGTAAATTATACCAATTTAGGAGAACCATCTTATCTCCATGATGACATTTATGGTAGGAGTGGGACTGCAGGATTGAGATGCCTGCAGCTGCAGTCTCTATCTATTTAATTGGGGTTGGAGCCAGGTGTTCTCAGCCGTGGCCTTATCTTGCCCTTTGAGGTCTCTTTGGCCTCACAGGCCCCCACAGGCCTCAGCCAGGACCAGTGATTCATAGAGGTTCACTTACTATGAATCATCTCCTGTCAGCAGGCAAGGGGCCAAGGCCTAGGACAGACTCACAGGTAAACAAAGAAAACCAATCAGTAAATTTTTAATCTTGCTCAGAGCCACTTTGTGGTGGTCTCTGACAACAAACTATCATCTTATGACACAGAAACAAACATGAAAGTTTTATTGTAAGACTTAGAGTTGATGTGATAAACATTTACTGGGTTTTCTGTAATGTGCCATCTACTCAGCTCTGTTTGTTGGGTCTATTTTGATTGCCATCAAAGTTTTGTCCCAAATTTTTTACTCTTACATATGCCCAGGGATTAGAGTAATGTTGCAGGCAAAGCTACTTTAATATATTCTGAATGCGAGGACGTAGAGTTGTGATACTGCATTTTTAACGAGACAGCCGTCTGTAAATATAAAAGGACAGGTGTTCCATGCACACGGATTAGAAAAGCCACCATTTTGATTTCATGAATGTTATTTGGAAAGATTTTAGTATAAAATAAAGTGTGGTGCTGCTACCACACTTGAATGAATGTGAAGGAGCACAAAATGAATTTGAAAGGCAACTTCCCCAATTTAACTTAAGCCACCAAGTGAAAATTAAAAACTGTTATGTTAGATGTCCTTCCATGTTAGAAAATGTCTGAGTATTTGGAAATATTTGACTAATTGAATGCTATAACCTTCTTCGTATGACTAGTGTCGTGGAGGAATCACAAAAGCTGGGGAATTCAAGCAACCAGAGATGTCCACTGAGACATTGTTTCTTACTCAGCCACAAGTGCAGTGGAGCCAGTCCGGGCACTCAAGCCTGCTGCCTGGTAGCTAAAAGCCCGTCTGCACCTTTCACAGTTTGATATCCAATATGCAGTTTTTCTTGAGTATTTTGAACCAGTGAAATATTTTTGGTAACCAACCAATAAAGCTACCGTGAGTGCAAAGCACTACCACATTTACTGCCCCGCAGTGAGGCGTAAACCCTAAGGGCAGAGGGTGTATCAGCCTCCCCAAGGTTAAAAGCAGGTGAGACAGGGGCACTGAGTGAAGCCTTTCTGGTCTCACCACTTCACTCCCTTTCTCTTGGCATTTGTTTCACTTGTTTCTCCCAAATCATCCTGCTCTTCTTAGTACTATTGTGCTCTGGTAGCAGTGAGAGCCTGTGGCCATCCCAGCCAAGCAATCTGTTCCACCTGCCATCTTCACTCACTGCGATGTGTTGCAGTTTAACCCTCCAATATTATTTTGCAAGACAAAGGAGCACCTGACTGGATTGTTCAAGTCAGGTGTGCCCCTTAGGTCAAATTGATTACAAGCATGGACGTGACTAAGGAGGCGCCCTCTGGGTGAGGAGGAACCCTTTTCAAAAGGGAGACATTCAGGCTGGGGAGACAGCCAGAAGTATCTCACATGGCTTGTTTTCTTCATTCAGGAAGCATTTTCCTAGGACATGCATTGCATGCTAGGTTTCACCGCAAGTTTTCCCTGAGCTAATTTATTACCCTACAAGTCAGCAGGGTAGATGAGGGCCGAAGGTGTGAATAGGATTTCACCTTTCTGGTTCCAGGGGTTTATAGTTTAATGACTTACACTCAAGTCCAGCAATCTGATAAATTGAAGAAATCAAATGTTCTTTATAATTTGCCCTTTATGACATAACCTAAGCAAATATCTTAACATTTTTCATACCAGTTGAGTATTATTCTTGATACTTCATGGGATACGAAGGCAGAAAAATGTACATCCTACTGAGAGGGCTATTAACACTGCTGGGGAAATCATTTACACAGAGAACAACTGTAAAGTTTAATATATGTTATTAAGTTTATCCTGAGATGTATAAATGCGAAAGGAACTTGAAGAAAACACAAATTTCTGTAGATTGTGTCACTATGGGCAAAAAATAAAAGCATAAGACATCTGAACCTCCATTTGGGATTTGTGTTTGGGCAGAATTTCAATATGAAAATTCTCTTTTTAGTATGACTTATAATCTTCTCTGATAAACTATTTATTACATGGTATTTTCTCTACTATTCTACTAGAAATACATTGATCACAAATAAATGCAAACTCTAAATACCAGGATGAGAAATGAATAGCAAATACAGCAGATGTGGGATTTCTGTGTGTGTGATGCTCTGTTTCACTACAGATGTATCCCAGGGAGATTTACTGATTGATGCAATGGTTTGCAAAAGGAAACCCTGTCCCGACTGAGTACTGGATGACCATTTAAAAAAGGAAAAAACTATTTTTCTATTGGAATAATTGACTGGGAAGTGCGGGTGTCAAAGAGCACTAAGATGAGACTCAGTATGTCCCTCATAGTTAGAGACCTCCAGGGTGAATGTGCTGAGACCAGTAAAGTCACTGAGGAAAGAAATGGGGCATCAGGGAAGTGCAATTGTTACTTACATATGACTCAGGGGATGATGCCTTGGAAATGAAGTTCACAAGAACTTATTGATCATGAAGCGTCGTTTGGCAGAGAGGTTGATGATCAAAGCAGAGAGACACAAGTCCTCCAGAAGCTGCAAGCCCACTTGCTGACCATTAATTGAATAGTTAAGAGTGCGGAAGTTGTTTTTTAAGGAATAGCACCAGTTATGACCAAACCTAGTCCAGGAAAATTTTTAACATACATTTAGGCATGGTATTGGGGATTGAACCCAGGGCCCAGGTGTGTGTGTGTGTGTGTGTGTGTGTGTGTGTCTGTGTGGTGATGGTGATGTTGGTGCTGATGGTGGTAGTGCTGGAGGTTGAACCAGGGCCTAATGCATAATAGGTGATTGCTCTTCCACTGAATTTCACCCTTTGGTTCAAAAAGCAAATTTCACATGGTGTTTAAAAAAGATATCCTTCTTGCCTGTCATTTTCCTTTCTCCTGTCCCTCAATATCTACCTTTATCTGCAAGTTATAAATTATATCGTCTTTTGAATTATGTTTCATAACTGTCATTTGGGGAGCACTTATATTGCTTAAAGAGAAAATTACATATCCTGAAATTTCATGTCATTGCCAAGTACAGTGTTTCAGAGAGATGATTTGGGATGCAAAACTTCTCTTTTTCCTGTAAACACTATTGGTCTGTCCCACAGGGAAACAGCAAAAAGCTGCTCTGCAGCCTCCCCAAGCAGTGAGATGCATGACATTCTTTCTTCTCCTTTCGGGCTTAAAATCTTTTCCAGATAAAATTATACCCATGTCTGCAAGAACCAAATGATACTTCTGTGAGGAAATAGGGTTTGAAGCCAATGAAACTTGGACCACAGAATTAGCTGTCAAATATAGTTAATATACAGAGAAATTGTACAAAAATCACAAGTTCTTTGCTATATTTGAACCCTAGCTTTGCATTTCCAGACCGTCTTTGCTGGTCTATGTCTTTGTTGGGTTTCTGCTGAAAATCCCTGCAGACAAACTGCAGCATCCCATGGGAAGGATCAGGTACTTTTACCTTGCTTTCTCTTTCTCTTGGCAGGATGAAAAATACAAATAATGCACAACTTTTAATAAGAAAATGTGATGAACACAAAATGTATAGTGCTCTTTGGCTCAGCTCATATTTTATGAGCTTGATTCCCCAAATAGAAGCTTAGTGAAATTTCTTATCTTAGATTTCACAGGTGGGTTTCTAATTGGATGTTCTATGACTTCCTTCCCAAAGATAAACACACACACACACGCACACACACACCATGACATGTACACATTGCACACATGTACATGGCACACGGCATGTACACTTTGCACACATGTACATGGCACACACCCATCACATGTCTACCTGCAAACATATTCTGCAATCACACTGATATATATTTTGATTCTTATTTCTTATTATTATGAAATTCATCTCATTTTATGTATTAGGAAACCAGACAAAGCCCAAATTCTTTGGTATCCCATAGCAACCAGCACAGACTCTTGTTGAAACTTCCAGAAAAATTTCATTTTTCATTTATTACCCAAGACTAGTCTATCTGCCTTAGCCCTTGCACCACGGAGCAATGGAAAAACACTACATTCCAGAGGCATGAATTGCACATGGAACAGTGTGTAAAGAGCAGTCTTCCATGAAGATTTTTTGTCATGATAAATTCTCCCCATATTTCTCTATATTTTACTCTTGGGTTACCAGGAACTTTTGGCTAACTGCAGTATATCTTTCTCTTCCCCAGAAGACTTTCATTTCCTTTTGTCTAAAGTTAAAGGGTCCCAAACTACTGTATTATCAAGAACCTGGCCCCCTTCTCCTCTCTGGTTTCTTCCACACCCACCCTTCTCTACTGATCACCTAATCATCTTCTGTCTTGGAAAAGTTTGGGTCGATGTCACTGAAGAGGAAAAGATTATCTTAGAAAACATCCTGGGCAATTACTGAAGGGAAGTTGTGGAACAATAACAGTGAAAGTCTTGGAAGTATTTCTACTTCTGGTTATGGAATTAATCAACTGTATTTGGGGCATAAAAAGTCATTTTTCCATTTTCCAAAGGTCTCTATTGTCTAGTCAGGTAATTGGATAAGGAGTATTTAAAATTACTCACAGCTAAAGAATATTATAATATATTTTGATACCACACACATAGATTGTCTGAATTACAGTTTTCTGTGACTCTTTAATATTGAGGATCGAGCCCAGGGCCTCATGCATGCCAGGCAGGTGTCCACAACTGAGCTATACCCTGCACCTTACTGGTGGGAATGCTCACCACCTGTTTTCACTACGAGAGCAGCATCTGAGAGGGACTGACCAAGTGTCCTGATTTCTGGGCATTGGAGTTAAGCAAAGAACTTGGGATGAGCTCAGGTGAGGCTTCAGCGGAAACCTTGATAGGGGAAGAACTTCGGGGGTGTGTTGACATCCAAAGGAGACACAGCATGACTGGATGGGAGTCTGAGGTCAATCGTGGAAGATCATCAGATGGTGAAGATAAACAAAGGCTAGAGTACAAACTGTGAAATAGAAACACAGAGATAATTGTATAAGAGATGAGAGTAAAAGAAACTGCAATAGACTTCAAAACACACGAATTGAAGTATATTTATTCTTCTTTGTGTTTTTTCTTTCATCTTATCTGTTATGTATATTTTGAATGCATTCTGCTCACATCATTGATAACCCTGCAGCCAGGATTTGTAAAGAGACTTTAGTTTTCCCTAACAGGCAATCTCCTGATTATTGGTGGAAACACAATAAACAATCCAATCCAACAAACCTGAAAATGTAAAACAGCATTGTAATCAATCCTACTGAATCATTCATCTCTGTGTATTTAATAAAATTAATAAGGTTCCTTTTCTGTTTCTTCTTTAAGATGAGATCTGGAAATTTGGGTTTAAGAAGTTGACTTTAAGGGCCTTGTGGTTCTCAAGGGAGATGATTCCTCGAATCTTCAGAGAATTCTTTTTAGACTTTTGCCGGTAATTGAAGGGTAATCAATCTGATAGCTGGATTAGTCTAGATACTAGGACAGGTGTGTGGCATTAGTAAAGCATAATATGCTGTGAAATATACCGTGAGATCAGAAAATGTGATGAATGACTAAATTAGAGAATCTTACAGTGAAAGGCACACTGCTCCCGATTCACCTTAAATACCGCTCTGCTGTGACACACTTCTCTTCTCCGCCACTTTCTGAAGCTGTTTTGGAAGTTTTCACTGAGCCTTGTAATTGCCCCGTCCTGCCTAACTTTATGTCCTGAATTGATTCAAAACACTTTAACTGTCATTTTGAATTTGGAGAAGGACCGGAAGTCACCCAGTGGCAGATCTTGAGAAGAAGGTGATGAGGGAACTGCATGTCCTTACGAGTCTGTCCTTCCACCAAACGGTGGTCAGCACTGTCACTCATCTCACAGAGACATTCACGGAGGAGGGCTTCGGGGCTGCTTCAGAGGAGGCAAGGACCAGGGGATAAGTGTGCTCTGCATGAAGGTGATTGACGGCAGTGGGTCTTCTGCTGTAACACGTTTCATTCAGATAAGCACCGGCATTTTTAGACCAGTCCTTGAACTTAGCTCACCTAGGTAGGAAACTAAATTGTGAAGTGTGACAATAGTGTGTCTTTTGTGTGTGTGCACATGCATATACAGACCTGTAGTAATCACACATTCATAAAAATTTCCATGATAGCTGCATTTTTAGACGTTCTTATTGGTCACTTGGTACCTTAAACACAGCTAGATTTGGTGAAAGAGAAGTTGTGTGTTAAAACAAGTGTTCTACTTACCACCAATTAAGATAACCAGTGTATACTTTTTTCCCAGTTGCATTATTGTGGTTGTTTGTATTTTGTATCCTGAGTCATGTTTGTTACATTTAGTAAAGTCAGTTTATTAATAAAGGAATAGTTTCCTTATAGGAATGCACAATTACTTTTTAAAAAAAATCTGTTACTCTTCTTTATTTATGGTTTTCTTAAGTGGAATTCATACTCTTTTTTCACTTTCTTTCTGAAAATAAGAGTTCTCAGGTGAAGAAAGGCAAGTATCAAGTCATTTCTGAGACTCACGGAGCTTACGAGAGTGAATCTCATGGGCCCAGATATCTTTCCGGAGAAAATGAGCCAGGAGTTGGCTGACTGCCACTAGGGAAAGAAATGCAAAATCCAGAATCTTGGGCTGGTTATTTATTCACTTCTAAATAATGCAAATTATAAGCATTAACTCACTTACCAGAATGAATTTGATGGCTAATTACTGCGCCAAAATGAAGGCTCAGCATTCTTTGACCTCTTAGTTTACTTCATGGTTAGGTGGGTGCCTTGCTTAAGCTCACTGGGGTGTCCAATTCCCTGGAGAACAGAATCATTTGTCTCCCTGTGAGCTGATTGTGTATTAAATTCTGCTGAGGGGGTTCTTGCCAACAATACACATGGAAATACTGTTCTGAATGAACTCCCTAGCCAATAATTCAGAGAAATAATAAATGATTTAGATCATTAGTTTTAAATAATCCCTGCAGCTGTTTGCCCTTGGTGTTATGCCCTTGAAGTGTATTCTGTATTTAATGTGGTGTGATTTGATCATTTAAGAGAAAAATACCACTTTTCTTTTTCTCTATTTCCATTTTCTTATATCTTCCACCTGTTTGGTATCTCTTACACTACTAAAATTTTCTTTTTAATTCATAGTTGAAGTTATAAAAATTCTATCTCACTTTTACTTGTGTTTACCTGGAAAATTTATTCCTAAACATTTCTCCATGTTATTGTCTGACCTCAAGTCTCCTTTTCATCAAAAATTAATTAAAAAGTTTCCCAAAATTTCTTCTATAATTTAAGTGACTATTGTACAAAATCAGTTCAGGTATTTTGAAGCAGCATTTGCATCTGGGAGAAATACCATTGGCCTATGTTCCACTCAATGAACTCAGTGGAGCAAGTTTTCCACTTTCTTTGTATGCATTCATTTTAGTAACTATTTCTCAGCATAAATCCAAGTACTTCAGTATAATTTATACAAAGAGAGTTCAAAAGTTAAAAATAAAACCAGTTAAAGCCTTTGACTCCTGTATGAATTTTCTGATTAATCACCACCAGGCTTTTCTGGGAGATGATAAATTTCAAATGTGAAAGAATTGTGCAGACAACCATGAAAGAATCTTTTACAATAGATGAAATTTTAAAATTTTGACTGTAGTTGGAACTACTTAAAAACTAATGAGAATTAGAGACCTTCCTTTTTTTTAACATTTAATTCATGTATGTATGAGCATGTCTACTTCTTTATTCAGATATTGAAATATTTAGAAATAACAGAATTTCTACATGTAATAAAACCAAGAGGCACATATGGTAAATTGTTACTACCAAAATCAGGTCTTCATTTCAAGGCCCAAGAAAAAGCACTCAAATCACTTTAAGAGATTGTGTTACTGCCACTAACGTGACTAACTACTGAGGAATTCTGATAAAATTTTCACTTTCTTATCTGGAAGTAGGCTCTAGAAACACTTCCTTTTTGACAAAAGTAGAAGTAAACGCATCATATAAAGCTATGACGTGTGAGGTATAAAGAATACCTCACTTTACTGAACAATTTCCATAAGTCCTTCAGAGCTTCTTTAACTATGAACTATTAACTATGAACTATGGCTTCTTTTATTATGTTTAGTCAGGAGGCTATGAGTCACTTGACCCTTGTGACACTTTTTAACATTCTGTGTGACAAAATGAGAGAAATTGCTCAGTTCATACACTGCACGGTTAGGAGTTATGTTTATCTAAAGTGTGTTTGTCTTACATTGCTGGAGTCACAATGTGTACTAGTTGAATTTTTCATGGTACACAATTTTTATTTTAAATAGTACCATCAGATAACCTTTTCTAGAAATAATCAGTGAAGGAGAGTTCCACTGTAGGGACAACTGAATATATTTCTTGCCAATGATTATATTTGAAATTTCAAGGGAAAACTAGAATTTTAGAAGGCTTATGTCCACTGTCAGGAGCACAAGAGTTTCATGACTCTTAAAGTGCTTAATGGTAATTTAACAAATATGGTATCTAGCTATCCCAAAATAAAAGGTATTAATATTTTCATAATCTGTATAATTTAGGGAGCTATTATAATTCTAGTGAGCAAGAAATGATTTCATGAAGTCATACATAGGTGAAGAACCATTCAGAGTTCAAGAAAATATATTTTAATGTAGTAGAATGCAAAATGTATATCATATGAATTCAGAACCTACACTGCAGCTAATCCTCAAAAAATCAAAATTTTTCAAATTTTGTTACTGATGCAAAGAGCATTCACAGTTATCTAAAACATTCTTTAACTACATGTATGTGGAAATCAACTGAAAAAAATGTATGAGCATATCTACTTCTTTGGAAAAAATGTCTACTCTTTCCATTTATTCATTTCTTAGATTTCTGATAGTTAAAGTTTTGAGTCCTTTATACACTCTAGAGATTAGTTCTCTGTCTCAGGATCAGGTAACAAAATATGCTCCCATTGTATAGCTTGTCTCTTCACTCTATTGGTTTTTTTTTCCTTTGTCATAAAGTAGCTTTTTAATTTGACATGATCCCATTCAGTGACTCTTGCTGTAATTTTTTGTGCAATAGGATTTCTATTCAGAATATCCTTGACTATGTCTATGATTTCAAATACAAATAGTCAATAAACATGAAAAAATCTTTGACATCTTTGACTGTTAGAGAAATGGGTATTAAAACAATGATAGGATTTCATACTATACCATAAAAAAAGGTAAACATCAAAAAGTCAAATAATAACCAATTCTGGCATGACTTTGATAAAAAGAACTCTACCACTTTGTTCTTGGGAATGTAAAGTAGTGAAGTAATTATGAAAATCTGTATGGAGATGTTTCCAAAAACCTCAAAATAAAAATTCCATTTTTTCTAGATATTCCCCTTATAGGTATCTTCTCCAAAGAGTTGGTGACATCATATAATGGCAATATATACATAGTAATATTTATAGCCACCAGTATTTATAATAGTTAATTCTTGGAAACAGCCAATATATAAATCAACAGATTAGTGGATAAAAATACATGGCATCTGTACATAACAAGATATTACTCAACTATAAAGAAAGATAAATTTGAGACATTTGTAGGAAAATGTGTACAAAGCCATAATGTTATGTGAAATAAATCAAACATACAAGCTTAAATGTCATATTGTTCCTCTCATTTGAGTTATCTACACTACAAATAAAAAGTGAAATAAAAGATTTATAAAAATAAACAGCAAATGGAAAGGAGACCAAGATGCTCAAGGTAGGGAGGAGGAGAAGGAGACCCAAAACTGATTAGGATGCCACAGGTCCGAGTAGCAACTACCCACAGTGAAGAGAACTAGTGTATGTTACAAACATGCACTAAAAAAAAATAATAATAAGGACAATTTGTGGGGAGGCCTAGAGTGGGAGGGAGGGAAGGAAGGAAAGAAGAGAGAGAAGAATAAAAAGAATATGTTAAGTACATATTACCCATTTGTTAAAATGAATGTAAATACCATACACTGCATATATGTGCTAACAAAAATTTTAAGAGAATGTATGTGCAGTTATGATAACCCTGCTGAAATGTACTAAGCCAAGCATGAAGAAATGTATAAACTTGTAATATGTATCCCCTATTTTTTCTCTGCTTTCTGGAGTAATATCCTCTCTCTCTCTCTCTCTCTCTCTCTCTCTCTCTCTCTCTCTCTCTCTCTCTGTTTTGGAAAGGGAGGGTATAGTAAGATAAAGTAGCCTATAGTACAATGTAGTTGTTAGTAAGCAAAATAGATCAATGTTTTCAATATATATTTAAAATTTTTATTGTAATTCCTAGTGTGATAGATTTTGATATATAAAATGCAGAAAAAAGCCATTTATGTCTTCAGAATCCTTTAGTAATATAAAATGTTTCTGTCACTAAACAAAAGTATTAAGACTGATCATTGTTAAATTATTTTAAAAATACTTTTTATTAAAACACTTAAAATGTTGTTGTTTTAAAATAATGCTCTGTAAATATGGTCCCTTTGGGAGGCAGAAGGGTGTCCCATGGAAGGCAAAATGAATGCATTTGTTGAAACCAATATAAAATGAGTCTAAGGAAGCACTCAATAGCGAGCAATAAATATCTCTCATTACTGTACAAGATTCCCTTAAAATGGAATAAAGAAAACCTTATCTACGCAGCAGCACTGCATCCACAGTCTCTTTCCCAGGGACACGCTGCTCCATGCACGCACAGTGTGTATAAAGTTGAACAAATGGAACCCTGCAAGAGCTGATGCACTTGAAGGCCTGCATTAAATCATGCTGCCTCTTGAATCGATGGTAAATCAAACTGAGTAGTTTTTTTTTAAGGAAGTACTATATAGATTCATGAAGAGGCAATTCATCAAACAGCACTTCAATTAAGTATTTTTAAAAAATTTAAATTCTATCATTAAATGAAGACATAAATTCTCTACTCATTCCCACCTGATGTTCTAGTCCACTTTGTGGTCTGTGATGCATAAATCCTTATTCCCACTTTAGGTTCCTCTCTTAAAAGCAAAAGCAATGACTCTTGGGATGGGTATCTCTACCCATGCAAAAGATACAATGTCTACTACCTATTTATTGGTAGGTATTTTAAAAAGGAGTAAGCATTACAAATTTAACTGAGAGAACATCTTTATTAAACCTAAAAGGAAAATCTGTCAATATTTGAGGGCAGTGGGCAAAAAGTCTTTCAGGTAAGAGTAGTAGAAGAGAATCATCATAAGAATAAAAAGTAGCATAAATTTATCTTTAAAAATATTTCTTTGGTAGTGAGAATTTCAACAGTATTACTTTTCCAGTTTATGAAGGCAGTGCATCTTTCCATTTATTATTATGCTCTTCAATTTTTTCATTAATGTTTTGTTTATTTACTTATTTTTGGTACTGGGGATCAAACTCAGGACCTTGTACTTGCCAGGCAGGCTCTTATATGCTGAGCTAAACCCCCGGCCCCAATATTTTGTATTTTTAGAGTATAGGTTTTTCACCTTCTTATTTTTATCCCTAATATTATGAATGTGGTATAAATGATATTTTAATTCTTTTTAGCACCTAGAAATGCAGCTGACCTTTCTCCATTCACTTTTTGATCTTGCAAAGTTATTGAATTCATCAGTTTAACACTTTTTTGGTGCTGTATTCAGAGACTTATTTCTAGCTCTGATTTTTGTATTCAAACAGAAACAATTTGATTTATTTATTTCCAATGTAGATTCCTTTTCTTTTTTTCTTTTTTTTTTATCTTGCCGGAGTGCTCTAAGGAAGATTGCCAATCCAGTGTTGAATAGGAATAGCAAGACCATTTATCCTTGTCTTACTATGCATGCTGTTGGGTGTGGCGTATGTTGTGACATGGGAATTTTGCTATTTGAATTATATTCTTTCTATGCTAATCTGTTGGACATTTTTATCTTGAAAAGATGCTGAAATTTGTCTGTGTTTTTCCTATATCCATTTTCAGGTGATCTTGTGATATTTTGCTTTCTTCTGTTAATATTGTCAAGTGTCCCCTTGTCCCAGCGACAGAGGGTACATTCGAAGGCATTCTGCTGGAGTCCAAAACCATGGATAGTAGAGAGAGATTTACATCTATATAGAGACAGGGACACAGAGACACAGAAAGAGACAGAGAGATAGGGAAAGAGAGACAGAGATGCCACCAAAATATGTGCATATCAGGAAAAGTAAGACAGGTATAAACATCTTAATGCTAAGTATACTGAGACATCATGAGATTCATACAAGTTACCTTGGGCTTCTACAGTTATAACGCTGCTCAAAGTGGCGGCCATGAGCTTCCAGACATTTCTTAGTAGGCCGAACTGCTGAAGTATGTGTCCATTTTTTTGGTAAACATTCTCTCTCTGTCTCTGTCTCTGTCTCTCTCTCTCTCACACACACACACACACCTCACTTCACAAATTTAATTCTTTCCATAACTCCGATTGCAGAATTTATTCCATAAATCATGAAAGAATTAAGTTTATGAACTGAGGCATGTATGCTTTTCCTATGTTTCATTTATAAATTTAGCTGTTCCTATGTTTAATTTGTAAATTTAGCACTGTGATAATTAACAATGATAACTAATAATAAATTAAACAATTGTACTGTAATGAAAACACTTAAAATTTGGAATTACCTATATCTGGAATTTACTATTAAATATTTTGGGATGTCAACTGACACTGGGTAACTAGTGTAGTTAAAGAAGACTTGGATATATCACATTTATTTATTTGTAAATCTCAAACCATCCTTGCACCTCAAGAATGCATTTCAATTAATGTGATATGTAACTGTTTTTAAAGGGTTGTTGAATATGGTTTGCTGGTTTGTTGAGGGTTTTTGTACCTACCTGCATTTGAGGATGTTGATCTGCTATTTTAGTTTTCTATGGTGAAGTTTTCTCACTTTGCCATTAGGGAAATGTTAGCACTGTAGAGTGAATTTGAAAGTATCCCTTCCTTCTCTGGTCTTGTGAAAAAGTTTGAGAAGGTTTAATGTAATTTGAACTATTGACAGAATTCACCCACAAAGGCATCTGGGTCCTGACTTTGTGTTTGACAGGAGTTTTATATTTTATTTTATTTATTTTATTTTATTTTTCTCTCTATTCACCTTCAGACTACACATTTCCTATTTCTTCATGAGTCCATGTGGGTAGATTGTGTGTTCTAAGAATTTATACATTTCTTTTAGGACATCCAAATTGTGGGTATAATAATTGTTTGAAATAGTTTCTTAGGATTCTTTGTTCCAAGATACCAGCTGAGTTGTCACCCATTTCATTTCCCGTTTTGTGTGTGTCCTCTCTTTTGTTAGTCTAGCCAAAGATTTATCCATCTTATTTCTTCTTTCAGATGAACCACCTCAATTTTCTAAATTTTATCTATGGTTTTCCTAGTTATCATTTCATTTAGTTCTGTCCTGATCTTCTAAATTTCTTTCCTCTTACCACTGTTTAGCACAGTTTATTATTTCTTTTCTGCTTCTTTGAAGTATAAAATATTAGCTTATTTGGCATCTTTCTATTTTTATGGCTCTCTTGGGATTACCTTTGCTGCATCCATGTGTACAATATATCCATGGTGCAAAGCTGACACTTTTATTTCATTTTGAATCATTGTGAATTAAAATCTTAAATTAATTGAAGTATGTAAAAATTACTAGGCCTTACCCTAGAATTTTTATGTGTATTAAATAGAACCGTGTGTCACTTCATGGCTAGCATATGAGCAATGTCATTAGGGAATCTCATGTTATGCAAACATGATTGGCAGTATTTATCGCAGACGAAGAGGGCAGTGGTATGACTGGGCAATGACATTTACTGGGGTTTCCAAAGTCTGTTGTTGCACACAGACTGTATACTGAGTCTATTATTGATTAAAATATTATGTGGCATGTGACTGTATATCTATATATTTCCTCTTTTAATACAATAACAGTAATGTATCATGTACATTTTCCTCATCTGGAGTTATTTCTTTCAACATATATTTGAGATCATTTTCTATCTGTGAAAGGAGAACATTCTAACTTTATACTACATAGCATCCCATATGGTTTATTTACAGATCTCTTCTGGACTAATGAACCATTTCTCATTCTTTAGTACTGAAAATAATGTTACACTGGAGAACCGTGTACCTGACACTTTATGTTAGCATAGATGAAATTATACAATAATTTCCTAGACATGAGATTAACGTGTCATCAAGCATATATTTGTACTTTTGTGGGGTTACTGTAAAATCTTGTTTTCTTGGTTAGAATCCTAGGGCAGTTGCACTCTGTATTTCTCACTATCTGGGGAACATCTCCAAATCTCCCTTAGCTATTCTGCTTTGTACAGTTTATTTCACTGTTCCTCAATCTCTTGTCCTTCACCAGACAATTTTATGTGTAAATGAAGCACTCCAGAGAAATTAGGAGCAAAGCGTGTGGGTGACTTCTGATCTGTGAAATCATTCGCAGTGAGGTAGGTGAACTGGTGGGCAGGTCCATGCTGTGGAGATAGGAAAGAAGTTTTGATAATTTAGTGGGACATAAATTAAAAAGATTTAATGTTGAAGGAATATACAAATACATTTTCATCCATCATTTCCTTTATGGGAAAAAAAACCCTAGAAAACAGAAGAAATGTACCTTTGCTCAACCTGCTCAAATTTCCACATCATGACTGAACAGAAATAAAAAATTCTCTCCATTTATGAAAGTGTTTATTCCATTTATCTTTCAAGCGGTTAGCAAATAGATAGCTTTATAATATGATTTAAATGTAATTTTATTATATCAAACTAAACCATATTTCATAAATTTTTGTCTAATAATGTATAGGGATCTGAGTCTGAGTTTAAAAAAGTCTTTCTTTAGTTTACGTCTTCTTTGACTCAACACAGGACTCAAACAAATAATCTAGTCTAAAATAATGATACTGTATATATAAGTACAAGGTCATCTCTTCCTACCACCCACCCCCACAATGTTTACCATTATTACTCTAGTTTTATACTGTTTAAGATCATTGAGAGAGATGTGTGAGAATTTTTTGAGCTCGGTTATTGGAAATACGTGTTGTTTCTATGAAAATCACCTGGAAGTTTTTGAAGGTCTCTATGTGAGGGAAGGGAAGCAAAAATTGATGAGACATGAACATCAGTGCAAAATTATTGCACATTATCTTAAAGAAGACTGAACAAAATGGACAACTTTTAAAATTCAAAGTGTATTATTTAGAGTAATCATTTTTAGGGGTCACCACATAACAGGTTAAAATAAAGAGCCAGCACAAAGGGCTTCAGGAGGCACCAGCTTCATACTTTCCAGGATTGGGAAGGTGGTCCCTGAGTCAGGATTTGAGAGAAAGGTGATGAGGTATTGTAGAATGTGAAAACAAGAGGAAAAGAGTAAAGAGTGGAGTGATGTTGAATTGTATCTGGTGGTTTTTTTTGGGAACAAATGAGAAATTTTAAAAATAAAAATAGGAATTAAATTTGTAGTGCTTTCAGGACCAAAGTAATATTACATTCCTGTTACATTTTTAATGGTATCATTCTGGCTGCAGATTAGAAACCAGCCTTTACTTAACAATCTTGTCTCAAGAATAATGATTTTCCACCAAGAGATTGTACATATGAATGTTCACTCATTCTTTCACATATTTTCCCTTGAATATATTACTTCATTTATCAAAAAGTATGGATTTCCATCACTGCTCCAAGTGTTGGAAAAATCCTAAGAGACAAGAGATGTTCTGTTCTTAGTTGTGAAGCCTGGGCATTTGCAATAGCAGTAGAGATTCATAAATTAGATGAGTTACATGTTGTATTTATCATAAGAAACCAGTATCAGTGGATAGGTATTTTATTGAGTACACATAGTAACCTTCAAATCTTGCAAATAACCTTGAATAACTATATCATAAATTTATGAATCATATAATTAATTCATGAAAAAATTTATATCAAAATAAATCATAGAAATTGTGTATGTGTATTTATGTGAGTATATGCATATATAGTCAAAAATATTGAAAGAAATTAAAATATTATAGGAATGTATATCAATTTGAGATTATAAATAGCCTTTAGTTATGAGAAAGTTGAGAAATTTTGAGGGAACATACTTAACTAATTGGTTCTTTGCCAAGATGCATTTGCTGCTATGGAAAAAAAATGTTGCATTTTTATTCCCTTTATTCATAATTGAAAAATAGTTAAAGTTAATATTTTTGTAGAATCTTTCTGATTCCTTGTTTCTCATATATTTAACACTTAAAATGATAAGATATAATTGGGTGGTATTAACTATGCATATAATATTTTCATTGATTCTCCCTTTAAAAAAAAATAACATCAATTTTTCTATCAGCAGAGCCAAGTAACTCATTGGAAATTTCTCCACTTTTAGGCATTTTCAACACTGTAAAGCTGTTGTGATGTTATAAGGTAACAATGCTTGCCTGCCTAGTATTAGAAAATAAAAGATTCCAGTGTGACCAATGCTGATCAGGAAATTAAGATATTTGGGTTATAATCTCATTGTAAGTGTTCAGTAGCTATATATTTGTACATGTAGTTTGGTTTTTCTAGGTCTTTTTTTTTAATTTCTAATGAAGATCCTCAGCTTTATAATGTATAAGATCTCTTATAAGCTACATCTAAAATTTTAATGACTTCCTCTTTTTATCATTTCTTAAAGAACATAAATTTTCTATGATATTGGTAACAAATTTGTACAGATAGTTAAAAATATTGGAAATTCAATGCAACAAGTATTTATTTGAGCCTGGGATTTTGCATAAATAATGCAAAATGAATGAAACATAGATCTTACTTCAGGCAATTCTAGTTATGAGAGCAGTTAAGCAAGTTTCACATGTGAAATTTGTTGAAAAATTTGTTCAGTTTCAAATACCACCTACATCCAGTAGCTTTTGTGTTTGTTTCAATAGTCTAAGGCTCTTATGAAACAGTAATAATATCTATTATTTACTATCAGACATCATCCTATGCATGCCTCTAAATTAAATTTCACTACACATTTTATAAGATTTATATTCCTATTACTGGATCAAATCTGTTTTTCTCATTTTAGCAATATGACTATCACCAAACTGGTGCATTTAACCAACAATATATTCTATCCCCAAGGATAGAATTTAAGGATTTACAGGATGAGGAAACAGGTCTGAGGTATAAGGAAAACTAGTTGAAGACAAGAAACAGTAGTTAACTCTCTACTTACGTGTAATTCAACATCAGGGATCTTCATAGATCTCATGCTTGGAAAATAGCAGCATTAGCATGGCTATGGGTGGAGTTTTTGACTGTTTGTATAAAAAGCCACTCTTTGCATACTTGAGCAGGGCCCAGTGGATGGATTTGGTGGCTTCCACTGGTTTCATATTAAAAAAAAGCTGTCTCCAAATTCTTGAAAAACAATTGCTGCCATTAAGATGAAACACGTAGCGGGAGTTCATATTGATTATCAGTTTAAATGGATTAAGAGAAACCAATAAAATAAATAAAGCACCCATCTGGGTTTGTCTCTGGGCGTATGCAGAGGCGATGGGCGTGCAGGCAGCAAGCTAAAGAGGGAAGGCCGCGTGGACCCAAGAGGAGGGACAGGGAAGCGGGCCTGCGCCTGAGGTTTCACTTCTGCATGGGTGCGCTCCTAGCGTGCTCTCATCAGAATTCCCAGCGACTGCCAGGGCTTCAGCTGGGGCTGGAGCTGTAATCTTGGTTTCTCGTTTCCTGAGGGTTCCAGAATCTTGAAGCAAGCAGCTGCTGGGTGCCCTGGTGCTGTCGAATGCTGACGGTCTTCATGCACTTCCTCCCTTCAGTTCTGAAAGCCTTTTATCCTTGTGCATTTTATTGATTCTATTCCTGCGTAAACCCCCATTCAATACAAAGTCTTTCCTGATTCAGTGATGAAATCGAGTAACTAGAAGCTGGAGGATTTGTTAATGTTTTGCCTTGGCATTACTCTCCAGATGCCCATAATTCAAAAAACAATAATAGAGATGGATTAATCATTCTTTGCGTGACTCCTGCCTAAGAAATGAAAGTTATGGATGCCTACTTGTAAAAATTTTAATTCCATAGAAATAGAGGTTGTGTTAGAAAATAAATTTTTTTTTTTGGTGATTTGCATCAATTGTAGTTATACTGTTCAAACTCTATTAATTTTCAGAATAATTTTGATTCAATATCTGCATATTTTTAGTTAAAATAAATTCTTCCTGGATAGGAAGACATTATTCTATTTTTAAGTGCTTTATTTAATTCATTCTGTTCTCTGTTATTTATTATTTGAGTCTCTTTTATTTTAAATAGAAGAAGAATTATAGAAAGTGGTAGGCATTTTGCTTGCCTGACATTTGAAAATTCATCATTATTATTCATTTGACATTGCAACACAATTTCGATGTGTTTCATCTTCTGTCCACTGGACGTTGCTGCACTCACATAATGTTCCTTAGGGTGGTCTTTTTCAAGTAATACAAAAACCTTGTTCTTTTCTTTGGATTTCACATGCTTGTGATTTCTGTTTAAAAATAAATATTGTTTTTTTTCCTGTGGATTACATAATAAATGCATCGATTTAATAATTGATAAAACTTCCAAGTAGAAGCATCTCCACACAGATTAAGTTATTCTTGCCACTAGAACATTCTATAATTCCCATTTAGGTTGGAAATCCCTCTGGACACAGTTTATCAGGTGTTAGTATTTCACACCTGATCAGATGACTGTCCCATTCACTCAGCGATGTGTATCTCTTATTTGCAAGTCTCTGATTGTCTTTCCCCCGTAGGGAGGAAAATTTGGAAAAAAAACCCACAAAACTACAAGTCCTTTGACTCAAAGTTTTTTCTCTGTAATTGAATTTCATTGTATATCTGTTGCAGTTCATTTCTGTGGCATGGTGCAAAGGATGAGAGGTCACTTACAGTCAATGTCCAATTCAAACTCCAACAAGTCCCAGAGGGACTGCCCTTAACTGAGACCCCACAACATGAGAAAGTCTCATAAGTACAGTCCTGAACTAAAGCTTCTGTGGCTTTGTATGGATAGAGCCAGGAAGCACAGGGGAGGGTCAAGGTGGTCTGTTACACGACAGACCTTAAGGACAGTGTGCGTGATAAGGCAGGGTATGGGTAGGGGAGGGCCAGAGCATTCATTCTTTAAGCAATTTGTTTGATCCCACTTGGTCTTGTGGACCTGTATGCCATACATTTATCTCTCACCATGTGTTCTTCCTGAGTGTTTCCTGCGCAGAATGTAGGTGAGGAAAATGGGGATTATTGAGACTGAATCGGAACTCTGGTGGGTGTGGAGATGAGTGGTCTCAGCTTTCCCACATAGACCAGGTTCATTTGAGAACATGCTCTGCGACCGGCCACTTAGGTTCATGGACTTAGGTTTGTTTTTTGCCCACTGACCAAATCTAAGGAGTCCATGTATTTTGGTAAAAAGGAAAATGATTCATTGAAAGCTAACTCTGAGGAGATGGAAGGGCCCAACTGCCTCAAGTAACCACCTCACAGTGTTCAGCTGGGTGAAGGTCTCTGGTGAAGAACAGAAGTCAGGGCACGAGAGTCTGCAGAGCTGCACACTTGTGGTATCACACCCAGCCCTTTTCTGCTCATCCTCCTCTTTCTCTGGCACAAGAAACAGGGCTCAGGCCTCCTGAGGTTGTCATCTGCATATTTCCTCTCTCTTGGGCTAAGAGTGGATTGGGCATTGGTCATGTGATCTGTAGGAATATGTTTGGAGAAGTTATTTCTGAAAGAAACAAAATTCACTTTTTAAAATTCTTTTTCATAGTGCTGATTACATTCTGAGACATGTAAGTGAAGACCGGTATTTGTGTGATGAAATAGTATCGCTATCATCTGAGTTAATTTCACAAAGTTTTAGAATTTAAAAGTTGAACAATCTACAGAAGTAAACATTATGCATTAAAATGTACTATGCAGCAAACATTGCATGGTATTTCAGCATGCACTATATTAATGACAGTCAAAATCAATTACATCTATGAGTAGTTTTTCTTGTAGGAAATTTGGACGAAACAAAGAGTTTTGGACAACTCATTCAAGACCCTTCCTGTCTCTCAGGAGCTATTCCTACTCCCCATTCCTTTTCCCAGTACATTTCCCTACTCCTAAACAAGCAAAAAAACAAAGTTTCATTAGTAGCCTAAGTAATTTTATGTATTTTTGCATAATCATCTTGGGAAAAAAACAGAGTTCTCTATCAGATAACTGC
Organism: Hydrochoerus hydrochaeris; assembly: GCA_004027455.1. NCBI lineage: Eukaryota > Metazoa > Chordata > Mammalia > Rodentia > Hydrochaeridae > Hydrochoerus > Hydrochoerus hydrochaeris. The sequence continues at coordinate 51,180 of PVLA01003814.1, read as the reverse complement.
CTTACCTCAGACTTATTTCATGCAAACCTCTTTCTCTTCCTTTTAGCTCAACTGAACTATTATTTTATACATACAAGCAAGTAAATCAAGCAGCACATATATCAAAGCTGAACAAATTGGCACTTCTGAGCTCAGAGCTGACATTTCAGCCTATACAGCAAGTATCAGTAAAATTGTCCTTTGAGCAAATTCAGCAAATCATATATATATATATTTTTTTTTTCAGTAAAAGTTATACTACCTGGCTATTTCTATGTCCAACATCTAGTACATTCTGATAAACATTTTCTTTAATCCCACAGAAAATAAGTCAGTAATCTGTAGGCAACTGAGTTAAATTCAAGATGATATGTATAGAAAACAGGATGGTAAGGTTGACATTATCTTCTCTTCGCACTGCATTATGGATGAATCAGAGGATTTAAAATGCAAAGTGATAGATGCATTGGTAATATTTAAAGATTTAGGAACCATAAGGGAGGATTTATTCTAATTCTCTAAATAATGTAATAGAGTGACTGGGATGATGAGATTTAAGCAGATTGAAATAATTTTCATGGGAATTTTCTGCTTTGTAACAGGTATACAATAACTTGATACTGGTGTTTACTGAGACATATTTATCTCTCAGGTTTATGTTTCAAAATATTTGCTATTTTTCAAATCATACCTATTGTTAATTAACTACACGAATTCAACACCTGCAATCTCAATTCTCACAGTGTGACTAGAAACTACTAATTAAAATGGCAAAGGGACGCCAGGTGTATGCACAAATAAGGCTCATGAAAAACAGTGGTTGATGAAAAGACACATCCCTGGAAATCTGTTGAACAGGTGATTTGAATCTTTTCCCTTTTGAAAGGGAAGAATTATTCTATAACTTGATTTCTAATATTCAATAAAAGATAATGCTTCAATGACAACTATATGAAATACAGAGCATTAATATTAAGTTCTAGCTGATAGGGCATTAAGTGTGAAAGTTCAGGGACATTAGCCATGAAGAAGGCCAAGGGGGAGATGACAAGATCTTTTTTATTCACCCTGACAAATATTTCCAATAGGAACAATCCTAGGGGGAGAAAAGTTTCAGCAGGGACATAGCTCTTTACAGGTGGCTGATCATGTCATTATTATCATGTTAGTACATCCAGGCAAAATGTGATACCTCTGTACAGAGCGATATTATTCTAACATGGAATATAACGATGATCTGACACATGCTTCAACATGGAAGAAACCTGAAAGTCTTACACTAAATAAAACAGCCAGATTGTGTAGGATTGAACTGATGTGAAATGTATACAGTAGACAAAAACTACAAACATGTGAGGTAGATTAATGGTCACCAGGGTCTGGGAGCATTTTCGGAAATGGAGATGGAGGTTGCTCTGAGGATAACAAAACCATTCTGGAACTAGAGAGTGGCGATGGTTTCACTTATGAGTACGGTCTCAAGTTGCATCCATTTACCTGTAAAAGCCCCCATGCAGTTTTAAAGTTCTATCCTAGATACTATATCAGCAAATATTGCTTGAGCCTTTATTTCTTTTGGGTACTGGCTGTATACAGGTATATCCTGTTTTGCTTTAGGAATCTCATAGTTAGGAAGATTGTTAAGGTATAGCAAACAAACACAGAGTTCTATAATTTGGTGTTCAAAATAACGCTTTGAATGGTGATGTCTACATATTATTCAACTTAAAAGAAAGGCTATATGATACAGTAATTTCACCTATGCCAAGATAAATGCAATGGGTTTTTGGAAGCTGGCCAGTTTCCCAATCTTATGAACAGGTACATAATAACAGGGTAAAAGGCAATAGACAAAAGTAACATGGTATTTGGGGTCCGGGAAGGTCAGAGCTTTTGTGGTAAAGACCCTGACTTCTCCACAGTAACCCACTGTTCATTGGGTAATTGGGTAACATCTTATCAGGGAGCACACAGAAAGTGCAAGGAATGGCTAAGGCCAAAGGGATTAAAAGTGACACACAGCCTTGTGAAAAAGGATCAAACTCATTCCCAGCAGTCAATCTTTGCTTAATGAGAGAACTGTTTTATCTCTAAGATTGGCTTTTGTTGTCCTTGGATTATTAATTTTGGTGCTTTGGGTGGCAGTGTTAGATGAGTGAATTAGTGTCCTCAGCTGCAGCGTCATCTTTCTTTCAGAGACGTCACTGTGTCACTGGTCACTACAGGTCTCTACCATGACCACTGGCATGGCCAGTTCTGGGTCTGCATACCAGCTTCCAGTTGATCAGAAAAGTCACTTAGGCCTGAGACAGACTCATATATTATTGGTTCTGAAATGTGATCTCTGCCAGTGGGTAGTCTATAAATAAATCTTACCAAGTCAGGTATCGTGGTGAGGTGTCTACACCACTATTTATCTTCCTATTTGTAGTATTATTAAGTAATACTTTTATAGATAACATTAAGTGCTTGATAGAATATTCACATAATCAGATGAAATTATTTGTACATAATAATTATTTCAGTATTTGGAAACAAAAATAAGAGTATACCTCAGCTTTCATTATATTTCCTTGCTTTAGATCTAGATTTTATATACTCATCCCTAAATGTAAATTTCATATAGATAATTATGGCCTAGAAAAAATTAATTTTATTTTTATTAATTTTAATATATATATTTGTGTGTGTATATACTGAAAAGATAAATTGAAGCTAATACCTGCATATTTTATCATACTCTCACTACAAATTATATATGTTTGACTTTCAAATTTGTGTTCATGCCATCAATTTTGATTAATAATATCATTATTTGAGAAATCACTATGAACATTTTTTATATTTTGAAATAATCAATTTTCTGCCATTTCGTGGCATTGTGGGTTTTTTCTTCTGTATTATGATGGATGTAAAGTAAGAAATTATGTGCATGTTTCCTTGCAACCAATACATTAAGCAATGCAGATGTGGTTCAAACTTAATTCATATCTATTTGTGGGAAAAATAGACAAGAGTTTACAAGGTATTTCAGTAAATGGAAACATCACTTATTGTTTACAGACAGAAAACTAGATGAGAAAAATTCAATTCTGTTCAATTTTGAGATGTTTCCTGTCTGACCTTTCTAAGTCATAGAGAAGAAAGTTTGGTCATACAAAGCTATGAAATAAATAGTACAAATGATTCAGGCTCTCGAATACTTTAAAAATAGACTGTTAATTGAGCCAAACGGAGATCAGAGTGTATATACTTGTTTCACGACTTTAGTAGAAAGTAGAGGTTTTTCTTCCTATCTGCTCAGGCATGTAGAGTAAAGCACAAGAAGCCAAACAAACTACTGGTCAAAGCAAAAGGGCATATATAACTTTATGTTTATAACACTAATGAGTTTATTTCGATTCCATATTGTACTGACAGAATCCCCAAGGCTCATTATGTCTTTATTATCGTGGTGTGAAAGGTCACCCCACTTCCATTATTCCATGAATAAAGAGAGGTTTGCTCTATGGCTCTGCACCCATGACTTCATGTGGAAAGGTCAGTGTGACCTTTCTTTGCCCAAGGAAGGCATTTCTTACCCAATACTGGGCAAACTTTGTCCCTGTGGCTTTCACAACTGTATGTTCATGGGCAAACACCAGGACAAGCAGGTGGTTGGTTAAGTTTGTTACTTAAGTAAACGAGATGCCTTTTATTTTTTTCTACCCTGGCTCTGCCTCAAACTTCACTCAATGAGGGAACCCTTAAATGACTGTGTTCTGATGTAGATCAATATCATATCTTTTGTCTTCTAGACCATTCTCAACTCATGACGAAATGTATTGAATCTTCTACACTGTGTTCTAATTTATCTCCACCAAGGCTTCCAAAGCCTTGTAGAAACTAAATCGCATCCTTAATTAGCACCAAATAAACAAGAAGGAACTGTATAATTTTTGCAAGCTAATATTAGCTGCATGACTAGCAACAGAGGATATCTTTATTAACTTTGTCTATGATAACAAAACTAAAGCAGGTTGTGTGGATTAAATGCCAACAATTATCAACTGAGGACAATCCATCAAATAAAAGTAATCTAAGATTCTCAGAGCTCAATGCTACAGTGAAATTCTAAGGGAAGGTTATAGAGGTTTTTAAAATCATTGTAACATGGTAACTTTGTGAGTCCTGTTTTTTCCTACTACCATTGTGATGGCAATCTAAATTGAAATCACAATCTCATTTCTTAAAGGGAATGTTTATATAGATTTTCCTTTACTCCTGCATTAACCATTCTCACTCTAGAGTGACTACAAGGCTTCCAGGCAAACCTATCATCAAAATAATTATTCTTTGCTAGTTAGTACAGGGCTAATGTCAACTGGCTGACTTGAGGGAAAAAAAGAGAAAGGTTTTGTTTTTCTACTTTTAAGAAAAGTGATACATTTGCTTATACGAGTTTGAAGATTTCAATATATACTTTAAAATAATCAGATACTGTGAGTTTTATACAGTTTTAAAAAATGACCAAATAAGTCTAATTGAAAGTGCTGGCTATTTCTCTCATAGCAAACAATAGAGAATACAGTTCAGGTAGAAAAACACTTATACTAAAGGAAGATGAAGAATTGCAGTTAGGATACAAATGTCACAAAGAAGCATATGGAGTGTGAGGTCTGCATCTACTGACTACAAGGTCCTCCCCGTTTCAGGGCTTCTGGTGACCACAGTCCCCAGGGATGGGGACAACTTCAACCCCACCTGAGCTCATGGGGAAGATATATGAAACCAGGCAAGTGGCTCCATTTGGACTTTCTCCCTTTTCTGTGTGTGCACTGGAGATTGAATCCATTCCCTCATACATGTTAAGCATTCCCTCTGCTGCAGAGTTAGACCTCCTGGCTGACTTCAAGCTTTTTCAGTCTGAATTTCCAATTGTGTAATTTATGAGAATTTCTGTCTTGGAAGCGTGGTGAACGTAACACAGTGTAACATTAAAGCCTATGTTTGAAAGTAATTGAAATGAGCGATATCTCTCTTTAGAGTTTACATCCAATACTTCCTTCATTTCTCAGGCCTGCATTTAAAGTCTCCATTAATTTATCCAACTGGCAAATTCTTATGAAGCATTATTTATGATGCCAAGTGCATGGCACCGCAGCCTGGCATCTCTGACTCTGCGCATAAGCCTTCAAAAAACAAAATGAAACCTGCTCTCTTTGTCAATGCTCTGGTAATTTGATATGAAATTGGTCACGTACTTTATCTATCTTGAGTGCTTATCTAAGTAATATCCTTAACGTCCTCTTTATGTGGCTTCTATTTATATGCATTATCTCGTGCATCTCAGTTGAGCCACTTAATTGAGCTGGTTAATCTTTAGTGCACATCAGATCAGCTGGAGAGCTTCTTCTTTAAAAACCATCAATTTGAATATATTTATTTTTAATTTTTAAATTATTTATTTTCACTGCTATTATTTTCTCAGAGCCAGGGCCCTGGGCATGCTAGGCCAGCACTCTGCCACTGAGCTACATGCGTAGACGTTGTAAGGTTTCCGATCAATGCAAAAATCTTTCTGTCTATGCCCAGGAGCTGCAATTGGGGAGGTGGGGTACAGCCCACAAGACTACATCCCATGGGCACAGTGGCCCACAGGTGCCATCCCATTACATAAGAGGCTGAGGCAGGAGGATCATCACAAATTCGAGGCCAGCCTGGGCTGCATAGCAAGACCCTGTCTATAAATCAATCAATCAATCAACCAATCAATAATGCACTGCTGTTTCTTTGTTTCTTAAAAGTGGTTTTGGTGTTCACACTTTCCTAAAGAAAAGGTAACACCCTTGATAAGAGGGTTCATGTCACAGTCTTTTCATGCTTCAAATGCCTAGCAGATGGCTCATTGTGACTCCTGTTCCTAAATAAATTTTGTGTCCCTTTGGAGAATTTAAAGCTCTTGATTTCTTAGACAATGTGCATAAATTAATCAAAAGAATAAAATTCCTGGGTGTTGACAAGCAGCATAGCCTGTTTATAGTCTCCAGATTCAATAGATAACTTAAACCTAACTATTTATTTAAAGTTTAGCAGTGCCTATGAAATCTTCTTCTTGTAGTAGAACCGGATACCAAAATACAAAGCTAAGTTGAAAAGGACTTCAGACCTCAGGAGAAGAGTATCAGGACTTCCCATATTTCTTTTGAACTGTATGAATGAGATTTAATGAATTTAAATAACGATGTTAATTTACATCTTTGTAAAGGTGTTTGTCTTTTATGTCATTATCGTGCCGAGACAATACGAATAATGAATGGCTTTGCTATTTACAGCCACCAGTCTGTGTCATGTTACCCAGCTTCTTCAGCTTCACAATCTATAATGGATTTTATAAGAAGACCTTTCTCAAAGGGTTATATTTTCATATAGATAATGTGCAAAGGGGCTAGATCCTACTTGATATATGAGGGCAATATATAATGCCTATTAAAATAATTAAAAATCTGTAGGTCACACAGAAGTATTCAATAGAAGGAGGTGATGGGAATTTCAGCAATGTTTGATGAATGACTTTTTAAAAAAATTTTTACTCAGTGATCCTTTAGAAGGAATCGGGCACAGTAAAGTACTATAATGAATTGTAAATTGATTGCAGAAAGCCTAGGCATTAGTTAATCAAAGAAGCTAAATAGGATAGAGTTTAAGCAAAGTTTGAAACTTGTTTCAGCACCATTCAGAAACAAAAATATTTTCCTCTATTTTTTGTGCTGTTTCATTTACCCCAGATATAAATATGAACTGAATGAGCTTGCTTCACACTTCTCTGCACTTTGAAGACTACTTACCATATTCCAGTGTCCCTGGGCACTGGAAGCTTTTTGTTACATAAAACGTTTCATTACGTACAGCTTCCCAGCCTGCAGAGGGTTCCTTGCTTTTGAAGTTATTTTGTCCCTTTCCACTGATCAAATGTCCTCAACAGCAAACAAGCTCAATTAGGTAGAAAAAGCAAACTAGACTTCTGGATCCCACTAGATTTCTGACTTTCCTCAGACACGGCATTATGATATCCTTGATGAAAACAAATAGCACACCAGAACAGGTTCTGTGTATGGTCGTATTTAATGGTGATTTTGGAAAGAAAGCCGGCACTGCTTATCAAAGTATTCCAATCAAAACCATGCCGCTGGAAGAGCTGCCAATTAGTTATTGTTTATTGTTTGTTTTCTCTTTTTCATCGTTTTTATTTGAAAAAGCAAAACAGAAAAAAGGATAGAAATGACACAGAATTTTTAAAATAGTAAGAAATTAACACCAGTTGACACATTGCATTGTTTTCTTAGAAGTAGTTGTGCAGGTTACAAGGTCTAGACATAAAAAATGATCTAACAATCGAAAAATGACAGCATAAACTGTGATTTTTGATGAACTAACAGAGATTGGAAGTATAGCTTTCCATCTTGCTTGCACATACATACATGCAGATACATATGAATACCTACATACCTATACTCTTTCCCTGTTTTCCTTTTCTCTTTTGATTTAGTTAATGAAGTATAGAAATTGTCCCATGCTTATCTCTCTTACACATCTTTAGCGTGCAAAATAAAACTGAGTTTGCATATGATTTTCAGCAGGCTTTTTTTTGATTTAATACTTCTAAATTTGCCTATAGTTTTCTTCTTTGATAAAATATTTTTACATGAAATTATTTAGATGTAGTACAAAAACAAGTAAACTTCGGAATTGAGCCCAAAATTAATTATTTAAAATATGAGCAAAAGACAGTGTGATGCAAAAAAATATATAACATTCACTGCTTGTTACAATGTTACAGGCAACTGAGTTAGACAAAAATATTCTAGGCAGTCAGACAGGGCTGAGCCCTAAAAGGAGCCAATGCAGGAGGCCAGATACTTTGCAGCCTTGGAAGAGATAGATACCTCTTGCTGTGGGTCAGACCTCAAGACAAAAGATAAATCAAATTCACCCACAATTCACCCATGTGAATTTATCCTTCCTAAGGATAAGCATTTGGCATCGATATTCTAAGGAGGCCTCTGTCACCCTAAGGAAGCCAGGAGTCACCATCCCAACTGCTATAGGAAGAATCACTGCTGTTAATGCATGCCCACTCTCTACATGACTGGATTCTCTATTTGTCCCCAATTTAATCTATTTTATCTGTGCAATTATACTCGTAATTTTATTGGTTGACCATAGCTCTGTCCCACCTCATGCCCATCTTGTGAGTTCCCATTTTTCCCCATCTTGGACTTATCTCACCTAGTGATTTTGCTCTGTAAAATTCTCTAGAAAAGATAGTCTTTGGCAAGCTACTCGGGACCCTTTCTGTCTTTCAGATAGAAGCCTTCTTTCTCTCAATAAATATTTCTGCTCTTAACCTCCATTGTTCCTAAAATTCATTTTTCGTTTTGAGAGAACACAAACTTGTACAGGACATACAGCATACAGTTGGGAATTTTATTCCCCCATATCAACAAGAAAAATGATTTTTAAACTGTCATCTCATTGACATCTCATTGTCTTTCTTTTTATAAGTGAAAGTGGAATAAACAAATGATTTCCTCCAGGGCAAATGGAATAGCACAGAACTGATGTCTAAAACCCTCTCTGGAGGAAGAGTAACAGTAGGAATAGTATTTTAACTAGGACTTGGGGCTACTGTTCCTCAGCCTTTAACAGACCATGCAAGCAACTGGTAATGGGTATCCCTAAAAAAAGGATGTGGAGTATTGGGGTTCAAGGAGTCATGGATATTCTTGGAGCAGAAAGAAGGTCATTTTCCCACAGTCATCGTATTGGTCACCTAATCACCAGTCACCAGTTTAGATTTTTCTTTTCTTTTTCTTTCTCTTTTTGATTTTCTTTTCTAATCAGATTTTATTGGCACATTTTAGGTATACATAACATTCACGTTCATCATAGAGAATCTGATCCTATATATGGTATGTCCTGTGTCTTCATTTTTCTCACTCACCTACCCTCCTTTTAATCTCTCTTCCCCTCCCTATTTACAAAAGCTTCCTTCCCATTTTTTCCTTCTTTTCTCATTTTTAACTGTTCCCTTCTTTCTTTTCCATCTCCCCCACCCTCTTCCCCTCCCCATGTGAACATTTTCTGCCTGTTTTGCAATACCTATTATGTATTTGGTCCTTATTTATACTTTTGGTTTCTCATGGCAGAGAAGCAATGTGGTATTTACACATGGGTGTTCAATTTGTTTCACGTAGAAGTATGCTCTCAAGGTGCATCCATTTACCTAGAAATGTCTCAAGCTTGTCCTTATAGCAGTGTAGTATCCACTGTATATATAAAAATAAATCATTATACATTCGTCAGTTGATGGGAATTTGAGCTATTTCCAAGATGTTTCTTGGTTAGCCTTCAGGAAAAAAAAATTGAAATACAAAACAGCCAAGCAGAAAATCCACTTTTTCTACCAAAAATTCTGCTTAGAATCTTTGATGAATGAACTTCTTTCCTGAGTTTAATAGTTACTTTTATGAAAAATAATCACTGAATCTTTCTGTGATGACATTGATTCTTATGTAACTTCTCACTATTAGACTACAGTTGGATAAATGGGAAGTGATCAGACCATGCAAATACAACCTAACACATAGTGTAGAATTATATGGAGAGACAAGTCCCTGAGTTTTAGTATCTTTTGCTTCTTAAATGAACTAGAGAAATAAATTTTACTTAGAAGTTGTACCCTTGAAACTTACTCATTAAAATACTTAACTGAAGAGATGTTATAAATATCAATATCATCAGTAACTGCAGTAATCTTCAGTATCTTATGCTTTCAAATGACGTTAGTATAGTGGTACTGTTATATAAACTTTATTCACATTAGCTTAGGAAGTCATAGTATCTATAATGTTACCAAATACTATTGTATTTATCAAACTGAAAAGACATCAAAAATATGATATAGATCATTTTTGAGCTAATGTTCAAATCCCAGGCATAAATCAACAAATAATTTGCTTATATTTAGCATTGCCTTTTATTGACTTGATAATAAAGCATTATGTATTTTTGAAAATGCCATTTCTTAGTAAGAAAAGCAACTATTTAATACAGATTTTAATTTACTATTTGAAAAAAAAGAGAATTGGCATTAGTGTAAAGCCTTAATAACAGTTTATACATATAAAAGAGTTCTTTTGTTTAACTTTATGCTTACATTTTCCCATACTTCAATAACGCCGTATTTTTTCATTTCTCAAAGCAAGAAGATATTAAATGCAAAATATTTTATTTAAATGCAAATGTTGGAATTGAATCCAACAGAAGGGAATAAGTTGCCATGGGACTCTATGAATAGTCATTAAAACTGAAGAAGCACTAGTTTTATCATTTATGAATTCATTTGAAGAAGTTATAACAAATGAGAATATCCAGGAAGTTCACGAAATCATATTTACATATAGCTATTGTCAAAGTAAAGGCAAAATGCCTTTACAAAAATTTAGCAACAACCATAGTAAATAGTGGAGATTCATATTTATATTCTAAGTCCAGTTTATAGCTTAGAAGACTGAAAATGAAAATACAAAAATTTGCATCTTTTTCTAATTCCTGAAGCTAATATTCAATTTTATTATGATCTTTTCCAAAATGAGTTTGTGAATATTATTTCATCATAAAGCTAGGAACTTCTTGATCCACAACTATTGCTTTTCTTGCTCTTAGAACTAATACTGCTTTTAATGATCAAGAGATGAAATTAATAGATATTTCTCAATCTACTCATATTTTTAACATATGCAAATCCTTACAATCCTTGGGGATTAACTGTAAGTGCACCAGAATTCCCATATTTGCCTAGCTATGGACTACTAAATCTTCGGTAGGGCTATGACTCATGAATTTATCTGCAGAGCCCCACAGTGATTAATGTTCACTCTTGTGTTATGGAACTTCTGAAGGAAAAGTTGCTTTATTTCTTTTACACAAAGCGTCCTTATATTCATTGGAGTTCTCCCAATTATTTCAGTATGAAATGGTCTCATAAATCAAATACCCAGGGTAGTGCAAGATCTTCAATTTAATCTGACATGTAATCCCCCTAAGACAATGAGAAGGAGCTGCTTTTGTGTACAAATCTGCTTAGAATGAGGTTTCTCATTATAATTGCGGAAGTATAATCTTTCTAAACATTTTCCGTAGTTTCTACCCTGATCACAAATCATCCCAGTGCTTTGTTCCCCTGGCTGTTCTGTAAAAGTCAGACTCAATAACCTTGGGACTTAATTTTTTTTTCTCTAACTTTCTTCCATCCTAAAGGGTCAAGTAACCCATTTTCTTCTCTGGAGCCCTGCCCATTCATGTGGCCATCAAAAGAAGAATCTAGCTGGGAAGTTCATCTTGAGGTTAGGGGGGACAGAAAAGAAACCTAGGCATGGATTATTTCATATGAATATTTGAACTCCTTTTCCCTCATCAATGACAGTTTTTCCTAAACCTCTGAGGCTTCAGGTGAGATCAAACTCCTCAAGATTTCAGAGACCAGAAATATTCATCAATCAGATATTAATGGATATGGTGCTCAACAGGCTGTTTCTGCAATATGAAATAATAAGAACATTTTTAATTACTCAGAAATAGCTTTGTAGTGTTATTTTCTTCTCTAATAAATTCAAGTTCTGAAAGATACAAGCATGTAGCGCATTTTTTCTTTCTAAGATTGTCGTTTTGTCATGAATCAAAATCACAAATGTAAAAGACCATATTCTTTAACTTCTGGCTTTTGTTTTTCAATATTTTTGTCAGATTCATCTATGTTATTTCATGTAGGAAACATTTTTTCTCATTGCAGATGGGTATTGCATTGAGCAAATAATCTATAGTATAGGTCATCTATTGGAAATGATCAATATTCATATAATTTGTTAAACAGTTATGAGAATTAACAAAATACTATAATGATAAGAATTTCTTAATGATTCTTGACTGTGCCTTTTGTTGAACATTTTCATATATTTTTATATAATTTATATACAGAAGTGCTAGGGCATAGGATTTTCATATATTTGGCTTTCCTAGGTATTACCAATAGTGTTTTCTCCAAAGCAGCCATACCTATTGATTCTATCTGTATTTTATGAGTTCTTGTGCAACATTTACATAAGGCATTATTTTTTTGTATTTTTTTAGCTATTCTGTATATCTATATTACTCTTCAACTCTGGCTTCAGTTTGCCTTTTGTGGCTTATTAATCTGAAGAAAGCTCTTATATAAATATACTTGCCATTCTGGATTATCTATGAATGAGTTGTTCATTTTTTTTTGTCATCTGCTGTAATGTGTTGTCTTTTTTATGTAGTGTTTCATATAAATTTAAAGCGAGTTGAATATATGAAGTGTTATCTCATTTTGTGTGTTGCAAACCAATACTCTCATTCTGTGGCTTGAAATTCTCTCTTTATTGATGAAAACTTTGGTGCACTTTCTCACTTGTATTTTATTTAATATTTTTAAATTTTTATTGTATTGTGAAATTGTGTACAACAGAGTATAGACCTAAAAAAACACTTCCTCTTAAGCTTTCAGTTTTGTCTTAGAAACCATTGAGTATGTTCATTTGGAAGAATTTTTGCCTTGGTGTCTGTCAAAGGAAGTCTGTTTCCTTTTTGATCCTGTATCTTAGACAAATCCTTTGTGACTCCAAGATGGTCCTTACTCCCGAGTACAGCCCCTTCTATGGCTTCAGTTCAAAGCAGTATTTATGAAATCTTTCTTAGTTGACAAGACTAAACTCCTAAATATTTTCTTAGTGTCTGGAAGTTAAGAAAATTATTATGTCTTTGAACTGAAGAACTTTTTTTTAACCCCTGAGTTATTTGTGGCAATGGAGTTCAAACATCAGTCAAGTTTTTCAGGGAGTAGAATGCATATTTTTGGAAAAAGTCAGTGAAATCTATTTCCGTTCAATTTTACTTCCCTCCACTTTTAATTTTTCTATGAGCTCAGAGAATCAATTAATGCAATCACTGAACTCTGAGACCAGTAGACTGCTTTCTCCATTGCAAGATAAAATAAATGGATTCCTGACTGTGCAGGTGCCTTCCCACATGACTTTGTGTCTATGTTCAGTTCCTTGATGAGAGTTTTCTGTTTTTCTATAATCTGTTATTTCTCTTGTGGTTTAATTTTTATGGTCCTTTTGGAAATTTATGCATTGTATTAATTAAATGGTTTTTACTTTTCTATTCTTCAGTGAAGTTCAAATTATTTACTTGGGTTTAAAATAAGCTTTGCAAGAGATGAAATCATGCACATACCATTTATTCTAATTTAAAAGCAGTCAGGTGTCTTTTCCAAGGTCTTCTAAATGCAAGGTATCTATAATGACCATGCAGCTTGAGTGTGAGATCTAATCTTTACTGAAAGGCTCTAATTCCATGGAATTTTTTTCCAATTTTCAAAAATCAATGCCTCCACTACAGAATGCAGGAACTCCATCCAGCAGCACACATAGGGCTGGGTCAGACCCAGGCCCCTCCCATGCTCTGCATCATCCCAGCTGACCACCTTGGGACCCAAGAACTCCAGCCAGTGGCATGCACAGGGAAAGGTCAGACCCAGGCCCCACCCACACCCTGTGCCATCCTGGTCAACCACCTTGGGTCCTAGGAACTCCAGTGAGTGGTGCATGCCCCCACAGTCTTACCACTGCTGTGAGGGACCCCCTCACCTCCTGGTCCTATATTGCTGTTGATCTTTGGCTCGTACTCCTTCCCCCAGAACCTTGGACTGCAGTGGATTAACTGTGCTCTATTAAGGGGAGAATCAGTATCCCCTCATCCAAACAGAAGAACTTAGCAGGCTTCCATCAGTGATGTGAGTTTGACCCTAAAATAGGAATACAGTTTGCCATCTTCAGTGGGTAGACAGGAGCAATAGTGAAGCCCCCTCCAGAAGTAGGACCTTGGCAATCTTGGCAAGAGTGTGGGTGAGTTCTTCTTCCACAAGGAGAACATCAGGTAGGTTGAGGAGGTTGCAAATAAGGCCTCCACCAACCTGTATAAAATTAAAAGGGCCTATGAGACACCCAGAGACACAGTAGGGTCCCAGACAAGACAAACACTAAACAGGGAGATCTGGTGAATTTGAACAACCTGAAGACATAATAACAGCAGAAACTAGGGGTTGATTTCCATCAGTACTCCTAGGCTTGTCAGCCTAGGAAGAACATAGGACTCACTTAAGAGGCCCTGCAGGAGGAATTCAGGTGACTGGCCCACCTCTTCATTGTTGGACCCAGCAATTGAGCAAACATCAATCGTACAGTAGGATCCCAAGATACACACTACCAACAGTTGACACTAGTGGGATTGAAAGATCAAATATTAACCTGAAAGGGGAAAATGGAAAAGTGAAAAAGCAAAATGCAATTTCAAACATCTAGTCCATCAGGAGCAAGTACAGGAGACATTGAAATAGAGGATGTCAAAATCACACACCAGAAATCTCTGAAAAGATAGCCAGTGAAATAAAAAAAAATCCATGAGGCTATAGAGAAAATCAAATTATAAGTGATGTCTCATATAAAGACAAAAATAACCTTAGTAAAGGAGTTGCTCAGTGCAGCTAGAGAAGAAATAGATTTAAAAAAAGTACATAAGCATAGGAAACTGATTGAATCCTTGAATGAACACTATAGAAAATAAGCAGAATCCATGAAACAAACTCATAGAGACATCCTAGAAACAAAACTTCTACTGAAAGCTGGCAAAACCATTTAAATGAAGCTGAGGATAGAATTTTGGACCTTGAGGACAGGATCACAATCAGAGATCATGAAAGAGTAGGACTTTTAAAAACAACAAAGCAGCATGCAATGACAATGCAACAGCTTTAAGATGATGCCAAGAGAAACAATATAATATTGATAGGCATCAGTGAAGATGCAGGAGTCAATGCAAACGACATAGGTAAACTATTCACAGAAGTAATAGCAGAAAATTTCCCAAACATGGGGAAAAAAACTGATATGCAGATAATTGAGACATATAAAATGCCAAACAGTCATAACCAATGTAAATCTACACCCAGACATATAGAAATTAAGATCCCAGATATGCAGCATAAAAATAGAATTCTAAAAGCTGTTAGAGAAAAGGCACAACTTATCTATCAAGAAAAGCCCATTAGAGTCATGGAAGACTTTTCAGCACAAACCCTCAAGTCAACACGAGCATAGAGTGAGGTATTTCAAGCCCTGAAAGAAAACAATGTTCCACCCAGATTGATGTACCCAGCAAAACTTTCATTCAGTTTTAATGGAGAAACAAGATACTTCCATGACAAAGAACAACTGAAGAAATTCATGTCCACCAAACCAAACCTAGAAAGAGTATTGAAAGACATATGAGATAGAGATAAAAATGACCATGATCTCCAGAACAACAACAGAAAGAAACCACCAGACAGGACAAGCAATTAAAGAGGGGAAAGACAGAAAACAAACAACTGGAACATAACATGGCAAAGTTAAGCCAGTATATATCAGTGATACCAATAAATGTAAATGGCCTCAATTCACCTATCAAAAGCAATCGGTTGACAGAATAGATTAAGAGACATGATCCACAATATGCTGCATACAAGAAATACATCTAACCCAAAAGGAAATTCATAAATTAAAAGTCAAAGGATGTAAAACAGTATTCCATGCAACAGGAACCCACAAGGAAGGAGGAGTAACTATTATATTTTCAGACAATGTGAACTTCAAAACTAAATTGATTAAAAGAGATAAAGAAGGCCACTACATACTTGTTAGTGGAAAAATTCAAGAGGAAGAACTAACAATTATAAATATATATGCACCAAATACAGGAGCAACCAACTATGTAAGACAAATACTAATGGACATGAAAAAACATATACATAAGAACACAATTATAACAGATGACCTTAAAACCCCATTGTCACAAAGAAGATAGATCAACTAGACAAAAAGTCAGCAAAGAAATAATAAAACTGAATCATACCTGTGAGCAAATGGACTTAGTAGATAGTTACAGAGTGGTCCACCCAACCACATCAGAGTACACATTCTTCTCAGCTGCACATGGGACTTTCTCCAAAATAGACCATATATTATCCCATAAAACATTCTTAAGTAAATGCAAAGGTATTGCAACTATCCTGTGCATTATATCTAATCATAGTGCAATAAAATTGAAATTAATTGCAAAAGAAATTGCAAAACCTGAATAAATACATGGAAATTAAATAACAACCTTCTGAACAACCAGTGGGCTACAGATACAATTAAAGAAGAAATAAAGCAATACCTACAATTCAATGAAAATACAGAAACAACATACCATAATGTATAGGATGTAATGAAAGTAGTCTTAACATAAATATTTAGCAATAAATTGTCATATCAAGAAAATGGAATGAGCACAAATAAACAACATAATGCTTCATCTCAAGTTTCTAGAAAAAGAAGAGCAAGTAAAACCCAAACCTCATAGAATAAATTGTAGAGATCAGAACAGAAATTAAAGCAATTGAAACTAAAAAAAAAATACAAAGAATTAATGAATCAAAAAGCTGGTTTATTGAGAGAATAAACAAAATTGACAAAACTCAAGCTAACCTTATCAAGAAAAAGAAAGAAAAAACCCAAATTCACACAATAAGGACTGAAAAGAGGGAAATTACTACAGATCCCATGGAAATTCAAAAGATCATGAATACCTAATTTGAAAATCTCTACTCACATAGAGTGGAAAACACAGAGGAAATGGACAGATTTCTAGAAACATATGAACTACCAAAGCTCAACCAAGAAGATACAGCAATTTTGAATAATCCAATATCAGCTATTGAAATTAAAAATGTAATTAAAAACTTACCAACAAAGAAAAGCCCAGGTCCTGTTGGATTTGTGGCTGAATTCTAGAAGAAATTTATAGAAGATCTGATGCCAATACTCCTTAAACTCTTCAATGAATTTGAAAATGAAAATATCTTCCCTAAATCATTACTGGAGGCATGTGTTACTCTGATACCAAAACTAGAGGAAGACCCAACCAAAAAGAACAACTATAGGCTAATCTCACTAATGAACATTGATGCAAAGATTCTCAATAAAATACTGGCAAATAGAATGCAGCAAATCATCAAGAAGATTATATATCAAGACCAAGTGCGATTCATTCCAGCAATGCAAGAATGGTTTAACATATGCAAATCAATAAGAGTAATACACCACATCAAGAGAGCCAAAAACAAAAACCACATGTTCTCTCAATGGATTCAGAAAAAGCTTTTGATAAAGTCCAACACTTGTTCATGATAAAAACCTTTCAAAGACTTGGAATACACAGTGTCTACCTCAATCTCATAAAGGCCATCTATAACAAACCAACAGCCAACATTATACTAAATGGACAAACACTGAAAGCTTTCACTCTAAAGTAAGGAGCACAACAAGGATGTCCACTATCAGTACTCCTATTCAATATAGTTCTGGAAACACTAGCCAGGGCAATCAGACAAGAGAGAGTAATAAAAGGAGTAAAGATAGGAAAGGAAGAAGTTAAATTATCACTATTTGCAGATGACATGATACTCTATATAGAAGACCCAAAAAATTCCATTAAAAGACTACTAGAGGTAATAAACAAGTTTAGCAGTATAGCTGGATACAAAGTCAATGCTCAAAAGTCAATAGCATTCCTGTACACAATCAAAAAACTCACTGAGAGAGAAATTATGGAAATATCGCTCTTCACAATGCCATCTAAACAGATGAGATACTTGGGAATCAACCTTAGCAAGAATGTAAAAGAACTATATGCTAAAAAATTATGCTACACTAAAAAAGGAGATTGAAGAGGACATTAGAAAATGGAAAGATATTCCTTGCTCTTGGTTATGAAGAACCAGCATAGTGAAAATGGCCATACTCCCAAAACTGTTATACAGTTTTAATGCAATCCCAATGAAAATACCATTAACATACCTTACAGATCTAGAGAAAACACTCCTAAAATTCATTTGGAAACAGAAGAAACCTACAATAGCGAAGGCAATTCTGGGCAACAAAGGCAAGGTAAGAGACATCTCAATTCCTGACTTTAAACTGTACTATAAAGCTACAGTGAAAAAATCAGGATGGCACTGGCAAAGCAATAGGACCAGTGAAACAGATTAGAAGATGCAAACACCACTACAAAGACACTCAGCCACCTGACATTTTACAAGGTGCTAAACATGCTCACTGGGAGAAGGATAGCCTCTTTAATAAAAGGTGTTAGAAAAATTTGCTCTACACATGCCGAAGATTGAAACTAGACCCATGCCTATTACCATGCATTAAACTAAAGTCAAAATGGATCAAAAATCTAAATATTAAAGGAGAAACACTAAATCTACTGGAAGACAAGGTAGATAGAAGTCTTGGAGACATAGGGGTAGGCAGAGAATTCATGAACAAGATGCAAAATGCATGGTAAATATTTCAAAGAATGAACAATGGGGATCTCATACTATGGAAATGTTTTTGCACTTCAAAAAAAAAAATCACCAACAAAGTGAAAATAAAACCCACAGAGTGGGAAATAATTTTAGCCAGCAACTCCTCAGACAAAGGACTATATCCAGAACATATAAAGAATATAAAGAATTGAAAAATGTCGATGCCCCCAAATTCAAGGAACCTCACCAAAAATGGGTATCTGAGATGAGCACAAATTTCTCAGATGAAGATATACAAATGGCAAATAAATGCAGGAAGAAATGTTCCCCATCACTGGTCATTCAAGAAATGCAAATTAAAACAGCATTGAGATTTCATCTCACTCCAGAAAGAATAGCTGCCATCAAGAAATCAACTGATAGTAAATGTTGGTGAGGCTGTGGGGAAAAAGGAACACTGCTCCACTGTTGGCAAGAATGTAGACTGGTGTAGCCACTATGGAAATCAGTATGGAGATTTCTCACAAGACTAGGATTGGAAGTTCCATTTAATCTAGCTATTCGTCTCCTGGGTATTTTCCCAGAAAAACTGAAAAGGTCATGTCACAGTGATATATGTGTACCCATGTTCACAGCAGCACAATTTGTAATAGCTAATTCTTGGAAACAACTAAAATTCCCACCAACTACAAAATGTATGAAAAAGATGTGGTATTTTTATGCAATGGAATATTACTCAGCTATAAAAAAGGATGATTTTGAGGTTTTTATAGATAAATGGGGGCAACTTGAGACTATCTTCATTAATGAAATAAGTAAGAATCATATTTGTAAATATCACATTGTGTCTCTAGTGTAAAAAGTAATAAAAACTCTAGGAGTAATAAGACCCAAAATGTGTAATCACTATTGAAAAAAAGAAAGCAAAAGACAGTGCTCTAAAGGATACAACTGCATGTATGTTTAAGTGTGTAAGATAGATAACCATATTACTAAGTTTTGCTGGATTGTTGAACAGAACTGTCTGCACTCTATGCGTTTGATTATCTACTCTTTAAGCTTTAATTTTATAACTTGAACAACTATTTCTAAGACGAAAATATAATTTATTAACTAGTGATATATTAGTGTTCATTTTTTTGAAATTCTGTATTATTTCTACCAACTTTCTGTTTTGCTTTTTTTTCTCTTTAAATAAAATTTTTGAAAAACCCTGCCTCTTTCAAGTTTTTTTTTTATTTCAAACTGTGTACAGCAATTGATCTATTTGTAAAAGGTGAATAGAAAAGTATGCTTCCCTTGTTTCCAGATAGTATGGTTTAATTAGTTCTAGAATATATTGGATCAGATTTAACAAATGTTTAATACTCTACTTTTATCATTAATATAATTTAAGCATTTTCCAATTCACAGATGTTAGCTTATGCATCTCCTAAATATTAAAGCTATGAGGAAAGTCTGCCATACTGAAAACACATATTTTTGCTAAAACAATAGAGAAAAATACTATATTTTGATTACACAATGATACAAACATTAAGTATGACAAAATTAAAACTTGAATATTGTCATAAATGTAACTTCATAAGTGGAATTTATGGTATAGAAAATAAAACCTGATGATCATGATAAAATATACAATCATTATTGATGCAAATGTGAGCCAAGATGAATTCTATCTTTAGGAATCAAGTGGATATTTAATTATGCATTAAAGAAAACCATCTTTTTCTCAACTGAATGTTGAAGAGGCAAATGGAATAATCCTCGCAGTGTCCCCATCCTGACTAAAGGCTCTATGTGAAGTCTAGAATTTGGGAAATCTACTCTCTAGTGAACGATTGCTTTTATGATCTTAGATTTGCCTCTCTTTGTCTCCTCACTGAACTACTTGTGATTCTAATCACATTTGCTTTTTTCAAAGTAGCACCAGATTAATTGCTCTGCGTTTCCCTAGAGTGAAAAGGAGGGAAAGAAAGTTAATAGAAAAGAGCTGCCAACAAAGTCAAACCACCACTTTTTAAAGCCTCAGAATCCAGCGGGCCTCTCCACACATGTTCATTTGTTCAAATCTTGCTCATCTTCCAAAGTTGGCTTAAGTTTCAGCCCATTTGTGAAGTTCATTCACACTTTCCTTCAAAGGAAATTAGTGTCGTTTCTCCAGTGATCCCCAAAACTTTATTTTCACTTTTGCTACAAAAGCGGTTACAGCCCTCCCCCAACATAGCTGTGTATGTGCTTGTGCACCAACACTCTCTTGCCACTTAAAACAGAGTTTTGATTTTTGTTATTAAACAAATAAGAAATCTTAAAATGTTCTTGGTCAAATTTAGGGCAATTTTTGTTTTATTGTTTTATTTATAAATCCTATAACCCAAATAAATGAAGTATCTGTGGCTATATTATCAGAATGCATGCCACACCTAACTGCACCCCGAAGACCAAAACTAAACAAAGAATTAGGCTGAGGGAAGGTGTTTGGCGGAAACAGACACAAATGGAAGAAGCAAAGACAAAAAACAGCCATCTTCTCTCAGGACTGAAGTGGCAACTATTGCCTCATCAGTATTAGCTTGGGAGTCTCTCAAATCCAATCCTTATTTTCATATTTATCACAGAGGATTTGTGTCAAGCAACGGAAATAAGTGGGAGAATTTGGATCTGTAAGGCATTACAATCAACGCGTATTTTATGTTCTTTTCTATAAAAAGTACTTTATGAGAGAGTTTTATTTATTTATTTTCTGAGGTACTGGGGATTGAACACGAGAGGCTTTATAGTGAACAAAACCCCAGGCATTGTTATCTATTTATTTTTAAATTTAGAAACAGGGTCTTGCTAAGTTTCCCAAGTGGGACTTGAAATTGCTGTTCTGCTCAGCCTCGTAGGTACTGGATTACGTGTGGGTGCCACCACACTTCGCTGAAAGAGACACTATTCATCCATCCCTACATTAACTCTATTGCCCCACCAAATTTCTACTGTATTATTTTTAAGTTTTTAAAATTTTAAATGAATTTTATTGGTATATTTTTGATACACATAATAATCACATTCATTGTAGGAAATTTATAACTGTACATAATGTACCTGGAATCTTTTCTTTCCTATTTTACATGATAAATATTCTCTTTATTCCAAGTAAGATCTTTTGAAGTTAACAAAAATCTGTTAATAGGTTTAGCAAGCTTTTATGCTGGCAAAGTTTGTATAGTGAGTGGAAGTATTAATTTTATTAACATATGGGTTTTTCTATTACTCTTTTAGAATAAAAATGTATATAAACACTGAAATTAAGAAATTTATGAAGTATATTTTTAAATGCTCAGAACTTGGCATCATCTCTTTTAACCACTACTTTTTCATTATTAATATCCTAATATTGCAAGAAAAATTAAACTAAAATCTTTATATGCAAAAAAATAAACTTCAAGCCAATGGGAAATAGACAATACATTAAATGTCATGGTACTATGATAGGAAATTAATACTGTTAAGGATCAGTTAGAAAAAAGGCACAGTATTTAAATATTTTATATACAATATTAACACAAAATATTGCTAATATGTAAGTAGCTGGTAGTATGGTTAGTATGCAATTCATTTGGATTGATTTTGCAAGTTGATACAATCAACTTTATGTGTGCGTGGGAGAAAAATAGAAAAAAACAGTACAAAGATTCTCACATGTCCATTGTTCCACACATGGAAAATCTCCTTCATTAGCAACATGTGACATGGAAGCGATACATTTGTTACCACTGATGATCATGTATTGACATAACCCTCCAGAGTCCGGAGATCGCTCTATACCTCACTCCTGCTGTTGTGCATCCTTTAAGTTTGGATAATTGTGTAATGACGTGTTGGTCGCTATAATGTTGTAGAGCCTTTGCAATGGCCTAAATCTATTCTGTTTTACTTACTGTTCCATCCTCCAAGTCACAATCTCAAACAACTACAACTACTATTTTTGCTGTCTCCACAGTTTTGTCCTCAACAAATTGTCACCTATTTGGAATCTCACAGTGTACAGCATTTTATGACTGACTTCTTTCACCTAATAAGATACATTTTAGGCGTCAACAGTCAGGTTTGCACTGGAAGGCTGGAGGTGAGCGTTCAAAGATAACAGCAAAGACTGGAGCTCCTCTGGGGTGGGGGGAGAAAGAAAGGAAAGACGGCCTTCTTCTTTGCAGGCTGCAGGCTTCTTGGTTGGTGCCGCCCTCGTCCGGGACAGATCTTCCCTGCTCAGTTTGCACCTCTCTGTCAAACAGGCGCTGACACATCCCGAGCCTTTCTACCCTGCAAGGTGCTTCTCGCTCAAGTTGGTAAATCGCATTTAATGATCACACAACCAAGCCGCCCTCTGAAGTGGTCATGGAACTGTGCATCCCACCGACCACAAAGAGTTCTTCTTGTTCCACATCCTCAGTGGCTTTTGATGCTGTCTCTGTGTCTTATGATTGACATTTCGATGGTTATATGGTGGGATCAGATTGTTGTTGCAATGGGCAGTTCCCTGATTATGTGTGGTGCACGTACCTTTGCACATCATTTGCCATTTGTGGATGTTGATGGGGTATTTTTTAGGGCTATTGACACATTTTCTAATGAGACTATTTCATTATTGCTAACTTTAAGAATGTGACAGTATTTTTGTGCCAATATTTAGTCACATTTGTGGCTTGTCTTCTCATTTGCTTGATTTCATTTATTTAGTTTTTAATTGTAACAACTAATGAAGTCATTAGTTGTTAATTGTAATGAGGTTTAGCTTATCATTCATTTTTCTTACAGATTATATCTTTGGTTTTTTATTTAAAAATTGCCACTATGTCCTAGTTTTGATGCTATATGATTTCCTAGGAATTTTCCAATTTACACTGAGGTCTATGATCCCTTTTTAGTTGCCTTTGTGAAGTCTGTCCACATTAATGTGTGTGTGTGTGTGTGTGTCCACTTGTTTCTGTATCTTCTTTGAGATAGTATAAAGTGATACAGTTCAGGCTGGCCTTGAACTCATAGCAAACACCCTGGTTCAGCCTCCCAAGTGCCGGGATTACAGGCATGAGGCACCACACCAGGCCTCACCATCAGTTCTTGAAAGGATTCCACTTGCTCTGTTTTATTGCCTTTATTCTTTGTCAAAAATTACTTGCCTGATGATGAGTCCATTTTGGGATTCTGTGTCCTGTTCCATTGCTCTGTCCATTCTCTCACTAATGCCAAACTCTCCTGGTTGCTGCAGCTTTACAGAAAGTCTTAAATCTTGGTTGAGCCAGTGTTC
The DNA here is from genome assembly GCA_004027455.1 of Hydrochoerus hydrochaeris. Lineage (NCBI taxonomy): Eukaryota > Metazoa > Chordata > Mammalia > Rodentia > Hydrochaeridae > Hydrochoerus > Hydrochoerus hydrochaeris. The sequence goes on along the minus strand of PVLA01003814.1, from coordinate 27,454 downwards.
CACCCTTGTCTTCCTACTTCAATATTGTATTGATGGCTGTGTTAATCTCGATCATCAATTTGATTGGAGCTTCTCAACATAGATTCACAAGGGTGATTCTCCAGGGAGCTTCTCAATTTGCAGCCTAGGATTGACAGTGGATTCTTGACTGCTGTTTTTCTGAGGCTACAAGCTTCCTAAACCCTGCCTTTCTCCCTGCACACTGCTGTCTGCATTACACTGCTTCTGATCCTGGAAGCCTACTTACTATATCTATTAATGTATTCTCTTGATCCTATTCCTCTAGAGAACCCTACTGAAGAAACACCTCTGAGCCTTGTACACTGACGTATAAATTGTAGAATAAATTTGTCCATTTGTTACAAAACAGATTGATGGGATTTTGGCTGATACTTCATTAAAACTATAGTTCTAGTTGGGAAGAACTGACATCTTGACAATGGGAGTCTTCTTATCCATGAACATGTGGTATCTATTTTTTATTTCAATAATCAGAATTCTAAAAATTCGTTTTATTTTTGACAATAAAACCAAACAAAATGAAACAGAATAAAGCCAATATGTAGGACTTCAAAACAAGATAATAGAAAATCAACAGCAACTGTCATAATGCCTCTTGCTATAGTTCTGTTTTGTTTTGATTGGTTTCCTTCTGTTTTGTTGAATAATCAGAATTTTATGTTTTTCCTATAGGTTGTGTACTCATGATGCAAAATATATACCTAAATTTCATTTTTTGGGTGCTAATACAAATTATATTTTATTCTTAACTTTGAATTTCATTTGCTCATTGGTCATATGTTGAGGACTGCAAATCCACAATGGCTAACTTTGCGTACTTCCCTAAGGGATAAACAGAGGCTTGAGATTATCAATATCACCCTTCTGAGTTTTCCCACCCTCTCTCTAAGAGTGGGCCATCCTCTCTGACCACTAAGAAAGGTATTCCAGGAAAAGAACCTTCTGAGCATAAGACCACCTCTGCCCTCCTGAATCATCTGATAATTCCTTCCACAAATCCCCTCCCAGATCAATAAATCCTGAGGCTCTGATTACCTCATGGTTTCTGATACCTTGTGAACAACTGGTCTTCCCCAATCCCTGCTGCACTGGCATTTTGTCTTCTGCTCTCTCCTCCCTCCTCTTTCTTTCTTTCTTTCTTTCTTTCTTTCTTTCTTTCTTTCTTTCTTTCTTTCTTTCTTTCTTTCTTTCTTTCCCTCCTTAGTATAATAACCTGCAGGAGATTGGAGGCTCCCTGGAGAGGTCCCCAATACACATATATAGAAAAGCAATTGACTTAAACAAAACAAAACAAAAATAAAAAGCCCAAAACAAAAACAGAAACTTTCTGTATTACAGCTTTGTTGCAACTAATTATTATTAATTCTGGAATTTTTTCAGACTTTCAATATGTCACATATGAACAAATCCAGTTTTACTTCTTTCTGTTATCCTAATATAGAACGGTTCTTTTGTTCTTAATCTTACAGTCTTTCTTTTTTCTTTCTTGCTTTCTTTCTTTTTTTGGCTATGCATCTTACTGTAACAGCCTCTTTTTAATCTAAACAGTTTTTCCAGATAAATAGCTTGCTTTCTACATCAATACAGATGAAGGTTAATAACAGAATGTAATTTTAAGGAGAGGTATTTTATCTATGAGTGAACATGTTTAAAAATAAAATCAGATAGTAATTTTGAAAACTCAAATTGACATAAAATAATTGAGAATTGCAGCTAAAACAATTTTGGAAAAATAAAAATGAAAATAGAAATTTGGAGGAATTAAATTAGGGTAATAGTATATTTATAAAATCAGTGCTTACAAAGTGTTAACCTATTACTTTGGTCTTGGTAAAATAGAGAATTTTATCTATTCAAATTTCCATTGATTTGGTGGTTCATCAGTAAGTAAACTCACTTTTTGAATTTTCAAATGAATGTTTTGCTGTTTATGAATTGTTAATGTATGAATTTTGAATGGGAATTTTATTTACTCATTTATTCACTCAAATTTGCTGAACACTTACTGTATACCAGGCAATGAAGAGAAATGAGTCTTCCTTTCAAGTGGAGATTTTCCTTTGGGCATGAAAGACTTTATAAAAAATAATAAAAGATATGAATATGCGTTATTTCTCTGTTGAAAAGGAAACACGATGGACGGAGCTTTGTAAGCACCCGCATCCTACTGACAGACACATTGAACATCTCTTAGAAAGTGACTTGAGCATAAGAAGTAGCAGCCCAAGGGGAGGGAGTTTGGGAAAATGACTTTGAGCTACTGCTTTGAAGGAATAACTCAACTGTCTCTCTCTTAAAATTGTGGGTCCCTGTGAGGTCGACATATGACTTGAGGGCTATCTAGGACCATGTGACATAAAGAGGGGTAAGATGGAACAACAGTACGATATTACTCTAATGGGAGTAATGGGAGCTGCTGCACATCTTCCTCAGCTGAGTGGCGTGGCTTGACTGCGTCTCTCTTATAAAACTAGTGTTCAAAAATAAAGTCACTGGATTTAATTGTATCATGATATCCCCATGGTTGCTAATGTACTGTGGCATATGTCACGGGGCAGAATCATCTTTATGTTTCTTGTATTTTCTCCCATAGTTGTACATACAATCAATTATCTATGTGTGTGTGTGTGTGTGTGAATATTATATATATATATAATATTCCTGTGATGTACTTCTATGTGTTGATTCTCATGACCCTAATGCATCCCTTTACAATATATTAAGAGTTATAGCAATGTTTGCAGTAGGAACTCAAGGGCCAAACAAGACCCAAATTCTGCTGGCAGGGTGACCCCGGGGAATGTCTCTGCTTCTTAGTTTCCATCCCTGTAGAATTCATGTGGTTTTGTTGTCATTGTCGTTTCAGTATTCAGGGAACAAATTTATCACAGCTCCTTAGATGTGTGCTTGGTGACTTCTGATTTTATTAGCTATTACTATGTTTGAGAACATAGGTCTTAAATAGTAGTTGCATTCATCTGTCACTGCAGAAAACTGGTTGTGGACCTGGCTCAGCCTTAGTTTTCTTCTTTCATTGTGAAACTGAGTATATATTTGCACATGGTTTTGGAGAGTTTAGCAACATGTTTTAAATGCATCCATGCCGAGGAGACTGGCTTTCCTGCTGAATAATTTTTGTTGCTAGATCCTAATTGCACAGAGGTTTAATGAATGTCCAAACAAGGTTTCACCACTGAACAGGAGTTGGATTCACCAAGTGATCGAATTAGGTGTTAGTGGTCCTCAGCTGTGAGGGAAAACGGAGCATGTCAGTGGTGAGCAGATAAAACAGTTCAGAGTGTATAGAATTCAGGAAATCTTTTGAGACAATGACCAATTCAAGTAAATTCTGCTATAATAACTTCTCATTCCTATTAATATTTGTTGCTATTTGGGGATTTCTTTTTCTCTTAACTTTTCAGAGAGTGCATGAAGAGAATAAATTGCAAAAATCTACTGGTTGTTATCTATCTATGAAAAAAGCACAAGGGTATAATTATAAGCTCTATATTATAACACAAAACAGCCTTACGTTAAAAACATATCATTAATCTACAGACATAAGTTGTTTTCTTTTTGCTTCTTACACTGTTACTTGGATTTTTGAGTGACATTTAACTTTGCTCACAAGTGAAATACAGAATTAATTTTTAATAAATGCAATCAAGCTTTTTTCTAATTTAATCATGTCATTTATTTATGGCAACAGCACTTAAAGAATGTGCCTGGTGATTACGGGACATTAATTTGCAATGTTACAAAGAACATACCTCTGGGAATATCACAATTCAGATCTCTGGCTCTCTCGTTACAGAACTCTGGGTCATCATTTACTATGTTGTAATTTATATCCTTAGCCTCTTCCTAGGTTAACCTTCGCCCGTTGGCCCACAGATATGTTCTCCTTAAGCTAAGCATTTCCTCCCAAATAGGCAATGCCAGGTCCTGTAAGCAATTTCTAAGATGAGCAGATCTCAGAAACGTACATCACTTGCTCTGTTAAGGAAGAGGTTTTGGAAGTAGTTTGGCCTCCTCTCTGGGTCTTGTTTCAGCCAGAAGCCTTGCATGTGGGGCTTGGGCGACTCCACCTCCTTTGGAATCCTTAGCAGCTTTGTGTCCTTGCTCAGTCCTGGATTGCCTTGCCATCTGCTGCTCACCTTTTCAGTTTTCTAATTCTGTTAAAATACTCAGCACGGTTGTATTTATTGTGAGTTAACTCTGCCCAATATACTAACTTACCACTTAACACCTTTAGATTTTGCCTTGTGCAACAACTTTGTTACACCACTGTACAACTAACATGCCAGATGGATAAGGAACTTTCTTATCTTAGAAAAATAATGTTTCCCCAAATTTAAACTCAAAATGTATCAAATTGAAATAAGCATGAAAGTATTAGAGCATTTTTTTGGTTGTTGCTTTTAAAGCTGGAAATAGCTGACGTTCATTTCTTTACTTTGTTCTGGAAGAATCTATGTCCCCCTTGAGTTTGCATTGGTTTTGAAATTGAGATTTTCATTTTATCAGACATCTGTCAGAGAATTTGTTTCCTATTTTTTTAGCAAAGCCTGTTGAATTTGGTGTCCTTGGGACAGTAAAAATGTATCTATAAGAGAAAATGTTATCTTCTAGCGAATCAATGCAATCTGAATTGTTTTGCTATAGAGCAAACAATGCCATGTATCAATGATATTTGAGTTTGCCGTTCATTTTATAGCTTTGCAACTCATGTCTAAGAAGAGGCCTCTTAGGCTTGTATGCTGATCATTGATGAAAAATCTTTATATTATGATACAAAATGTTTTGATGCTTTAAGTGTTAAACTGATAGCTTTTTCAGAAAATCATCTGAAAAATATTTTCTTCTAGGCAAAATTAATAGCTTCCAGTTATTATATGTTTATTATTCATTGAACATTGTTTTAAGCATAACAATAGGTTATTGTATTTAAACATCCCAACATTCCTAAGTGGTAGATTAAATTAGTGACCATGCTACAGTAGAGAAACAGGAGCTCACATAGTCCAGGAGGCTTGTTCCAGTTCACCCGGTGGACGTTACCAGTCCGACCCAGATACCATGACCGTTTCTCTCAAGTGTATCCTCTCAGCTTCCTGGAGAGTTTACAGAAGCACAGCTGTTGCTGTATGAATTCAACTTACGTTGTTTTTGTTTTTATTTATTTATTTGGCACCAGGAATCAAACTCAGGACCTTGCGCTTGCCAGGCAAGCACTTATGACACTGAGCTATATCTCCACCCCATCAACTTATGTTAAATGCCAGAAAACAAAGTGTGTCAGGATAATTGAAGGCCACCTCCAGCCCCTTGTGCCTCTATATTGCTATAAGTAAAGTATAATACCGTGTCTATTTGCTCTTTTGGTTTCCCTGCCTACTCCAGTACAGATGATATTAGATTCAGTTGGTGATTTTTCCAGTAGCTTCTTATAGTCCTGCCTTGACTTTATGAGACTAATGTGCTTGGCTTATAAAGCCAAGATAGCTGACATTTTTGAAAATCACAGCATTATAGGCTGTCAAGTTTTAGGACCATGCACTTGGAGGTTCTTGAGAACAGAAACTGTCTAATCTTTTTCTCAATAAATGCTTGTTGAATCAGGATGTGAACAGGTTCGGGGGGGGCATTCTAGGATTTGGTGTCACCATAGAATAGGCAAGATGAGTGAGCCTAATTTAGTGGACTTACACACCCATCTCAGTACTAGCAGAGGGGGCTCCATTCAAAGGTCTCAAATAGGATTGCCACTGCTATCTGTGATAATTCTCTATCACCACCAAGTGCACAGAGGAGAACTTAGTGAGGTAGGAGTGAATGTCATGTCCTAAAGTGAAGCAGAGTCAATGACGGAGCCAGCTTCAAAGGATGAGAAACAGGTAAGTGATTCACAGGAATTGGGAGAATAGATAGATAAGGTGACTGAAGGTCAAGGAAGGGAAAAACCTTGGAATTAAAACCGAAGTCACCAATGACCGACATTCCCTCTGTTTCAAATATGTAGGTTCAGTTTCTAAATACCTCTAAGATTATGGCCATGCCAAGGGCCTTTTGCAGAATTACTCCATTAAGTTGTGAGGACAGATACTCAGCAGTTATTCTTCTACCCTGATATGATAACAGACAATGTAAGAGAATTTAGAATTTTTCTACTTAGGGGGCAGGGGATTTAGCTCAGAGGCGTAAGTGCCTGGCTGGCAAGCATGAGGTCATGAGTTCGATACCTGGTATGAAAAGAAAAAAAAAAAAAAGAAAAATGAAAAAAGATAGAATTTTTCTACTTAGACAAAGGGTAGATTTTATTAAACAATAAGTTTTATCACCAGTCTTATAAATGCAAAATTGATGTTCCCTGTATTCTTCTATTTGATTCAGTCCCTCAATTACATGCCATGCCATTTTAAAAAGAGTCAATGATGAGTCATAGAGGTAGAGAAAATTCCATCTTTCTAGTACTCATCTTGTGAGCTTCAAATATTATGGGTTCAGTGGTGTTTCAACTCTTCCTTGAGCATTCAATGTATAATTTATACTTCACACAGATTGTTAGCTAAATATGTGTATTGAGCTATGTCATGAGACTCCAATCTTTCATGAAGGCAAAACATGAATGTGCAGGAAAAGTATCAGTGTGAAAATGAATAATTTGTAGAGTGATCTGAAATTCCTGTATTTCAAGATTATGGCATGAAATCAGGGTTAGATGGAGAGTATAGCATGATTAGCAATGGTCCTATTGAAGGTTTTTTTTTTTTGTTAATACATGTTTACCACACATGATGATCATACGCATTGATCACATTCATCATAAGGAACTTGTGTCTATCCACAATGTCTTAATTCTTCTTTATTTTCCCCAGTCCCCTCCCTTCCCTTCAGCCTTTCTTTCCCTTCCCATTCATAAAAATTTTTTTCCATATTTTCTTTCATTCTCTTTTTTTCCCCTTTCCCTTCCTTCCCTTCTAGGATTTTGGTTAAAAATTTATTTTATGACAATGATTACCTTAAATCCAACTTAAGTACTTTCTAATTAAATAAGATGGCTATACTTTATTTTTAGAAATGTGTCCCTTCATAGATTCCTAAGATTGAGACAATTCATTTAGGATATCACAATCTAATTGATTGAATATGAGTTCACTGCTATGACTTATGAACTCTTTGGATAGACTCCAAAGTGCTTCTTTCTTTCAATATCCATCTCTTAATTCATTTAGCCATGTTATGTTTTCTAATGTCAATATTTTTCTATTTATCATTAAACATAATGTAGAAAATCTGAAATCTACAATGTTTAATAAAATTTAAAAATGAGTACAAAAATAGGACCTTAAATTTTGCACAAAACCTTACTGAAAGATAATGAAATTCATTGGATACATTGTTTTAAAAAACTGAATAATTTGTTTGAATATTTCATCATCAAATTAAGCTAACGCCATCCTTCTTAATTTTGCTTATTTTAGTCTTTTTTGTAGCACAGTTAGAAACAATTACAACTAATCAGTTGTAAATAATGTTTAACAATATAAAAATATATAACTGTTACTGGAAGCCCAGAGTGTATTTAAAATTTAAATGGGTTGGTACCCTATTTTGAAGAAGTGACTTTTTTAAAGGTAATTTTTCTCCATTATCTTAATTGTGCTTAACCAGTAATTAACGTGCTGAAATACCAATATTCACATTTAGTTGGAACAGCTCCAAAAATGAAATAAAAAACCTCGATAACTAAATTTGGTATCATGGACCCTAATGATGTACAGAGGATTAATGAGAACAACCAAGATTTTTAAAGGTCTTCTCTTTCTCTTTCAGTGTCTTCCTGTTTTTGTAACTCTTTATGGCCATGTTTGGCTAGAATAAGGAAAAAGTTTTCTTCTGAATTGTGGTTTGACAAAAACAAAAAGAAAACAGATATTCTCTCAATGTGCAAGAAGACCTTGGTTGATTATTGCATACTTGTTGTCCAGTGTTAGGTGTAAATTCTAATTTCTACAATGTGAAACTGAAAGGTCTTTTTTTGTACAAAATTTAAGAAAAAAAAACAGGATTGTTAGCTTTTCATATAGGAAGTTTCCTAAAAACAAGATCATGCCAATGAAAATAGAAAAGTAAATCAACTTGTTCTCATAACCTATAGGGAATATTATCCATAAGTAAGGAAAAAGAAAATGCTTAAGAACACAGAAGCAGAAGTGGTTTTGCAGGTTGACATCTTAAATTTTACAAGAAAGTTGGTATAAAACACTTAAAAGTCAATATGTAGTCTAAAGTGGACAAGTAGTTAATCTACGAGCCTGATAAAAGCAAAAGAAAATCTTTGCTGAAACTCAGTTTCAAACCAAGCCTAAGATTATTGCCACAGATTTCTTTATGTATAAATTACATAAAATCTAAAAAAAAATCAAATTTTAGAATTACTAAGTGAAATATAAGTAGACAAAACTTAGAGAAATACAAGTATAGGTAGTTAAAACAAGAACCACGTGTAAATAAATTAGATTTGAAAGAAATTTAAAGACATAATAATTGAATTCAGTACCAATTGCAGAAGCTCAAAGCAGATTAAATGTATTTGAAGACAACATTAGTAACATCAAAGGTAAATTTTAAGAAATTGTCTAAAACTTGCAACAGAGACATAAAGGTACTTTAAAAAAAATCTTTGAGAAATATGAAAGTTAAAATGACAAAGGAGAGTATAATCAGCATTCCTGATAAAAATGGAGAATAACAAAGAAAAATTTAGAGAGATAACTAAAAATATATAAAAAGAATTACATAAAAACAATACGCCGATTTTGGAGCCCCAAATAACAACTAGGATTTGGAAATAGAACGTTTTGCATATGTATTGTGTACCTGCCTAGATCCCCAATCCCCCAAACGGGTGCACGGTGAAGGTTCAAAGGAATGAGACACGCGGTATGGTCTTTAGGGCGGCAGGAGGAGTGAAATCCTCTGCAGAGCTCGTAACTGCTGGCCTGCAGACCTGCTGACCCTAGGCAGCCGGTATTTAATCAGAACAAGCAAGGAGCTGAGTGGACAATGGAGGAAACCTGAGCAGGATCTCCGGAGGGGCTCAAGGGCCCTCAGAGCAACAGACGATGCTAATTAAGGAGAACGATCCAGAAAGTCTTCGGGTGGCCTCAGCTGTGACTTATCTTGCCCCATGAGGTGTCTCCTCGTTCTCAGTCCAGTCATGCCTGGGCCACGCCACAGCCCTGCACGGTATTCAGCCTCAAGGCTCTCCAACAATGTATATATAGTGAATATTCAAATTGTCAATGAGAAAACTAGGCTTTGAAAAAATATCTAGAGAAAAGAGAGCTTATTTTCAAAAACATGAGAATTATCTTGATACCTTGATTCACACACCCAACAGCAGGTGTCAGAAGATGTAAAAAAAATGTCAGGGCTGGAGATATCGCGCCAGCCTGGTAAGCATGAAGTACAGAGTTGGATTCCAGTAACAAAGCAAAAAAAACCAAAACAAATCTTAATTATATTTACAAGAGGGGTTAAGTAAAACCAGAATTTAGAATTATATCAACTGAAAATATCACCAAAGAGAGCAGTGCAAAGACTTTCTCAGACAAAAATTCTCAATTTTCTCCAAACAGACCTTCTTAGAAGTCAAATACAAAAGAAATTCTTAAGGCAGAATGAAATGACATGACATAGAATGTCTGAAATTTTGAAAAAATTGAATGATAAGAAAATAAGGTGGCAATTATACTGATAAATCTAAAAATGGTAAATTAAAAATTATGCAAGCAAATTCTGATCAAATTACATACTAGAGGAATGCTGATGAAACTATTTTAATATAAAAATGACTTTTTTGGGCAAAAATCATCATTAAGATCAAAAGAAGTAGCACTTGAAAGCATTTCAACTCTCCAAAAACAAGCACAAGTTGATACTTGTAAGTACAAGTTGGAAACAATTTTTCAGCATAAGAACAAATAGAAAACCTGCCATCACAGTGTGTGATTTTTGCCTAAAGTTTTAACAGTTGGCAGAGCAATAACAAGATTTGAATGAACCAATAAGAGTTATGACCCTTGCGTAAACATAAACCTCGAAAAATACATAAGAATTTACCACATTCTAGAACATAAAGTATCAAATATTTTCAAGCCAATAAAATGTTCTGTGACCACAATACATCTATGTTAAAAGCAAAAATAAAACAGGTAGAAAAGAAATCATGTTTTAAAATCTATAAAAAACCCCAGCCAATGATCAAATTAGAAATTAGATGCTTAGATATCATTGACAAAATTCTCCTTATCAAAACTAGCATCTTAGAAATGTAGCTATAATAGCATTTATATGTAAATTAATAGCTTTTTATATTAGAAAAGAAAGCTGAACATTAACAACAAAACACATAGATTTAGGTACTATAAAGAAGTTATACAATAAATACATATAAATTAGAATTAAATGAATAACCTGAAACAATACTGTAAGGCTGATATATGTGATGAACACTTTCCATATGTTAACTCACGGAATCTTCAGGTGCATTTCCAGGACTCAGGTCTTCTCCTTAATCCTAGTGGACAGCATACGGGACAGCTCTGGAGACTGTCTCTATGACAATAGAGAGACAAGCAATAATGCAATGAAACAGAAAGCAAGATTAAAATAGAATCAAATTTGACATTGATCATCTTTACAATGTATTCTACAGGGAGTAAAACACAAGCTCATTCCATCTTTTCTTGGCTAATATTATGGCCTAAATCTTAAAGAACTATATGGTGTAGAATTTCAGGTGTTAGGATCTAGGGAAAGGTAAGAGTATTTTATAGTCCCATACACAAAAATGGGAAGAGTTTTACGGAAACTGCTTTGATTTGTCACACTGAGCATTAAATGATATGAGCTATATGGAATTCCTAGTAGTTATGTATCATGACGTTAACACTGTACTTGATAAGACACCATTTCAATGGGTAATACTGTGCTTACCACATGAGTTACTGGCTGCACAGCAGTTGTTGGTAATTGGCCATCTAATTTATAATTACTTACTTTTGTGGTTTCTCTTCAGTTGTGCCATCTTATTTCAGAGTATTTCTCTTTGCATGTTGTAGTCCAAGTTACTAATTTTGCCCCATCTGTGATTGAACCTAGGCTCTATTGCATGCCGGGCAACTGTTCCAACACTGAGCTTCAGCCTCAGCTCCTTCCCTTTGCTTGTTTAAAAATTCATTTTGACACAGGATATTTTTTTAGAGCCTTGCTAAATTGCCCAGATTTGCCTCAACTTGCTACTGTTCTGCTTTGGCCTCTCAGGTAACTGGGGTTCCTGGTGTATACCTCTTCTCTCAGTTTAAATTTATATTGAACCAATAGATTCATTTTATGAAAGATTGGGCTGATCAATTATTTAAACTTTAGGGTCAGTATTTTAACCTTCTGCATTTTCCTCATAAAATGCAAGTTTATATTTGCTTGAATAAATCTAGGTTCATGAGCTCTGTAAGGTCTGTGATCTGCTGATCTCTACCAGACTGTTGTCACCTTAAAGGGCTTTCCAGTATTATTTAGATCCTACTCTTCACTGACTCTGATGGAATTACACTCTCAATTCTGTTATTTTATGTTGACTAAGATTTTCTGCTTCTACTAGCAGTCATTAAGGCATTAGTAACTCTTTTGCACTGACCATGTGTTTTAATTTTCTTTTTTTTTTTTTTGGTACCAGGAATCGAACATAGGACCTCGTGCTTGCCTGGTAGGCACTGTGCAGCTGAGCTATACCCCCTTCCTTTAATTTTTAAATACACTTCTCTGTTGTGTTTCAAAATTTAAAAAATATTATTTGCCCTTTGCTTGTGAGAAAAAATATTTTACTTCAATTCACTGTTAGAGTACTTGCCAGTTAACAAAGTATAATACTTTTGCACTGGGGCATTATCATGATAGTTTATAGGTAATAGGGGGAGTAAATGTATATTTCTCTGGCAAAAAATAAGTTTATGCAGGAAGTCAGACTGACACACTTCATCCGACCTCCCGTTCCTGGCATTCTGCTGCTGAGCCCCCTCAGTTCTGCTGTGACAGTGTAGTCTGATTGGTCTCTCCACATGAATGTAAAACTTCCTCTGATGCTTACCTTTTCAAATAAGTCACACCGTTCCCTGAGGCAGTTAGTCCCACACAAAGCAATTCTTTGTCTTCCTGTTCTAACTGGGACTCCTTTGCAGAATCTTGTCTTGATTCTTTTGAAGGTTCAGGCAGTAATAATGCTTCTGGGTAATGTTACCAGTTCACCAAAAGTGAGGTGTTATCAAGCAGTTATACTTTCTGGAAGCAAAAGAATATTCAGGGTGGGGGTGATGGGAACATCGTCCTGAAAAGGCTGAAGTGTGTCAGCTCATACTGTCGAGGGCTGAGGTTCCTGTCTTCCATGTGTGATTTCTGGCCACTTCTTTCAAAAACCACTTAATTTGACAATTTTATCTTTTTACCATGAACTTCATGTTGTTCAGCATGTACAGAATGTTCAAGAAGCAATTGACTTCAATTTTCTCTGCGGAGCTGTTAAATTTGTCTTGCTGAATTGTTCACAAATAGCTTAAAAGATTCGTTAAAAAGACTTGTAGGTTGGTGAATATTGTTTCTCATTTGGAAACATTTCAATGACTTCAAGATTTACCTAAGAACTTTGATTTACCAAGTACATAATAAAATTCACCCAATAACTTAATTCACTCAATAACTTTCAAATAAATAAGGATTTTCTCAGTGACAACAACTTTTCTAATTCTGAACTATGACAGTCATATTAATATAAAACCATATTTCCAATGATAATGGCTGGTAATAAATTTTTCATGATTTCTTTCTGAAATAACAAATGAAAATAAAAACAAAGAAAGAAATGGAACATTAGTTTTGCTTTATATAAGCCAGTCTAAGAAGCTAATTATACCAAAAGAAGATTCATTAAATGCAATGTTGGAATATATTTTTACACATAATTTCTTTTTGCCATTGGAAACCATCTTTTATCCCTGGAAATGTTTCTTCCACATTTTTATTTTCCAAATTCTAAAGACTTTAAACTTCACTTCCATTTCCTTTGCATTTTAAAATGGCAATTTTTTATATGTTGATTTATATTCACATACATTAGAGTATTGATATTCACCATTACTATGTTACCTCTTCTAGCTTCCAAATATAAAGAAATTTGGATTTATGCTTCAATAGGTTAGAGAGCAAAGTTTCCCTATCTTATCAAGTGGTCACTGAAATAGGATCACCCAAAAATTAGAAAATTAAAGAAATAATATCTAATTTTTTATCTTAGCATGATGATCTCTTAAAATAAACCTAAGAATTTCACTCCACATTCTGCATTATATCTAATGTTTTCAGCATCCCAAATGGACAAAAAATTGCAATAATTAATTAACTTTGTGATGATATATTAATTAAGAATCTGTTGAGTTTTTTGGTTTTGGATGAAGTTGCTAAATAAATATCTATCTATCCATGAGTCAATCTCATTTGTTCTCTATTAGAAATGAAAACTGATAAATGATTCAATATAATTTATTCATATTCCACTGTAAATTATTTATTAATATCTTACACACCAGGAAGGAAACATCACATTAACATAAATAAGATATTTTTCATACAAACTAGATTGTCAGAAAGAAGTACAATTTATAAAGGGTGCAGATTTACATTTCTGGAAACTTCTCTAATGCTCAGAAGAATAAAAGATACTTGGAATTCTTTATCTGGCTGATTCAATCTATTCCAGATTTTTCTTCTTAAAGTCTAGGAAGCTCAGTTATGTATTTGGAAATGGGAGGAATATTTAAATAGCCTTCTCAGCTTTTCCAACTTTGTTATATTAAAATCCATTGGAGACTCTTGCACTTTGGATGAATCTTTATTGTATGTATGATTATCATGGATTTGACATTTAGAAAATATCAGCTTAGTGAGTACGCAAATTTCCACGTGTTGGTATAACTTCTTTAAGGGTTGGAAACCATCACGCTCACAGTTGCAGTTATTTATCTTCTAAACTTCTCATCTTCCTTTGGAGACACAAATGTTGAGTTTGAAAAATACTCTCAGTTGGTTTTGAAGAGACAGCCTCACTTTATCCATTTTTTACAAATTAGCCACCAAATATCTGAGTTGAAAAACCATAGATTGTTAATCCTTTCCTGTAAAACGAGTGCCCTTGTTCTTTTCACCATGAAGACACTTATTCATGGGCTTTTCTGGAAAATGCATAGCCCTTCAGGTGGCCACAGAAAAGTACAGTGCATGCTTCCAGTTTTCTGCACATAGCACTGAAAGGTAAAGTTTACTGTTTATGACAAGGACATTCTTAAACCAGGGTTTTTTCTTTTTCTCAACAAGCTTTGGTGTTGATATACATATTATTAATGCAGTAGCAGTCACACAACACTCAGACAAGTTACTGATTTTACTAGTTTGATCTACTATAAACTTTGCACAATTAATGGAAATTCAGAAATAGAGGAAGAATCAAGTAACATCTGTCATTAATGAATATCTATCATAGCTATCATTATGAAGATAATTTTGACCCATTACTGCCACCCAGAAAAAGCTTATTTCAGAACAGACTGGGTTTTTTACTCACGGCAGGAAGGAGGAAGGGTTCTCCCTAGAGGGTATTGGAAAAGATCTCTTATAGGATGTGGCACAGTATATGCGGAAGAGTCCCAGTCACCATTCTCATGACAGTGGAGCAGGGAGTGGCATCAAAATACACAAGAAAGATGTAACTCTAAAAGCACTAATAGTCACCCAGCCAGCATCAGGGAATAGGTAGTTGTCATGCTTTGTTTGCTCAGATACAAACAAGTGCAAAGTGGAAATATTCTTGACTTCAGCCCATATGGTCCCTGAATGACCTTGTCTGTTGAAGTTCTGAAAAATCGTGTCCAACAGAACAACAGGCTCCCCGTGATGGGAGACCAGCTCCACCAAACGGGCTATGTTTTGATATTTTATCCTTCAGGAATCAGTGCATAAATCATGAATTTGGAAGAGCTGAAGAAGAGCCAGATTGTTTCCCGCACCAGAATAGATGATTTCTTGGCTTAGAGTAGAAGCAAGCTCAAACCTTTGTGAATCCCCGAGAATGCTCAGGTAAAAGGAACTTAAGCCAAGTGGGAGGAAAAGCCTGTAGACAGATTTGGAGACCCGAGTACAAAACAGATTTTCTTCCCAATAGTTGCTTGTAAGAGTCTAGTCTTTCCCACATGCAGATGATATAACATAGGAAATATGTGCATATAATATAAACAAGCTATTAATTTGTACCATGCAATGTGAATGATTACTAGAAGTCTTTTGTACACTTCCAAGTATTTGCAGTCTTGACTTTAAAATATGCTTACATGGTTGAGCATATAGCTCAGCAGCATAGTGTCTTCCTGGTAAGTTCAAGGTCATGAGTTCAATTCCTGGTAGCCCTCCTGAAATATATACATGCTTACAAACTATAATATATAAATTTATAGAAATGTATATTTTCTACATAGCAGCAAACTTATTCTGAGTAGAATATAGTCTTTTTCATGTTTTATCTCCTTCTAGCATATTTAAAATGCTTTAGATAGTGAGAACTTTGGAATCTCATGAAAACATGAATTAAACATTAGAAGGGCATGATCAAATCATTATACAAGCAGGATTTGCAAAACTTCAGGAAATTATAAATGTGTGGAGATTGAGAAAACAAGAGGATAATGAATGCTAAGAAAATGCCTAGAACTGAGAAAAATCATCCAGTAAAACTGATTGAGAAACAGAATTAGACCAAATTTTAAGTAATCTGCAAGGTAAATGAAGGATTACATCAGGAGAATTACACACTGTCATAAAAATTGCAAAGAAAGCTAGTGGACATAAGAGGTAATTCCTTTAAGGAATTAGAAGATGTAATCTAATGATAGAAATGCTTCATTTGATCAATCTCCCCTATTTTCTACTATATTCTGAAAGTAGCTTTAAAGGAATGGATAGTGTTCCCAAACCAACACATACATGTAGCATTCAATTTCATAAAGTTTTGGATCTGTGCATGAAAAATTTGTGCCCACTAGGAATGAAGTGTCATGACAGATTTGTTTTCAGTGAACTAAATAAGTAAATGCACAAATGGAAGCTGTTAAATTATTAACTTCTTTAAATATATGAAGTATTATGCAGGATAGCATTTAACTAAAAGAAATACATATTTTTTAAAAGACCAGGTTTCTTGCTCATTAAAATATAAAGCTTTTTAAATATCGCTCTTTAAAATCATAAGTTTATTTACTCTAGTATCTGCTGGAGTCCAGCTGCGGCAGGGCTAGGGTTTCCCAAAGGTGGTCAGGGAGTCGGCGATTGAGAGACAGAAAACACTGCACACCAGTCTGTGAGTGAATCTGAATCCACCTTTATTTTTTAGAAGCTGGAATATATATTTGCCAACCCTGGCAACAACCCCCAGCCCCAAGCAGGAAACTCCCCAGGCCCAGGGCCAGGCAGGGACAATCCCAAACAATAGGTGTTAATTGACCTCAACTCCAAGCAGAAGGTGCCCCAGGTTCAGGGCAATAGGTATCAATTAACATTTTAATCTTGACCTTGAGTCAGCCCGGGAAATGCAAGCCGAGGTCCCGAGGTACAAGACGCCTGCAGGAGGACAGACGCCCACAGGAGGAAGAGATGTGGGAGATTATTAGGCCGCTCCCTACATTGCTTTTCTTATCATTTATGGGAGTGGCAGTCCCTGCAAGGACAGCGCCTGTCTTAGGTCAAGGACTCTTCACATGTACCCAACCAGGCCTTACCCGTCATGGGCCTGCAGGACAGCAATTGGTCCTGTGCCTGTCTTAGGCGGCCGGTGGCGTAACATATGGGTCCTAGTTGC